>JAACJT020000001.1:11303507-11350687 GCA_009936485.2 Gymnarchus niloticus
GCAGAAGATGAGATGGATAGACAGTGTAGTGGAAACAATGAACATGAGTTTGGGCAGGCTCCGAGAGGCGGTGGAGGGCAGGGCGGCCTGGCGTGCTGTGGTCCATGGAATTGCGAAGAGTCGGACACGACTGCGTGACTAAACAACAACAACAGCAACATACAATCAGGATCTATCGTTTATCCATAAAATGCTCTAAAAGGGCCATGCGGAAATTCATAGCCATAGATATGAGTGCCAGCTTTGACTGATATTTCATATAACGCCCACCCAACACCGATTTTGTACCATCATTTATCACCAGCTTTGATTGGTTAGTTTGGGATGCTCCCACCCACCATGGGTTTTGAAGCCTGATTTAGGGCCAGCATCGATTGATTCTTTCAGGATTCTCCCACCCAGTACTGATTTTGAAGCCTCATATGTTCCATCACTAATAATTCCACATCTGGTCTAGTATCTTAATCTGATTTACAGTCATTGCCTACATATAATGAACAATAGGATCTTAATCCCACATCCTGTGGATGGCACCTGTGTAGGAATCTCAATACAGGAGTAGTACACACACCTCACTTTGCACACATTGCATGTCCATTTCAGGGCTCTGGGTGACAAAATGAGTTTTTCGAGTGTTTTGCTTGTGAAGGTTTTCGTTAAGGTCTATGGTGAGGCCTCCTCAGTGCTGTTAATACCGGTTGATGACTCTGCAGTTTTTGTTTTTGAACTCCTTAATGTGTTGATTTCTCTTGGCTTTATTTTCAAGATATCACACAACGAGAGGCTGGAGTCATGACGACGGCAACAAATGTTTGATTGTCTGCAAAGCAAATATGGCAAAGTAAAATTAAATTTTAGCAAAGAGCCTTCATATCACTCCTTTTGTGTCAAACACAAGGAAAGCAAAGCAATGTCTGTGACGGAAAACAATGCAGTCTTTTATTTGTGCATTTTAGTAACACAAGACAAGCAATGATTATTTGAACGGATTAGATGGTTTCCAAAAAGACAGTATAAAGTCACATCCTCCGCTGATTTTCAGAGCCACTTTGAAAAAGAAGGATTTCTGCGTTTTTTCTCAATTACTCAGAGACAAACAAAAACAAAAAGAGAGGAATAGTCACACTTGTTGGGTTTGGATAATTGAAATATGCCTTTCTAAGGAGGAATGAGGCATGTACGGAGTCAACGCTGTGAGTCAAACTTAGAGGCAACCCTAGAGAGACAGAGAGATTGATTGACTGATTATTGAATCTCTAATGGAAATTCGGGAAACCCTCAAAATTATTTTTATTTTGAAAATGGCAACATATAAATTTTTGCTTTATGTCTTTTAAAATAAAGACAGAATTACTTCAAATAAATATGTGTGCAAGTAAGTAAATATTTTTTCTCATTTTACTGAAACTATGCATTGCAATCGAAGTACCACATGGTCTCCTGTTAATGGAATTAATAACAAAGTGTAGGTTTTTACCAGAAATCTAATTTTGTATTTCATGTCCATTAATATGATGCCAACATTTCCCCTTCAACTGCATATGAGCCTGGAGCAATGAATGACTGGCACCCAGACCCAAAGTGGGCATTCAACACAGGGAAAGATGCCAACTGGCCACCATACAAACTCAGTGCAAAGTATTAACATGCAGCAAATGGGCCGTGAAGCAGAAATTTCGCGATGTGACCACACCACATGTTTTCCCCGAAACAGATTGTCCCTGTTAAACCTCACTCATGCAGTTTGACATTTTTACAGCTCTCTCAGCAAAATTTTAATTACCTATTAACAAATTTCCATGTTATTGTACATCAAAGTTAAGAAAAATATACAGTACATATAATAAATGTATATGATGATGCCCTTTGGCACATGTTGATATTTAATTAGCAAAGATGCATAGGTTTAATGACACTTTTCTACCCTAGGTACTGAATAATTACTTATAAACTCCTTGGGTTAAGAGCAAGCAGCAGAGGCTTCAAAGAGCAGAAGATGGTATGGACATCCACACACTGTCCATCACTGTAGACTAAGGAACCTGCAAGCAACTCTAGTAACTGCAATGAAAGCTACTAAGGAAAGTGTTCTTGCATATGAAAACGTGTGTGCTGTAACAACTACTCCCCCCCCCCAATGTGCTGCCTGTTACACTGTACACCAGGTTCCAAATGAACGGTGAAACTGTGAGTCCCATTCATCACTGGCTGGTGCTTTTATACTGAGATTCTGCTTCACAGTCTCAACAGATAATGAGTCAAAGCTGAACAATTAGCTAAATCAAGATAAAGCAGGTGTGATAAAAAGCCAAGGTTGGGATCTAAAGAAGAGTGTTGTTTGGCTAAAATGATGGAGAGCTCAACAACGTGTTTCTCATCATGTCAAGAAAAGGCGCCGTTCTATTGCTTCTCTCTAATTGGCTGGGCCACAGCACTGATAGCCTTTCTTATATGCACCTCTCTTCGGTTTCTGCCTTTGTACTAAGTGACCCCAAAAACATCATCGCACACAAAAGGGGACATAATTAGTACTGGTGGCTGTTAAGCACCTTGAGTTGTATCTCACCAGCTGGCAAAGTGCTTTGTATGTGTAACAGTCTGTTGTCGTTTGGAAAAAGAAAGACAACGGTGCAGGCCGTAAACGTGAGAAAATGCCAAATTAAAAGCACATCCTGAAGTTATGTTCAAACTCTCTTCTAGATATGACTTGACCACCACAAGAAATACGCTTTAAACGCTACATAATAGATTTCCGTGACTTGCTGCAGTCAATCACACTGTCAGGATCAATCAGACTCCGAAAGATAAATGTGAATTTTTATTGTAACTTCAGTCTTATTTAAGAATTCAGTCTACACCATGGTAAAATAAAACAAAATCATTAAATAATTAGTGAAATATATATTTTACTTTTGTTTTGCATGTGTGTGTGTTTGCCTGGTGTATTGCTTGTTTGCAAATGTATTTTATGACCAGTCCTGACTGCAGTTCAAGTAGCATCAGATATGAATTCCAGATGGGAGGATGGATGAAAATGTAAGAGATATATCTCTGTGAGAAACACAGGCTCAGTGAATCGAGGCAGGAGCAGCGGCCTCCCAACAGCAGGGCCCCCCAGCACATAGAAATAGCCACAGCAGTATTGCCTGATGCAATGATTCTGGGCTGACGCAGGACACAAGTTGCAGAGAGACCTGATAATTTTTAACATAGGTCACATGGACCCTGGGGACAGATGATTCTGATTGGGTCTGGCTCTCTGGGCTGAACCCTCCTCCAGAATCTTTCTTGTGCTCTGCTGTTTTTCACATCAGTATAGTTCAATTTTTGGTATCTTGCACATTTTCCAACAAAGTGGGTTAACATAGATTTGATAACATTTGGGAGTACAGGAATAAGGCACCTGGTTACTTTCTGCTGAGATTGTAACCTTTCAATTATTGGAAAGTATTTTCACCTTTAGTTTTATTAAACAAAATTGGCATAGCTAACAGTCAGACACAGCTGCCTCTTGTCTGATAAAAATCCCGTTGAATTGTGAACCACGACTGTCACACGGTCTGATGTCCCACATCTCAGCAGTGATACGACATCCGCTTGAAGAGTTTCATGGACAAGCACAATATGTTTACAGTCTAGTATTTCACAATGACTGGAAATGCTTGTGCAAATATGTGTTTTATAATGAGAGGACATAAAATACAATTACTTGGGAAAGTCTCCCAAGAACACGAGGGGTCAAACTGTGAGACATGTACTACATAAAGTACTTAAAGAAATTAATCCAAATCCATTAACTTTACAACAATGTATTAAAATGGAACTAAATAAACATTCATTATCATGTATTAATCACACAGGAGACTAAGGCTGGTGCTATGAGGATACAGGGTGGGTAAACAAAACAGCTATAGTGAGAATGAATAAATAAGAAATCAATATTAGACAGACACTTTGTAGTAACTGTAGATTTCTTTTTTAATTTAAAATTTTACCCATTTTTCAAGTAATTTTGTTCAGGGGTCATGGCTAATGTTTACAGGTGATGCTGAATTGGCCGAGAACCATCAATAAAGGCTGGGTCAACAACACAATACTAGTTGTATTCTGAAGCCTTGAATCCTTCTGCTGTCAGCTATACCTTAAGGGTACTTACACACTTGCACTGTTCCTCAGCAACATCCACGGGCTGAATATTAATCAGAAAATTTGATATTTCACTCAAAAATTCTTTTTAAGCAAAAGAGATCTCATAGTCAAAGATAAAATCTAACACATGTTTGAGCCCCTTTAAGAACTGATACGTCTATAAGAGTGAAGAGCAGATGATGTAGCACCCTTGAAAACTGCAATTTGTTCATTGATACTTAGAGAACATGCCTCCATGTCCACTAGGCCAAACTATGGTGCAGCTGACAATCAGGACAAAAGACTAAACAGTCAGACATGATTCAGTTTTACCTGAGCTATGTGTAGGTACCCGTAACTACTGTTAATATGGAATCACATAAATATGTAATGGCAAACAGCATCCACATAAATGAATGCATCTAAAACTACACTGGTCTACTCTTCCTTGAGCTCCCGGTTTCTCGATTAGCAGATGTTGCTCGCGTCTCAGAGAAAGCTTGGTGACAGGTGTCACTGCTCAGGTCACAGCGGAAAGGAAGTGTCTTCCGACTCAGTGAGATTTTCCGCAAACTGGCTCCTTCGTTTTCGCTTAACTTTCTCTGTTGGGCCTTCTGATTTAGAGATTAGCACAGCAGCTGAAGAGTACTCTGGACCATGAAAAAAACGAGCCAGTGCTGTTTGTCTTGACTTCTGTGGTGCAGCTGAGTTTTTGAGCAGATGGGAGGATTGTCTTCTCTCACGGAGAACTCCCTTATTTTCACAGCCGCAGATTTTCATCCTTTAACACAGTCTACTGCTATTTGGAATGAAAACAATACATAGGTAAGGCAGGGGAAGTGACTGTGGGACACCTGGCCCACCTTCTTGTCCCGTGGTCTAAGGCTTGCTCAAACCCTTCTCCTTGAAGGGTTCTGGTGAGCCCAGGTGGGTTTCCATTGAATCCTTTCCTCTTTTGCATGGTGACGACAACTGTGAGACATCCGACATGACGATGTCATCATCCCACAAAGCTACTGGTGTTGGAGAACCGAGGCCAAAATGCAAAGCAAATATTTAATCTCTGAAGACAAACACACTTATGCTTACAAAAATGTACATGGTCAGTGGATTAAATAATCATACGGTCATAAAAATGTACAGTAAACATATCATATACAACATAAGGAAAGTGAATTTTAAAAATATTCTTCACACATAGAAAACTGACAAGTAACACCTATCCTAATCGTGTACCTGTCAGTGGAAAGGAAAACCATATTACTTCTGTGTAACGACTGCACACGACCTACAACCACGAAACTGGCAACAGAAGCACCAGGTGTTCCTGACTGTGTAAATCTTTTACACGGTCTGTTACAGAAATATCGATTTTAACAAGCCCCGTCAGGACCAAGCCAGAGTTTAGAACCATGGGAAATTGAGGGCTTTGCTGCAGAACCAGAGTTATGTGCATGTTTAATGAAGCAAAGTCTGCACTGGATGCAAACCCAAATTCTGGTACCTTCCTGTTGCTGAAGATGGCGATCCTCTCTTAGCTGTAATTCCAGTGTCATGATCAAAAAAAAAAAAAAACCCCAAGTTTCAGTGTGGAGCACATGATGTAATTCGTGCTCTGTTCGGCTCTCAAACACCTTCCAGTAACATTTTTTGCAACTGTATTAGACTTTCTTTTAACGGAAATGTCCAGGATTTATATAGGCAACACAATTAAGTTCCAAGAGGTTTATTTTAAATTTAAGCCAGACAAATTAGTTTTTGTTTGCTCTGGGGATCACAAAAACGAGTTGCCTTTACTAAATTTATACATATTTAGGGGATTGGCAAGAGGATTCGGATCAATCATCCGTTAGCCTCGTGCCGGAAGACAGCCCTCATTAGTTACTTCACCCTGCGGGTGCGAGGCTGTATTGAATGTCACCCCTTACACTTTTTATTTGGCTCAGGCCTTGAATCTTTTACACCGGAATCAATACGTAGTAAAGTCTGTTGGGGCAGCTGAAAGCGAGCTGCTTTGAATACGAATCTGGATTATGGATTTGTGTTGAGAAATAGCCAATTCCTGCCTCATTATTCACTCAAGTGGAAAAAACGTGAGCGCTGCCGTGAGGCGGAAAACGCCTGTTTCTGAAGATTTACTGCTGCATAAGCTTTGGTGTATTAAAGTTGTGTGGCTCCTGCCAATTACAGTTTGAAGGCGGCCAAGTCATAAATGAGGAGAACTTGTTAAACTTCAGATCGCAGCTGTATCTCCTTGTCAGTTAATGAAGTATCATGTCGTTACAAAAGTCACGTTTGGTTAGTCTATTTTATTGTCAGGAATAAAGAAACCTCTTGGTCTGCACACAGAGAACTGTTTGTATCCAGCTATTGTTAAATGGCTCCCCCTGCTGTCAGTACACTGCAAATATCTTTGCTTTCCTCCATATTCTTCGACAAGGCAATTCTCAATGTATAAAGTCATTACTCTTCATATTCTGTACGTATTAGTTGATTGAGCCAAATGTATAAATAAATGATAAGATTTCGTGTTCAGTAATAGCAATTGAGCAAAATAATTGCACAAAAGAAAAATGAATGCATTTTTTAATTGCTTTATGAAAATACATGCAAAGAGTGGAAAGGACTAGATAGCCACTTTAGTTGCTCTCCTATTACCGAGGGTAATTTACATGCCTGTTTTCCGATATACGGTATTACATGTCAGTTTGGATATTGTTGTTTTGCTATGTGTTTTTAGCAGATTATGCATTTACTTAAGTCATTCGTATGTGATTTTTCTTTTTTTTAGGATTTTTTTCTTCAGACGACAAGCTAACCGTGCTCAAGAATTATGACGACACATTCTGTATTGCGTCTCTAGCAACAAAATCAACACTGGTGCCAAGAAAACGGGTTTGTTGATTGAACTTTTTTAACGTATTTAGTGACGGATCTCAGCTGAACTACGTATGATAGAATACCGGTTAGTGTCAGGGCAAGCTTGTCCTTCATCTCCTTTCATTTAGCCTCAGCGGTGATGCCATCTGTATACGTTACATTTCAACATATTTATAATAGTTTTCACTCTCAGCTGTCTGATTCATGTATTGACGGTGTCAGATTTTATTTAGAATGCATGTTCGCGAACAGCAGAGCCAGAGTAATCTGAACATTTAAGATGTTTCTACTTAAACTGTATATGTTGGAAAACTGCATAATTATGCAAAATTAAAGGCTTGCTGTTCAAACATAACATACACATTTAATAGAAGGGAATTTGGTTAAACGCAGCCTACAGTCAATTTCATATTTTCATTGGCTGGCTTTTCTGGAGGGAAACTTGGGGTTCGTCCAATGGTGGAGCGGCTCCAAATTGTCACATGGCGCTACCTTCCTCCTCGACAGCAATTCTTTTCACTCATGTATTTAGGGCTTTCCTGTGAAGAAATTAATAGACGTGGGTCTCAGTTCATGGTTTCCAGAACATTATTAGTCCCTGAGTCCCCACTCCTGCTGGCTCAGAATCCATGAAGAATGAAAGTTGTGACCAGCTTATTTCTTCAGGGTCTTATTGCAATGTTTGACTTATGGCTGTGCAGTTGGTAATACAGACGTTTGCCGCATGCAGCCAGCGAAGGTCAGAAAGCTGTCTAGCTCTGACTACCCTCTGCCAAATGCGTTATTGAGTGGTTTCCTTCAAAACATTACAGTGAGTCTTTTATTACTCAGCCCACAGGTCATTCAAACACAGAACAGTTGCAATAAAAGAGGAGAAAGATTATGGCATCCTGTAGAATTTATGCTGTTACTGGGGCACCTTTGTTTTTAGTTTTTCCCTGTACAGCTAAAACAATGATGTTTGTCATGGTCCTTCACAGACTGTGCAAGTACACTCACCTGCTGAAGACCTGGATGTAAATGATCTCTTTATTAACTGTTTATCATGGGCCATTCACCCTAATACCTCACGTTCATGGATATTCCATCATTATTTCTGCTAGCAAATGTTATGGCATGTTATGTGAATGACACTTCAACCAAATGTCAAATTGCAAGTGTGAAAAAAGCCAAAAAACGCATTTTATCTTGTCGCTAGGTTGGTGCTGCCATTGCATGTTTGAAATGATGTGAACACCATGCATGCAGGGTGATGGGATACTGTCGTCAGCATGCATTCGGACAGCATGTTCCAGGTGTTCACATTGCAGGTGTACCCAATTATCAGTACATGGATCATGAAAATTGAGATGGAGTAAGGGGAGGGGGGTGGGGCTACAGGCCATGCGATCTGTTTTGGGTGACAATGGAAAAGTCCAGGTTGTGATACCTAGTAATAAGGGTTAACCAGCAGGTTAATTCCATGACATTGCCTCCAGGAGACATCCTGTGGTACGTTAAAGACAGCACGGACATTTCCAGTAAATCTTGGGAGTAACCCTTTACTTTGCGGTGGAGTTCTTTAACATGGTGCAATTGCAGGGGAGGTGGGTATCTACAGCACTCATGGTTATCCACCCCCAGCTTTAGGAAGAAATCCATGTGGTCTGACAGCTGTGTTTTGATTGGCTGACGAACAGCCAATTCAGTCATGCTGTTTACCAAGAGGCCGGACCATATGTTTCTACTTGTAGAAAAGGCACAGCCGACCAAGCTTTAGACAATAAGGCAAATCGAGAGGATGTGCCGATGAACCCGTCACTTTCACTATGCTGTCATCGCTTCATTGCTTATGTAAATTAGGGGAAAAGTTCTGTTGAAGTTTTACTCACAACCTACCATTTTTTTGTTTTTGCAACAGGCAATTTACAACTTTTTTCTGTATCACCTGAAAAAAAAAACAAAGGGAAAGACACGTGTTGTCCAACCTCATTGGAAGACCTTTTTAGGTACTCTTGTGAATTACCAAGCTGCTCTTACCTCAGATTGAGTTTAGCAGTCCTTCAGCCTAATAGAATGCAGGAGATCCATTGACATATTAATCAGTTGCTTTAGCATCACCCCCACTTTGAAAACTAACGAAAAACAAATCAATCAGGTCCTTCTCCATCAGTAACATAAATGCACTTGTGGCAAAAATAATTTGTCATAATACGCTGCTCATAAGAAATGAGAAGACGGTGTTTTTACAAGTGCCATATTCATCACAAAAAAGGCTAATACCAGAGAGTTTTAAAATAGAGTGGAGAATATATAGTGAGGAAACACTATCCTGTGTACCAAAGCAGACATATAATTTTAAAGAGGAGGTTTATATGTTGTTAGGAGTAATTATAGATTTGTGAAAGACAGAATGAAGTGCAGTAATGAAATACCACCTAGGCTTGTAAAAGCATCACTTACCAGAATATTTAACCAGACACAGTTACCAGCATGCCTCTGATTTCTGCTAACTCAGCAAAACAACATCAGGGCTTACTTTTAACTTTGGTATTTAATTTAAAATTTAGTTTTTAATACCCAGTCATGTATTACAATGGCACTGGCTACAGAAGAAAAAAATATATATAAAGGGGAATATCACTTTTTTTTGCTCAAAAACAAAATGAAAAAATCGTACATCAGGTGTCATATATACAATAATTATCACCCAGTTCTTTGGTGTCAAATTCAGAATAACACCACTGCATTCTTCCAAGATGTACGGGGTTGCTTGCTGAGATGATTATGATTTGCATATTTACTACTCAGAATGTCAGTTTATTTTTGCTACTTTTTTCTCACAGCTGAAATTACCCTCTCCGATTTGCACTGTGGAATCTTGCGCCAGTGGGTCACCAGCAACATGCCCCATTCTGCCCCAGATGGGTCAGCAGGTCCACGGAGTGCCAGTCCTGCCAGACCTCCAATTGGTGGTATTAATGAACTGCTCAGAAGAGAGTAGGCCTCCGTGAGATGACTCTAGCATCGGGCATGTGCAAATGGGGTTTGAACACCTGCCCTCTTTGTACCTACATCAAATGCCCGCCCGCCCCCGCCCCTTGGCACTGGGGGTGGGTGCCCATTTATCAGTTGAGCATGTCTGTGGAAGTCTGCACGGTCCTGGCTGATGTGCACAGTGAGACTGCCCAGAAACGGGTCTCTTCAACACGACACGCTCCAGTGTCCATTAGTCACGCTGGGACACTCTCAGCCAGGCTTATAATGCGACTGTGTCTCCACGCGCTCCTGTGGTTTATAGCGAGAGCAGCAGGCCCTGTCAACTCTGATTACTATCATCATCACTCACCCATTACTCTACTTCAGATGCTCCATTTTTCTCTAATAAATGTCAATCATTTGTGTCAATCTTTAGCTCTTCCTGGTCTTTAATTCGATTATTACGCTTATGAAAGTTTGCTGGTCTTCTATACAAGATTAGCCTGACGCAGACAGCTGCGTGCACTGTGTACTTTGTTGCATTGTTCAATAACCATCCTCCTCATGTCTGCCGTGATGTTTATTAGCGTTAACAGGCTCTTTGAAAGTTATCCCTTTTAGCCGTTCCTCCTCAGAAGATGCCTCACACAGCTGGGAGTGTGATGTAGCTGTTCTGGGTGGCCTCTCACATCATGCATCCAAGGCAATATCGACTTGCAAAACACTGGGTTTGTTTCTCATGGTGGAAATGTACAAAAGTAGAGTTTTTTTACAGTAAAGGCTCTCGGCATGAGAGCGCATCTTCATATTTACTGTAGGATTAGGGCCTGAAGTGCTGGGACATTTACCTGAGCAGCATTTAAATGAGTCTTGGATCTCCAGCAATTCACATCCTACCACAAATATATAGGCTTTTCATCACTAAAAATGCTGATCCATTAACATTAACCATCTCAACAAGACATTACTATGAATGAAATTAATCATATCCAACTGTGAACAATTCTAACATAGAGCTCATCTCTGAAGAAGGGTCCAATCGCTGCCTAGCTTTCATTATTTTAATACTCAAAAATTGCATACCAAGAAGATGTTATTTTGTTGGTTCCATTTAAAAAGTGTTGGATACAATGCAAAATATTTTGTAGCTTGCAGGATAAGGATCAGCGAATATTGAAGAGAAATATATTCCTCCCAGTTTGTAGCATAAATAAGTCATTTGGTTAGATTATCAATTATTAGTTGTTATATAGTTATTATTAACCAAAAGTCATTTCCAGGGAATGTTCATCTCACATTTCACAAACGTCACTTCATTACTTTTAGAGCTGGAAATAACACTAAAGAATAGTCAACGTGCAATTTTACACATTCTTAACAATGATCGGTAAAATAACATAAATAATGGATCTGCTATCTATATATTTATTTATTGCTAGAATGAGTATAAAAATGAGTTGCACAGTAGCTTTGTCAGTACCATTGTTGTCTCACACCTTATGTGGGTTGGGGCTTCACATAGTTCCTCCACGTTTCCTTGTATGATCTCCCCATATTGTGCAGTTTCCTTTTGCAGTCCACAGACATGCAGTTGGACTAACTGATGTCTCTAAATTGCCCAAAGGGTACGAGCAAGTGTGTGTATGTGTTCTCTGATGGACTGGAATTCCATCCAGGGTGTACCCCAGGTTCCAGGCCCCTCCTTCACCATAACCAGAATACATGATCAGAAGAAGGATGAATGAAAACAAAATTACACAAAAAAATTTCTAGAGATAGATTTGCTAATTGCAGATGATTTTTTACGCAATGAAATACTAAGACTATAGGCCTTCCCCATCTCTACAGGGCTACCCTCACTTAAATTAGTAGAGTGGAGCGGCATGAAAAATTAATAACTAAAGCCAATTCCTAAAGAAAGTTTACGAAACAGAACTAATTGCACAGAGACTTTGTGTCAATCTACTGCCATCTAGTGGGAAAGAACTGACATCAGATAATATTCAATGTGTACTCAGAATTTGATATTTATTTGAAGTACCTTAGTCGGGATGAACGTAATTAATTTATGCTCGAGTTTTCACGTTCATCTGGACACTTCTCCTATCCACTTTGTGTTTCCTGGCACTGTTTAAGTGAGGGTCATGACTGACATATGCACAGTATAGCATCAGGAAGTGCCGCCTGCCATTTCACATACCAGGAAATTTGGAAGAATGTTCTGCAGCTGCAAGCTCCATGCAGTGCTTTTTCTCTTTGGTTTCTGCAAACAGAGGTGCAATCTGAGAAGACTTGTTGCGTTTCAGCACAAGCTACAGTGGCTATATTCATACTGATGCCTCACTGGGATTAACGGCTCTCTGATCTTGGCTGGGAATTTGTCCTGATATGAATTCCAGATTTCTGGCCAAGCATCTTAAACTTATGTCAACATTTCTCATCTTTCAGAGGAGCTCCAATGCGCCTAGTGTAGTCTTAGACACACATGCTCACAGACACATTTGCTCAATTCTTACTTTAATGGAACGGTTCTAAAAATCAACCAAACAACAGACAACGTCTTAAATAAAAAAATTAAACGTCTTAAAAAACCAGACAGTTTTAACGGATGCATCATTGAGAGCGTTTTCTTCATCACTGTACCGAAGACAGAATATGTCTCAAAAACTGTCCCGGCAAAGAGCCGTCACTACATCAACTCGTTCCCCGGGTGGTCCTCGTCAACGTGCGGCCGGATTTACGGCTGTGGAGGGTGTCAGGCGTGCTTCTTCCATGAGAAACCGCCGGTGATCGATTGTCCGGGCAGTCATCCGAAACGAGGAAGACACATTGCTTTTAAATCGTCCTGCCATGCTATAGGCAATGGTTAAAAAACAGCTCACCTGAGACCGCGAGCCATAAATTAAACACATTTACAGAAGGCACGTGTCATGCTTTCCAACTGCAGTCTATCTTTTTTTTTTTCGTTATTTCTCTTTCTGCAATCTCTTTCGAGTTTTGGACAGCACATTTTACTCCGAGTAGACACCTCATGCATGAGATTAGCGTGTTGTAGAGGTTAAGCTGCTAGTGGTTGGTATACAACTAATTCTTTGGGTGCTATTAATGTGGGAAATGGATTAAGTCTTCATTTTCTGGAAATGGCTAAGTCACGTTTGATAGTCCCTTGCGGCGTCGGTTCAGCAGCGGAAAACCGCACCGTCGTTTATCATTTTGTACATGTGCCCGTAAATTCCCAGCCTGTTTAATGATATACAGGGCGGCTGCCCTCCCCCTGAGTGACCTCGTCCTTATTCATCACTTGCAGCGCTGGTGATGATTTAACACAGCAGTTAGCCAGATTCCTGCCACTATCTACGTGGGCAGCTGGCTGGATGATCCAACAGAGCAGTGCTAATTAGTGTTTTCACCCAGAGCCACCTCACAGGTAAGGTGGGATGCCCGTGTTTCGGCTCACGCCGCTGCAGGGCTACCGGAGCTTTTCTCCAGGCTGAGAGGCGAGTGCTGGGTGAAGGTTCACTGCACCGGTGACGTCTGACAGGCAGCCGTGTCCTGACTCGCCGGGCCACTAAACCCTCATTAACAGTGCGGCAAACTTGCAAAGGGACAGCGATGGAGATGGAATTGTCTCGGAGCAGCAAAAGAGGGTTGCGTAAGTGGGTCTGCACACGTTTACGAGAAGCAAAACTGATACTCGCAATTAAAGGTCTGCTATTCGCAATCTCACTGTGCTTCTGACGAGGAGCAGGGGATGGGTAGTCTGTAGTCCTTCAAGTTTCCAGGACTGACATGATGGCTGCGAGAAGCCTGATCTGAGAAAGACACAGCTGCCTGTCTCAGTGTTTTCTCAAACTGGACCACCAGGCAGTCAATTATGACCTTCCGGCTGCTGAATCTTTTAAATGATATAAGACCTACCCAGGCACAAGACTTTTTCACCCGCATCTAATGACTCCAGACAAGCTCGGGCGAGACGCGAAATATCATCATCTTTATAACTCCATGGCAACGTCGGCTCATCGCAGGATAGTAAGAAATGCGATTGCATCGCTTTCTAAACGAGCGAAAGCCGGCGGAGCGTACGTGGGGCACGCACGACAAATCGTTTTCCGTTCCGTGAATAGAAGGATTTACATATGTCAAAAGAAAAGGGGGAAAAGGTTAATATATTGTAAATGTGTTATAAATCAAGCAAGACGGTGAAGCTCCATCAGTCTGAATTGTGCCTTAAATCATAACCCCCCCTTTCTTTAAGGGTGAGGGCCTTCCAATGCTGCCTGTGGGATGGTCTTGGCACTGAGACTCCCCCCGCTATTGTTCCCTGCTAACGAGCCTTATAATGGCTGTCATTGCTGGTCGCTACCAAAATAGCTGCAAGGAACCAGACTCCCGTAGGGAAAAATGGTGTCCTTATAAATTGGCAAAGCTGGATCTGCACGGCCCGGAGCACTGGCACCGTATACGGCCCCTCTATATATACACTGTAATGGATAGATGTACACGCACGTGTGCTGGGTGTATGAATAAGGCTCTGCATAAATTAATAAGCAGATGGTTCGGTTGTCATTTGGTTTACAACCACCAATTCTGTGGCTGGTATCGTTTTCGAAAGATGCGTTCCAGATGTACTGCAACGTAATGTGTGCTTTTAGGCAGAAAGTCCAAAATAAGCTACATCTTTGAATCAAGAGTTTATATTTATCGGGGTTGAATATAGACCACGCTGAGGTTTATACATATGAACTAAAATATGTCATATAATTAAAGAGATTAAGGTTGTTGGCAGCTCACCTTGCTAAAGCGTTGTTTGAGAGTTGAGAGCTGAATTGGGAAACAGTGAGTTTATGTATTTAAGGCATGTTTTTTTATTTTCAAATTGACATGAGTAGATTGCCTCTGACTAAAGACAGATGCATCTTTCAGATGGCCAAGGCTGTAAATAGCACACACGGTCAGTGTGGAGAAATAACAGCATTTTTCCACCTCCGAAAGGTCATTTCGCATGTTTGGAATGCAAGCCTGTCATTTGGATTTCTCTAGCACCGTCCAATTCAGATCATAGCTGCTGATGTGTGTCTGATTACACTCAAAAAATCAGACATGCCATAGCTACAGCTGAAAAAGAGACCACTCTGCTCCATTACACTTAATACATACTCACAAATGTCATGATTTCTAACACAAAATAATAAACAATCATAGATTTAGTAACACGATAATAACGTTAACTTAAGTTTAATGTTAACTAAGTCCAACAGAAACATGAGCACAGATGCGAAATATACTCACAATCAAGCCAGAGCAGAGCTCAGGGGCAGGGCAGCCACTCTAAGGCTTTAAGGCATGGCATGAGGAGAGGCGTATGGTTACAGACCGTAAATGTACTCGCAGAGATCCAGACTTCATGAGCAGCTTGACCTCACAAGCCATAATACGTTATGTTCACTGTCCAACAACAGCAGTGACATAATTAGGTAAACATTATTTAAAGCCACTTTTATACTAATCAAGGCCGATAGAAGCAACCGCTGACAGAGTAACAAAAAAGCAGTAATAACTGTAATTTGCCTAGACGTTTAGCTTTTGAATCTTAATGCACACCAGACCAAGCTACAAAAGTCTGCAATGGGATGTAACTGGGTTAGGAAAATGAAGCGATGTCAGTATGGCTGATCCATTTTTGTCTCCGCTGTGCTGTAAACCACTGATTTTTCCATCCCGGCTAATCCAGATGTAATAGGCTTCCAGAGGCAAGTGTCTGGTGTGATGCAGGCGAAGGGTGAACTGAATGGCCAATTGCGTGAGTCTGCTGAGCAGTACCCTTTAGAGAGAAATGTGTGACCCAGCTTCTGCCAGCCATTTTCTGCTGTATTTAACAGATTATCAGGGAATAAAACATAGAAGGTGTGCAAACTCAGTCAGCAGCGTAGCCTGCTCACCCCACAAGGTCATCATGACCCTCATGGAGGATTTGTGATTTTCTGCCATTTGAAACTGATATTATTTTCCTTTCCCATATTAAGATGTTAGGTAGACATGTAAATAAGGTGCATATAAAACAGGGCATACAGCCACCACTTTCAGCTTTTCTCATTATCTCTTTATGGGTTTGTTCCTGTTTTCAGATTCACTCTGAAGGAAAATTGCAGTAAATCAGGGAAATATGTGTTGGGTCATCTGAAAAAGCACGACAACAAAAAGTTTTGATAGGTCCATTGGCTTATGACAACCAAGCAAAGCTCTGAAACACTTTTTGATAAGAAATCCTCACGTTTTTCAGGAGGAATCAGTGAGTGAAAATGGGATAACTACATTACCTCCAGGTAATAAGTTTAGTCAGCTCATGGCTGTGTATTGGAAATCCCTGGGGCAGACGACCCTGTTACACAACAAGAAGTTTGCTGACTGGTGTGGAACCAGTGAGCCCAATGGGATGACCAGTAACCATGGCTCTGATTGGCCTCTGAAAGTCAGAGGGAGCAGCCAAAGAATATTGGTGCAAAATCTACCTTTAGGTTACAGTAACAAGTTACTGCAAAACAATGAAATGCAACGTTGGAAAAGTAGACTATTGTTAATGTAGTAGATGTGTAGGGGGTTAATTTCTTTCTTTAAAACATGACTGCATTTTTCCCTTCTGTAGAGGTCAGGCCTGATACTGGAAAACTATGGTATTTTCCATGCTATCAGATCATGGGGACTATTACCAAAAAGGATACCCCTGTTTAAATTGAAGGGGATCAATAACAAGGAAGAAAACCATTCCTCATCGGAGAATGTGAGGAAATGGACATAACAAAGGCTAACTCAAAGCATGAAGCCCAAAAGCAACCTGTTTCTGAAATGGAGGTCTGTATATCCATGGAAACCCAGGGGACCCATCACAATCTGTCTTTTATGCCAGCCTTCGAACCCCAGCTTCTGTGTGGATAGGAGCACCAGGGGTAGGGCCTCCAGAATCCAGGCTTTCATCAGCGAATGCCTGCTATACACACAATCCCTGCAGTCAGTCAGCGGCTGGGATTTATGGCTGAGGTCCCGACGAGGCCTTTGGGAGACTGGAGAGTGGCACCGTGCTGAGGCAGACCCCTCAGCTGGAGGATGACTGGGAAGAATATGGCAGCTGGAAGCTAGAGCATAGGTTTGGGTTTGGGGGAGATAGTCACACAGTGTTAGGTTACACGCATGTTGGGGGATGGGATTGAAGGTGCCAGGCCCCTGTTTTCAGCATGTTCACTCCATGGCACCTTCTCCTGACCTGTTCACACTGAACAGAGATGACATGCTGACATTCTTCGAGATGCTGATCAGTAGAACAATCCTACCCATGTCATTATGGATATGCCCATTATGACAGTATGATGACATTTTTTTCATTCTGAGGAACACATCTCAGTGTCTGTGGAGGTTAAATGGCTGGGGAAACTGTTGTTGCTGTTGTACTGTAGGGGATCTTGAATCATAGATCCTCCCGTGCTGCATAGCATATCAGTCACCAAGCGTTCATGCTGGTCGTTTCTATAGTGATTGCGGTTATGAAGACGGGTCACTAGCCCGACGCTCACACTCACGCACAATGGACAATTTTACGGCGCAGCCAATTAGCCTAGAACTGTAGTGGAACTAAAATACACTTTTACTAGTGAAACATGCAGGAAGTACCACAGGCAATACCAAATAATCTGAGTGATGTCTAAAAAAATTACGGCACAATTTGTTTTCCTTCACATACTTACTTTTTATACTATTGCAGTACCTGCAACGTTATTGTAATCATATGAGTGGTACAAAGTGTGAACTTTCTTTCAGCCCCAGGACACAAGACACGAGGCAGTGGACACTTTGGATAATTGTTTGAACAAGGTCAGTTTTCCATAGATAGATGGTGGTTTGATGCTGCCCCCTACTGTTCAATGATGAAACATATGGAATGTTGGCATCTATCTATCCATCTGCTTATCCCAGTCAGGGTTGAGGGTGCTGCGCTTAGCCTGTATCTACATAAGACAACGCTAAATATAAGCCAGAAATATAGGTCCCAAAAACATTAAAGTGTAAATAAATCTAACATATATATTACATCTGCAAGTTTATTATAACGAATGGAAATGCTTGCTTAATAAATAGGATATTCTGGTGTCAAATTTCAGCTTTACCTAGAATGCATAATGTAATAGGGGCTAGCAATGGTTAGCAGCCAGGAAGACCCTGATGTTGTACTCTTAAGCAGGCTACTTTTATTCTGAAATGCTTCAATTAAAAGTCTAGCCATATAAATGGTTGAAAACTGAAGGTTATTTGTGGTGAGTGTAAAACAAATAACTACATGAATGCTGGTGATTCATCAGTTTGAATATTATTAGCACATCATTGGTATGCATGGAGCTCTTATCTGCCTTTACATGGCCTGTCATGGTCCTGCTGCTCAAAGCACTGCGATCGTTATTGTCCACAAACCATGATGTTCAAAGTACTAGTGGAAAAATAGCAAAATGCCAAATTGATGGCGTTTTCCATACCAGTCTGTTAATCTTTCCCTAGAAAACTGCCTATCAGTGTCAGAATTCGATTGATATTTTTGATAAATGTTTTAAAAGTAAACTTTACTTCAAGAGAGGGTGGAGGCTTCGTACGTGGCAACGGGAAAGGAAACACATTTACGCAGGTGCACGTAAAAATGAGAATTTCACAAAATTGTCACTAGGGGGTGATAATGCTTAATTTTTAATCATGCAGCGGGGTTGAAATGCGCTCCGTTGATTAATATCATTAATCAGAAGATTTCATTGAATATCCACTAAATTACCAAATCAGTTTTTTTTGATGCAGGACCGGTGGCAACACAATACTCAATTCCCATTATTTCTGGACAAAAATACCATCAAAAGTTATCTTACACATGACTGTTTTGAGATCATTTTGCAATCTGCACTTTTTTCTTTTTAACAAAATTTCTTATAGTGCTCATTATTATTTAATATGTAAGGATGATAATCTGATGTAGAGCGCCCTCCGATGTGAGCTCCAGGACTCACACAGGCAGACATCATCTCCCTTCACACAGGTCTTTGGCGAGGTCACTAGAACTGATGCCGTTTCCGACTCGCTTTGTGCGACATGCATGATGATCATTTTTCTTTTTCATGCCACTTGCGAAAGATGCTTGTAAGAATGACATTTACAGAAATCAGATTTCAGGTAGAAATTTACATATGGAAGGAAATAGCTTGAAAATGTCATAGAGAATTAATTGTTTAGACACGGCTGGAGAATTGCTGCCTTTTATTTTGTGGCATTTACAGAAAGTCACTTTTATATCATTGAATTTGCTGAAGATAAAATACTCCTACCTTCGCAGATTTTATATTTGGTTGTTTGTAGCATCGAGCAAAGACCGGTCGGCAAAAACAGTCTTCCACAACTTAGCTGGTTCCACAGACATGACTCCTTATAGCACAATATTAGCTTTAATTTTATCCACATTTAGTTTTAAACATGTTGCCATTCTTAAGATGTGAAGTATTGTGTAGTAGAGCTATTTTACCCGTAAACTAAAATTCTTCCAAGTTTTTTAAGACATCGCAATGGCTCCAGCAATTACCATTAGACGAACACAAGGAATTCTACTACTGATAATCCCCACCATAAGGGGGTGCTGTAACGTAGACAAAGCCTCGGTATAATCACAAGATCTAACAAACAGGTCTTTGTGTAACGCGAACGAAGCAGCGAAGATGGGTGGGTAGGTGCGGGGGCTCCATGATAGGATTTTAGATTTGCCGTGACACGCAAGGGTCACAGTTTAAGCAATGTGATCACCCGTCCCAACACGACAGAAACCGCTTTGACGGACAAACGGAACGGGCTAAATACGTCTAAACCGAAGGCACGTCTTCTCAGCGGTCTCCTTCTCTGCCTTTGGCTTCAGCCCCAGAGAATCGCCTGAGCGCTAGTTCCAAGCGTTATGTTAATGAGCCCGTTCATTTTGGTCATCTGTGCCTAATCTTACATTTGATTGATTCAGTGCTTAAAAGCCTTAATTAGACATAAATTAAATATTGCCCTGGAGAATCACACAGTAGCTAGCCAAAGCATACCATTGTTAAGTTTAAAGTAACATTACGAATTAACAGCACCATACTGTAGGTGTATTATTATTATAAGACATTAACAATAAGACATTGACCACTCTCGTTGACATTATTTTTTTTATTAACCTCATATCCACTGTACCTATATGTGTTTACAAGTTTAATTGATGCATTTGTATAAATATGTAAGATATGATTTTGCTCATCTGTAATACATTAGGCGCACTGAGGATAAGCTGCAGATCTGTGCCGATCATTTCAAGTTAGGACATCTTTTGTGCCCATATTGGGACAGAAGGTTTTTATTTTGTAATGCATAGCATCAGTCATTATTCTAATTCGTAATGAAAGTACAACAAGGCAAAGAGCTTAAGCCTTTAGTCTGCAGACACACAGGGAGTAGAGCCTTGTCTTCTTGCAGCCTACTACAAACTATTTGCCCAGTTCAATTATGCGTGATGTATTTCCATATAAATGAAAGCTGACATTTTCCTGTTTTACACTATAACTATTAAACTATGATGAGGTTTCTGAGTAAATGTCCTCCACGGATGTCTCATCATTACTCTTACGTTTATTAAATCACAGTGATTTATGGCTGACCTGCTCCATGCACAGTATATTAGGCTGACTGCCGTTTAACGGTGGAATGTATTAACTCCTGACCTCCGGCTGTATTGCCGCAGTAACGGCACAGGAGAATATTCCCCTAGTCCTTTGTTAGGCTGGCCAGTGCCTTTGCGTATAATAGGCAGGGTCTCACTGGTACCAGTTGGGTACCAGTTCATACATCAGGCTATTATCTCGCTGCTGGAGCTTCCTGCTCATGAAAGCATAGCAACCATAATTGTGTTTGTTTCTTATAAGCTTTACTACAGCAGATGACATAAAACCAACAAATTATGTGACTGGGACAACAGAACAACTTATTTTCTGCACTGAACGCTATTAGTTTTGTGGGCTATTTTTGTTTGGAAATGAATGTCAGCTGGTTTCTTCATTGATGGACATGTTGATATTGCATGTGTGTCCTCAGCGGAGCTTTTTGCAGGGTATGAGGAAGGACTCAAGTCGTATGTAAAGGGATACTCACTGAGGTTAATGTGAAGGTTAGATGCTTGGATTTTGAATGGCATATGTTAAGTTAAGCCATTCTGTATGTTCTTAACATCATTAGCATCTTTACTTGATTTTGGTTCTGTTGCACTAAGCAATTGTGTCAGATCCATTCATGTATATATTTTTTTGACCGGCTTTATATTTGTGAATTGTATTAATGAAACTGCTTGGCCTTCAGAATGCACCACACAAGAGGACCCCACGAATCCCGATTCTGGAACTGATGGATGTATGCTTCATTGTATCGACAGCTGTCAGTGCCAATCGTCTCTTGTTAAGCAAGCCGCAGGCTCAATTTTTAAATCACATTTTCTGTCGCTTTATTAAAAAGAGGCGGGACAGGATTCTGAGCAGCAAACCACAGGGAAGGATCCTTAAAGATCATGGTCAGCTATGCCTGAAAAACATTTTCTTGGTTTTCTCAGTAGTTATCCTTGACATTACTTCACAAGGATTTGTATTAGGAGCCAGTCTCTGTCACTGACAAATGATTGGCTAATGTATATTGAAGCGCATAATGAATATTTAATTAAGAGTTCTTACCTCCTCACTGCTTTAGATGTGCTTCAGGTTATGCACCAGGACCTCTCTTGAACTGGAGGAGTTTATTTGTTCAAGTCCCATGAAGGACCATTTGCAGAGCTTTAACCAGACTGCAATATCACATTTGGGCTGCTCTACGGCCAATGGCGTTCAGTCATTGACAATGCCCCTGAAAACGGGAAAGACCAGCATTGACGCTTGAATCTGTTTATCAGCACTTTCAAACAGAGGCCCTTATGGAATATTGAAGCTATGGCTGACTACCCTGGGCTGAATAGCAGTGTTCTCGATGGAACTGTTCTTTAGCGGCTCAGGTTTAACCCAGAACAACTTGGATATACGTATATACAGCCAGTTAATGTACTGTATCAGGCTTCACGGTATAGCAGTAAGACACATACTGGTATTTGACCCAGCAACCTTCTGGCTATAAGCCTAACTGCATAAGTGACACTTTTCCAAGAACCCAACAGTCAACTCTGAGGCAGACATTTATCTGCTTGATGTGTTGATACATGCATGCTATGCCTGAGAAATGGGAATTCCTCTGATTTTCTTCTGAAATTCTCAGGCAGCCATAGATTCCTCGTGGAACCTACCCCACATATTGATGTGAGCAAATTAACCCGCCAACGTGGCGGATATTTACATTTTCATTTCATAGCAAGGTAACTGCCTGTTTGTCTGAGTTATAACCTGTGAAGAGGCTGTGAAAATGTGATCAAGTCCAAAAATGAACTTTACTGTACTGTAAACATAATCATTTGCTTTATTAAATAATCCATGCAAAACTGAAGTATTAAATACATTGTTAAACATAACATTTTAAGCAGTTAAAATGACTGCAGTTTTTATTCATTTGCCAGAACTGAATTAAAGTTCAAATGATTTTTAAAGCTTTGGAGGTTCTTTGGATGTTTTCTAAGTTCT
Source organism: Gymnarchus niloticus (assembly GCA_009936485.2). Taxonomy (NCBI): domain Eukaryota; kingdom Metazoa; phylum Chordata; class Actinopteri; order Osteoglossiformes; family Gymnarchidae; genus Gymnarchus; species Gymnarchus niloticus. The sequence goes on from JAACJT020000001.1 coordinate 11,326,157, forward strand.
TGCTGACAAGGGCACTGCTTAAATTAAGAGGGCTTACGGGAAGAAGCTGGCAGTGTGACGGGGCTATTTTCTGACATTCTGTTACTGGGTCGCTGAGCCTCACAGTCAGCTTGGCACAAGCAGACGACTACTGCCTGCTCCTCACTGTGATTTCATTCCTGACCACGCTCATGCAGGGAATCCTCTCAGCTGACATCAGGGAGGGGCTTCATGATGGTGTGGGGGGGAGACTCAGACTTGAAAAATAATGATGCTTTGAGTCACTCAAACCAGGGGTCATCCCATGAACAGAGGGCTGCCCTGGACCCAGCTCTCAGCTGGGGTTCGGCACCAGCAGAATGTAACGTTTTAGTCCTTTTCTTGCTATTAGTCAGCTTTGAATGGCCAGGGAGCATTTCTTCAAAATGAGCTAAGCCGCTTGCCTTTCAGATCAACATCTGTTGTCGCGAGCACTCAATAATTTACAGAAATAAAAACACAGGGTGCTTTTATAGGGGAAATATGCTTTTGGACAGCACCTGGGGCACTTATGTAACTGCTTTGTTGTGTTGCATGTTCTCGAGGAAATAATGTTTCGGTCTTGTGTGTGGCTGCTGATTGATGCCTCCTCAATCGGGCCTGGCAGTCTCGCTTAAACTGCTGCCAGTGAACGAGCAGACGATTGCGGAGACCAGGCCCTGGGGATGGCTTGGCTGGAAGCAATTGTTTCTCTGCCCCTAGCCGGTAATGCTAAAAAACAGAGTGATGGGGCCTTGTAGAGGGGGGCTGTTTTTAGGATACTCTCCCTGTGAGTCACAGGCCTTGGCACCAAGCCCCATTTCTCTACAAGTCACATTACTCGAGTTTGATTATCACCCTGTATGCCCTTTACTGTCACACAACTTGTGTTCCTCACTTATTCGACTTCCCTTCTGGAAACACTGGGGCAGGATCAAAGGGCAAGAGTCACAGAGATGGCACGTTTTTACTGGAATCTCTCCATGACTGTGCAGAGCCTGATGTGACTGGAAATATTCCTCTGTGCTGTCATGACAGTGGTTAATTAGTAGTATGGGAGTGAGTAGGTAGATTAGAACAATCGATACACCCAATGAATCACGGAGTGAAAGAGTGAAAAGCCGCAGTAAAGCTCCACCAATAAAAAGAAAAGAGTCACGGCTGAGCAGAATGGATGAGAGAATAAGCACTAAGTACAGCAAAAAAATAAAGCGTGTCAGATTTTATTTAGAAAAGCACCTTCATTAATCTGTGACAGACATTTTGCTAAACGCGGCACATGGAGTGATTCTATAATGATGCAAACGCAAAAAGAAAAAAATCAACAAAGTTAACAGCACCTCGAGCAAATCTATGAGACGCTTGTACAAACAAAAGATGACAAACCGATTATAAGTTAATTTAGGCAAATTACCATTCAAGACCGAAACTGACAGAGTGGAAAATCTGAATCCATGTTTGGCCAGCTGACGATATAAGCCAAGCTGTTACAGTAAAATTGTCGGAACGACGGTGTGAGAAAGAGTACGGGACCTACAGTCATCCTACCAGGCCTAGCGTTTCACAGGGACCATCACAGACTAAGATACGAGGCGTCATTTTGCTCAAAGACTAGAGAGGATGGTCAATAATCATCTGAATGGCATCGACATGGCCGACAGTGAGATAAGAGCACGTTGATGATGTAGCTAGAAAATCATTTCAGGGTAGAGGGGAGATAAAACTGAGGTACTAAGACCTTTGAGTCCCCTTGATATTGACATCCCCCAATTTAGCTGCCAGTGCTTCTCTGCAACTGACAGGGGGCTGAAATCACAAGCAAACATGATTTCAACAGGAGAACCTCCAAGGTTCTGTTCCAGCCAATTTGGCAGATCGTGTGGGCTAGCGGAGAGGTTGCACACCTGGGTGTCCTCAGGGAAATCGTTCATGTTTACAATAGCCACTCACCCCAGCAGCCTTGGGGTAGGAGGACAGGAAGATCCTCCCCCATCATGAGATGGTTGTTAGTGCAGTCAGCTGGCCTGGGAAGATTTGGAGTTCCTTGTGGTGATGTTGGAGCGCAGTAAAGGCCATGAAGACATCAACCACCCCCCAGTTTCACTCTACCCAGCATCCTCTGGATCAGCAATGGTGGCTAAGCACTGGGCAGAAATGCTGGGTTTACAGTTTGGCCATTTTCCACCAGCTTTTTCCGTGCCACTCTGTGAAATTTACGAAAGCACGTGTCTAAGCTCTCTGCTGATCCTGTCCTCATCCAAAGCTGCAGGAGGCTAATAGACAGACGGAGGCTTACTGTGAAAATCACATTATACTGGACATGTAGCACTGTTGTCTGCAAATCGGAAGCCCTGGGAGATTGTCATGATGCGGCTTGCTTTGCCTTTGCCTGTCATAACATGTCAGTCATTCCTAAAATATGATGGTAACAAATGTTTTCCATGAATTGATTTGAATATAGCATCAACATCAAAGTGGTTGGTTAAAGGGATCACATCCAGCCACATTAACCCCTCTACAGGGTCACAGGAGGCTAGAAGTCTATTATCACCCTCCTTCCTCAGATGTAATCTTTGTAAGATGATGGCCGTTTCTATCCAACCACAGCCCAGCTGTGACTGAGAGCCGATAGTGAATGCAGCTTTGGCCAGCTTTCAGTGGAAAACCTGTTTACATGTAGTACATGCAGTTAAACAATGCAAAAGCAAAAAAAAATAAATCTGCAAACAGAAAATAAATGATGAATTAAAGTGTTTTATTAAAGGGGATGACAGAAGCAAAATGGCCAGTGTGGTTTTACTCGACAGCAGGGGTGTCCGCAGAGGGCCAGTGTGGGTGTAGGTTTTTGTTTCAACCAAGCAGGAGCCACTCCTGATTCCACCTGTTTAATCAGTTGAACTTGGCTTTCAATGAACTCAGGTGTGGCTTCTGCTTGGTTGGAATGAAAACCTGCACCCACACCGGCCCTTAGTGGATAAGATTGGACACCCCTGCTCTACAGTATCCACATCACCTTACAAAACAAAAATAAAGGTCTCCAAACATCTTCATTCAGCCGTGTCTGCAACTCATTCTTTGAATTCCAGGAAACCCCAGATAAGATGTTTTCCTGCACACATCTCTCCATCCTACTCCCAAAGATGTATATCGCATTTCAAAAGGATCATTTGTCACTGTCAGTCATGGACATCAGATCCCAATAGGACTGGGTTGGAGATTTGAGTTATCTTTATGCAGAACCCAATCAAGAAAAGCTTACAACAGCAAAGCCAGTGTTGGTTAAAGTTCAGTCTGACAAGCAGGGAAATTATGAAGTGGATTTTATTAGCCAACTCCATTTCATTTGCACACAACCGGGGAGTTGAATAATATTTTCCTTGATGTTATGCTAGTACAATGTCATAATTTCAAAGGCATTTCCTCCATACATGGTCAACTACCAGGAAAGGATGGTTTCAGGGCTTATGTGGAACATGACGGAAGCTGAACCATTCAATGTCTAACCAAACAATAAATTTTGCTAATAAGATCTTTTCCTCGTCCTCACATCATATATTATGCTTGATACGTAACTTTCATTTTCAGGTTTCTCTTTGTGTTTCAACTTGACCATCAAGGGCCATTTCCAAGCATACACATTTTAAATGGATCAACAAGCAGGTAGTTGTTGCCTTACATTTCCAGGGCTGAAGCTTCGAACCTCACTTCCATTGTGTATGTAGAGTTTGTGTGTTCTTCCTGTGTTATGTAGGTGTCCTCCAACAGTCCAAAGACATACACCTAGGTTGCCCACAGTGCACGTGTGTGTGTGTCTGTCTGTCAATGTATGCTGTAATGGACTGGCATCCCATTATATACCCTATCTATGCTGCAGGAGAATGGCTTCAGGACTGCCCATGAGGACAAGTGGTTGGAGGATGGATGGATGGATGGATGGATGGATATGGATGGATAAATTTTTCTTTACAGTTGAAAGTAGAGGGTTTTCATTACCATTTGGTGAAGACAGAAAAAAAAATCAAACAGAGAGAAAGACTTTTTACCCACTGTGTGCATACTTCACTTGGTGAGAGAGAAACAGGCACTTTAATATTACAGTTACAAAAGATTTTCACTATAAAATATCTTTTATTGCTTGCAAGAAGATATCAGTTCACAAGACATTTTATGACTATGTGCATATAGAAATATTCGCATTTGTCAGAGTTTAGTGTTTTATTTAATACTTAACCATTGCATACATACAGTCATGTAGACATTTCTTTTTAGACACACTAGGGGGCAGTATTTGCAGTGGTAAATTTTCAGCTATGAAATATACAATCCCTCTTGAATTTTTACAGTTAAAATCCTGGATATATTACTGTAAATTAGACTACATAGTTCACAGAGCATAGAAAACTATAGATAATCATTTGTGTAAAGCCTGCTGTACTCTCATGAAATTAGTAGCATGCTGACCAAAGAAAATTCGTTTTAATAAATCATTGTTTTCACATGTTACATTAAACACTGGTTCTTATTGAAAGTGTGGACCTTTTCACTAACTTGAATGTCGGTGTCATTTTGGAATTGGAGTGAACTCTGCAGACTAACAAGGAGGTCACAGGTCAGGCTTGTGATTGATGCCAAGATGTTGAACCCTGCCTGTATCGTTTTCTGTTCCAGGCCGTTCAATGGGACTCAAGTGCCTCTGCATAATACAGCTCCCATTCTTTTGGTGTTAATTGAAAGTACTGATCCACAACTGACAGCTCTTTGATACTGACAGAGCGCACAGCTATCTCACGTCAGCCGGTGACCCCTGAGAAAAACGAGGCGTGAGACAAGTGTAGCGACTGTGTTGCCTGGAGAAATCTTTCGGACCGCATCATTCCTTCGCTAGCATCTTATTTTGGACTGCTCCGAGTTTTAGTATCCCTAACGGAGAATGTACGCAATCTGCCAAAAAAATTACAGCGCAAATTGATAACCTAAAAAGATAATTCATAGTTTAAAAGTTTTGGAAAAGAAAGCTCATTTGAAAATAAATCATTTTAATCAATTATTAACAGCCGGATATTTGCGTTCTGATTGCATTTTGTGTGCACAGCAAAACGAACCAGCCTCTCTTCAGCCCCAGGGGGAATCCCAGTCAAAACCGAACACCACTCCAAGCCGCTTTCAGTGCCTGAAGCCTCATTGATCTGCCACATGTGGCATCCTGGAGACAGTCCAATCACGTCACCGAACTGGGTTTGAGCTTTACAAAGCTGTGGGCAGTTTTTGGCACATGGAAACCAAACTGAAATTGGCATTAAGTTACAAGTTACATGGATTATCATAATGCACAATTTGTCTCAGTGCTATGTATTTACACTGATGAGCCAAAACATTATGACCATCCCCTAGTAGGACAACTGGCTCTTCCTAACAGACAGATGGTTCAGCTATAAATGGACAAATGAGACCTGGGATATAAAAGGACAGGGCCATGCTGACCAGGAAGCTACGTGTCCATCCTGGCAAAGCAGGTTCACCCCTTCATGGTGACTATCTACCCTGGGTTGGTCCTAGAAGGATTATTCCCCTTGCCCTGTTGCTAGGAGTGTACGTGAATCGTTTACGAAGCATACAAGTGACTTCAGCCTACTATCCTGGCCACTGTGTTTGCTAGACGTCGATCCCATTGAACATTTGTGGGATTTCTAACCCACACGTTCGGCATTTGGAACCACTGGGGACTCTTAATGCTCTACTGGAAGCTCTGGTGTCAGCATGGTACAGCATCCCTGTAGCAACGCACAGAAGCCTCGTTGAATCGATGGCTTGCCGCATAGTTGCAGTACCGTCGGTACAAGAAGGTCATACCACCTACTAAGGGGGCTTTTTTTTCCCGCCTTTTGTAAGCTGAAGTCACTGTCACAGGGTGGTCGTAATGTTCTGGCTCATTGGTGTAAAGCACAGTGGAAACCCGAATCGTGAATTTTAATCAGAAACCTGCCCTTTGGCTTTCAGAAGAGGCAGTTTAAGTTTCTCTGCTTCTGAAATGAATGAGTGCTAAGTGTTTTCTCCTTGCAGATCTGAGCCTTTTACTTCTAGTAGGAGAGAATGGATCAGATCCCAAAATTCCATTTAAGGACCAATCAAATCCGCACCCCTTCCACATGTCCACGTGTCTTCCAGTGTGGCTGCATGTTCATTTTCCGTCAGCAGTGGTTTTGTGGTTTCTGCTGTTGCCTTCGTCTGAAGTCGTTGCTTCTGATGATCTCCAGTATAACACATGTTGAGCTCATTAATTTCAGCTTCAGCCAAAACTACTTCCCACAGGCAGCATCTCTCTCACTCTCTCTCTTCTGTGTCCTGGCAGCTACAGTGACAGGCCGGGACGCTCGGCACCTTTCGCTCTTAACTGTTTACAGGCAGCTAGGTGTGAAAGGAGGCCTGCTGGGAAGGTGGCACTTTTCAGGACGGTGGCCAGTTTGCTGAAAACCAGCACGGCTGTGGAACATCACACAGCAAGCGATCCAGAGTCAATAAATGAGCAAATCCACCAAGCTGCTCACTGATGAGAAAAACAACGCGTGGTCCAAAAATGTCACCATGCACAGTTACTTTATTTGACATCCACTGAGCCGGGGCAGTGTAAACCACCTGGTCCCTGGTGCATTTTAAGGTTACACACCTCAGAAAAAGCACCAACTCCTAGCCTGTAAGTCAAACACCAACCCAGTTCCTTCACTACTACGCCACCTGCTGACTTTTTTGTATTGGTAGGTTTTTACTATTAATCTTTGTGTTGATCCTTCAGCATATGTGATGTATAGGTATGAATTAGAATAAATTATAATACAACACTTTCTTGTCTTATTTTCTGAACCCTGAAACTCTGCCCCAGTCATAATTGAACCCTGTAAATCACGGGCTGTTAACTCTGAGCCTCCATCTGGCTCAAGATGAAGAGTCACACTGTGCACCCATAACTGGGACCTTATCTGGATGCAGGTCAGTGGCTAGATTAACTGTGATTTGAGCTAAACGGCTTTCTGCAATCAATGTATGTATAAAACCAGAATCATCTTGCCCCCCTTGAGCCCGGGAGTCTTCCCTGTTGGGGGGCGGGATGGGGTGGGGGTGTTGTGAACTTAAAGAAAATCACCTAGCTCATTGATTTTTATCCCAGCATTTCAGGCTGCTGAGGTGTGGTAATATTCTCACGCCATCCTGGCTCACTCGCAGGTGGGGGGACCTGCATGCATGGCAATGGAAGCCCACTTCATTTACATTTACACACTGAGCCTTTTATAGCAAGTGACCTTTTCAAATCCAGTTTTTACCCCTTTATACGGCTTGATAGTCTACTGGCACAATTCAGGTTAAGTACTTCCACAAAAGGTACCACAGCAGGGCAAACCTCCAGCCGAAATGCTTAAATTTTCAGCCACTTGTGAAAGACACTAAATTCACAGTTCAGAGCGGAGCTAGACAAATGTGTCTCCCCGTAGGTGTCTCTTTCTATTGTTTCCTTGTATCAGAGTGTGAAATAAGTCATGTCTGAAATGCTAAATGGTCAGTGATATGAATCGCACCTCGTTTGATGGGAGACTACCAGCAAAAGCATCACTGGCCATGTCCATCCCTGTGTTATCCGGCACATCTGCCTCAGGTTACTTCCAGAATAACATTTTCCTACAGACTCAAACTTCTTTTTTTTTTCTGCTTGACATATACATTTCTGCGTCTCAGTCTTCTTTGCTATGATTATGAAGAAATAGTTTAGTTATGCAACTGGATTTGTTGTGGTAACATGGCAACGTGACATGATGTATTACTTTTAAGTGGATTTTTATTCATTTATCAAATCCTTGCACCAACTATGCAAACAAAAAGTTCTTTGTGATGGGTCATATTTAAGATTGACCAAATTAAACAGCAAGGTTAAAAATGCGTTAGTTTTATGATCATAGCTAATAATATGTCCTGGCATTATGAATAATACTCTCTTTCATGTTGCATTACAGGTGAATATCTGGCTCTGTGACTTCTGAAGCAAGCGACACGAAAAAACTGTCCAGCATTCATATTTCATTACAAAGCTGTGCACAGCAACAGAAAAGCAAGACAATGTTTCCTGTGATAGAACCTGTAGTAATGAAATGGCCAGTGTCTCTGCTTAATGATAACATTAGTGTGGAACCAGAAAACATCCCAAAGGAATGTCTTAAGCAAAACAGAACTCAGACTTCACAGTTGGTTTGATTGACATTCAAAATACATAATGGCGTCTGATCGCCTTTTGATAAATATGTTGTCAGCTGTGGAAGCCAAACACAAAAATGCTTTTAATCTCTGATTTATTGTTGCATGGTAATGTTTATGTAATAAAGCATGGTCAAAGACTACAATATCTCAGACAGACCCTTCATCTGCACCCCCACAGCTGATAAATTGACTGGCAACAGTGGTGTTGGGGTGGGAGAGGGGGAGGGGTTGGCCTGTGCTTTTGTGCCTGCCCAATCAAGGCCTGCATCAACTGACCCACTCAGGCATTCACTTTCTCTGGACGCTTATCCAATTACACCAGTGGAGAAAAGCTATCAGGGTGAGCTGATGAGAAGAGAGTCATGGGAGGACAGAGGCCAGCAGAAAAACATCAGAATCTCCTAGCATTCCTCAAGGGAAGAGAGTCATGGGAGAACAGAGGCCAGCAGAACATCAGAGTCTCCTAGCCTTCCTCAATGCAAGAGAGTCATGAGAGGACAGAGGACAGTAGAACAACATCAGAGTCTCCCAGCCTTCCTCAATGGAAGAGAGTCATGAGAGGACAGAGGCCAGTAGAACAACATCAGAGTCTCCTAGCATTCCTAAAGGGAAGAGAGTCATGGGAGGACAGAGGCCAGCAGAACAACATCAGAGTCTCCTAGCCTTCCTGAAGGGAAGAGAGTCATGGGAGGACAGAGGCAAATTACTAAATCCAACAGTCAACGATGACCAATACTTAAAGCATCGAGATTCTGATCTGACAGGGCCTGTTTGAAGGCTCTGCTTTCTGCTGCTAGAATTAGGGACTTCTAGCTACAATACAGGGATTCTGGATGTAATAGCTGCAGAAAACTTCGACAGTTGGTACATGTGACCTCTGAAACCAAACCATTAAGGGTGTCGTTCACTGTTGCCAAAAAGGAGGGGGAGTAAGTGAGGGGTCAGCTTGGGGGTGGGTGGTAATCCTGATTCACTGACTACATGCCTTAGCTCTGACTCAGAGGCTGAAATTTCCTGTTCCTGAGGTTGCACCGTGTGATGGCTATCAAATTACAAAAATACCTTCAGAAATGCAGTTCACTCTCAGATGCATTTGCACCATCTCAAGTTATAGCCTTTGTAACTAACAAGATGGGAATTAAATGAACAAGAAGTAATTGGATTTAGAGTTACTACCATTTTGTTTCAGAGGATGAAAGTTGTTTTTCTGTACAAAATGCCAAGACAATAATGAGGTCCTGAATATGGGGCTGCTTGTCATGAGCTCCTGTTAGAGACCCCATGTATGCGTTAACCAGAAGGGAAACAGAGAAGATAGCAGGTAGAAACTTTTCCTGAGACACAGCTGTGGTTCTGAGGGCATCAGCACAATGACGCACGGTGAAGTTCGTTTTCTCCTCTTTCATTTAATCGCATCATAATAATGTCATGTTTCAACCCCAGGTTCAGTAGACGAACGACGTGGCGCTGATCCATGCAGACTTTTGGGACTCCATGGATCATAAACCCTCCTGAAAATTTGAACCCAGGACCCCTCGGTGACTGGACTACCCTTTTCACCCGGTTTTTTACTGGATAGCTGAGATGAGGGAGAGATTTGCTTTTGAACGGCGCACAAGTGTAAGCGTGTTGACTGAAAAATTTTGTAATCTAGACAATGGTCAAATTCAATGGTGTGATTTATCATAGGAAGACGTAATGCTACAGCTTGTCAAACTGGTGGCAGTAATCCTGTCGACTGCCTTCAACAACTGATTAGAGGAGTGGAAAGCCTTACCTTTAAGAGAGCCTTCTGAAATCTTCTCACATGAGATATCGGAACACATTACACAGTGAAAAACAGAGCGGAAACGCTACCCGTTCTCTAAATGTTAATCGATGTATGCAGCCCTTGAGTTAATGCAGAGCAAATGAATTATCCGCAGACTTTTACGGATCTGTGGCACTGCATAATGAACACAGTGCTGACAGATTGTGGTGAGCTGGTGCGTGTATTCATGGAGCTCCCGTCCGAATGTTTACGCAGTGTCAGAATGCAAGTGGCTCTCATGCCGTACCACAGGTGAGGTGAGGGATGGTTGTAGGTACTGGTACAGAGTTTAACCGGCCCCCAGAGGGAGGAAACGGGGCAGTGGGGCGAGAGAGTTGATGTCAACAAGCACTTATGTTAAACAGATGTAGGGAAACTCCCTCTTGGCCTTAGCTTGCCGTGAGACTCCGGAGGTCCAAGAGGAAAACAGTAATTGGGAGCACATTTTTGCAATCTCTCAAATACTTGTGGCAGGCATTGCTCGTGAAAGCCGAGGCAGGAGAAGCATCCCGTGCACGAGCTAGTTGTCGGGACCCAGCAAGGAATACAGGAATGTTCCCGCATGCACACAGTCTCCTCCTTTATGGCCACACCCTGGCCTGGGAGGGGGGTAGTTCTGACGGCAGGGAGGACAGAAAGCAGTGTCCCTGTTTACTCACAAAGCCTCTGAGGCATTATCCATCTGCCCTTTACACAACTGACATGGCCCATGAATGCCTGCTAGTCACCCTAATGTTAACCATGTTGTAATAAAGTAGGCCGTCCCACAAACAGAAAGATGAACACCTCTGTTTGTAGTGGGAGTGATAAGACAGCCTCTGTTTTGTCCTGCTGGGGGTTTTTGGGCCCCCAAACTCACTTTGCTATGAGGTACCCCCACTTCCCCCAGTTTTAATGCTTTTTGACTCAACGTCAAGCCACTATTTCACCTTTTGCCTCAAGTTTGGACATTTTTAAACTGTGTTTTGAAGCCTAGCATTGAGATTAAACACAAACTGTGAACAAAAAGAAAAGAATAAATATACTTCTCTTGTGTGTTGAGAAGATTTATTTTTATGAAATGATCATATGTCCATCTGCCAACTGCTCATTCCAGTTCATTGTAGGGCAAACACACACACACACACACACACACACACACACACACACAAAACTAGAGAAGCCACTTTCTGCATGTTTGTGAAGACCCAAAGTAACCCACATAATGTGGGGAGAACATACAAAATCCACAGTGAGAGAGTGAGAGAGAGATGGTTTCAAAGCCCCAATCCTGGAAGAGTGACATAAGAGTGCTACTCACTGAACCAGCCATAACAGTATATGTTGAACATTATTTACTTTTCCTCCATTGTGTTTATGCCCCATGGCAGTTATGCTTATATTGCAAAATGTAAATTTAATCTTCTGCATTATTTTTTTACTGTTTCTATTTCTTCTTCATAGATGGTTGGTCTGAGAACGGTAAACATCTGGAAACCAAGGCAATGAGTAGCATCGTGTTTAAGCGCTCGTGGTTACAGCTTCCGAAGCGAGGTCTGGGGAGTAGCTTTGCAGATATGTCCTCAAACCGGAGAATTTCTGGGTCCAGTGAGTGACCTCCTTTTGGGAAGCCAAAGAACCACTTGAGGAAGAGTTTAGACAATAATCAGACTAATGAACGTGACATTACAGGATTCCCAGTGGCTCCGAGTTGCTTGTTACATTTCAGTGACAGATGTTTTAGAAATGTTATCAAGGTTTAAAGTCTTTCTTAAAGGCTTGCTACTTCAATGACACCTGAGAAACAGTAAAGTAAACCAATTACACCGAATATTTAAAGATGCAGACAGTATAGTAACGGTGAAAACTGTGGCTATAATTGCATGTAATTAAAATGTTTGAATATTAGAAGCGCATAAGTAGTTCATGTCTTCCGGTGAATTTTTGCACAATGAATCAGTTTTGGAGACACCGTGTTGTACCTTTAATTTTCACTGGGCTGGATTGGCATTTTATAGAAATAAATATTAAGTTAAGATCACTTTTGCAGTCATAATTGGTTATGATATTTAATTATTTGCAATTTTCATTTTTCCTTTTTCAGTTTAAATTAAAAATGTAAACTGTAATTATGATCATTACAATTTCTACGACTCCTTATACCAGTAACAATACAATGTACATATTAATAAATAATAACAACAATACAGGCAATGCAAAAGTAATAATATGTCACTGATGTGACATTATATGACATGATTTATATTCATTGCGGGTATACGTCAGTTTTCTCATACAAAGTTAATATCTCTTAATATTCCCTTTCCGACCAAATAAGATGACCCAATATCAGAATGGCTGTGCTTCCTGTCTGTCGCTCATCCTCGCACCTGGTGCCTGGGTGCCTGCGGGTCCAACATAAATGTGTCATGAGAACCGTTCACTCGGAGATCTTTCCTAATACATCAGATGGCTAACCTGGCAGCCCCAGGGAGAGTCGGGGGGCGAGACACATTTACAAAGCCAGCGTCAGGCTTTTAAGGGCCCTTATGCCGATTGAAGAGTCTGGCCTGACCTTCTGTTGTCATTATTTGGGCTTCATGGGAGCCATTTTCCATTTCCACCTCACAGATTTCACCCCCCCCCACCACCACCACCACGTCTCTTGCTGCCAATCCGTCTAAATTTCGGCAGGTGTTTAAGTGTTGCGGTCACAGGGTGACGGCCTCGTATCGAGATCCACCTTTCCAGAGCAGACTTGATACCATAGCTGTGCGTACAGTGCAGTTCTGGAGCTGTTTCCATGGCTTGATGGTGCTCTTACATCCTACCTGCTCTTCTTAGTAAGGCCGCTTTATCTGTGTCTTTAAATGGGCATCCATCATGGAGCGATGCAGTGCTCTCCCAAGGTATAATCAGATCAGGAAGCTGAAGCTTTTTTCCTGTTTTTTTTTTCCAAAACCCACCCCCCATTCTCAGGCCATGGAACAAACAGCATATTTCATCTGATTATATGTAGCATAAATGGATGGAAAACAGCCTAAGCTAGCCCATGGCACGTGGAAATCAAATTAAATGTTTTATTCTATATTTTTGTTTTAAAATTACAAACGTATTAACTGCGGTGTGCGCTTTTATGGTTGCGTAACAGGATTATGGGCACCATTTATGACGTTGTGTGGTTAAAGAGAATAGTGTGGCTTTTTTGAAACACACATTGTTCATCATCCTACCGCAACTCACCTCCTTCTTCTCAGGGTTGTGTCACTTAAAGGATGCCACTGCAATGCCCCCTTCTTGTTTCATGGTCGGTCAGCCAGCATTCTCACATATCTGAGTCGTGCTGGCTGATCCCGAATGTCTGTAAGGCCCCACATGGCCCCTATGTTGCACCCGTGTGGCCCCGTGTGCCCAGCCAAGGCCAACACATGCAGATGTTAGTGGTCCCAGCAGCAGCTGATCATCCAAATGAGCAGTCAGGATATACGCAGAAGCAGGCTCGACGCGTCTGACCTCGACAACTGGATTACCCCCATGACAAGAGCCATACTCACAATCTGTCCCCGCGGCACTGTGTCTAACAGGACAGCTGATTGGCGGGGAGCCCTGCGACCTTGGTGCTTCCTGCACACGTTCTTCACTTGAAGCCCCACAGGTATGCTCAGAGCCATCCAGCGCCAATGCTCAAAATGACCGTACCTCACTCGCCTCAGTCATTTGGCCCACATATGAAGCTGGCACAAGGCATTGGGTATCACTTTCGAGATGAGTAACAAATTATGGCTTTGTACTGGGTTTCTCACAGTATATGTTACGTAATCTGTAGCGCTATGTTGGTACATAGTGTTGAATACTGAAGCATACTCTTCAACTGCGGATGGAGGCAGCTGTGACAACCACATACAGGAGAGTTTTCTAAATCCCCTAAAAACCATGTAACATATTCATATTCGCTTATTATTAAAAGGTTTAGCACTTGAAAATCTTTGGTTAATCAAATCATTTAATAAATTTTAAAAAATGTACTTCATGTGTGATACTTTACTGCTGTTGAATTATTAAAACTGGAACATTCAGCTTTTGAAGAATTAAATGTGTAACTCAACCAGCTGTCAATTCAGCTTATTACATTTTATAAAAATACAGGGGTGGTTCAGTGAATGTCAAGAAAGTTTCTCCCATGCTTCATTTAGAAACTTCCACTTGCTGTATAATATAATGTACATATTGATAATAATTCATATTATTAGTCAATTCATACTATTAGTCCAAACATACAGCACCTTATGCAAAGTGATCAACCTTGTTTGTAAAATTATGCCCATAAATATTATTTGAGAATCCAGAATTCAGTTAAGGTGGAAAATATTTCTAAATAAATAAAACAACATAATCATCCATCCATCCATCCATCCATCCATCCATCCATCCATCCATCTTCCAGCAGCCTACCCAGTACAGGGTCATGGAAAACAAACTAAAAGCCGGAGTTAAAGTGAGATCATTCACTTTCTTCCTAGAACCACCTATAGATCATGGTGGTCCTGAACCCAATCCCACAAAGCAAATGGTTTAAGGTATTCCGCTCACCCGACTCATTCTGTGTTCTGTTCTCTGTTCTGTTCCCTTCATTACAGATTTCTCTGCCAAGGTGTATAATTAATGGTCAGTGAGAAACAGAACTGAGAAAGAACCAAATGAGTGGGGTTGTTGGGCCTGCCAGGCTGGAAAAAACTGAAAGAGAGCAGGTCGTGGCCCTGGGGCGGGGTGCCGGGGACTCTGGTAGTGCTCGCGGTGTTCAGCAACCCACAGTAAAATAGACCCTTTACCGGCCCAGCTGCACAAGATGGTAGCTGAGCTGGTGTAACCCCAGAGGGTCAAGACAAGCCAATGAGTGGCCAGGATGGATGGTAAAAAACAGGCTGACAGGCTTACTCATTTTTGGTCCACAAGGGGATTGACTGCAGTACACTTAGGAGCCCGATTTGCTTCTGTAGGTACTGTTCGTGTAGATATGAAGACCGTGAGCAGTAACCAGGATGGAAGAGTCTATCAAATGGATAAAGTAAATAAATAAAAGAGCCAGAGAACTGTGACAGACAACAGTGGCACAGAGCCTGGTGGAAGACGATGCTATCAGCCAAGGGATGGGAGAGAAAGCTGCAGCCGGGGGCGGAGTGGGTGGTGAGAAACCAGGGGAGTCTTTAGAGGTCTGACATTTGGAATGATTAGGCGGGGATGCAGCAGGTTCGGCTGCACTCTCTGGCAGGTAGCAACGGGAGCCTCCGTACTCTGTGATGGAGCCATTAATGGACGTTCCAAGACTGGAGCATTATTTTACTGAGTGTGTGAAGTAGGCATCAAACCCATTCCCAGGGTGGAAGATGGGATGGTGTGGCCCATTGTGTTGGACCATGATGGACCTTTAAGTGAATTGTTAAGGCTGCAGTGTGGTCTTCCTCACCTGCATAAACAGAGTATCAGAGACAGCTATGTGAATCATTATCACCGAAACTGAGGTTGTGGTACCGTGTACTGCAAGGAGGCCACATGCTGTAGATGTTTTAAGCTCAACAGCCTTGTTTATTGTTTCTTAAAGACAGAGAATCGGGATATAATTCTGAGCAGATGATGGCTATAGGATGGGGTTGCAGCCAAAGGGCTGGAGGCAGCATTGATGTGAATCAGTGGTATGTGGGGAGCTGGTCAGTAATGGAGTGGTGGCAAAGGTTGCCGAGTAAAGGTGAGGAAGAATGTGGAAGAGGCGGAGAGGCCCAGCTGCCCGACATCCTGTCCTTTTAAGGAGCTTGTACCAGGTGTTGAGGAACCCGGAGGCACAGAAGGAGGCACAATGGGAAATGGAAGAACTGAAGAGAGAGAGAACAGTAGGAGCTTGGAGTGGCCCAAAACCTTCCAGCCTGTGTGGTGATGGGTATGGAGCCCCCGTGTTTCTGTGAGAGACCCCCAGCCAGGTCTGGGTACAGCAGTTTAAAAGTGGTGGCATCACAACCTCCAATCCTGCCCAAAATCATCAAAATCAGTTTCTATATAAGCTGGCGGATCTTTTCATGCGTACCGAATACACATGTCGCAGTAATAATCTGCACATGTAACTAATTTTCTGCAAAGCCTAGCATGCTTTTAAATTTTAAACAGCATTAAATTATAATTATAATCAGACTTCTACTGTGCTCCTAGCAATTGAAACCTTCCCATCTGCCATGACAACTATTATTCAGGAACCTGCATTTTAGCAGGTATTACATCTTGACCTTCCCCACTGAAATGGACTGTTTCTCTTCCTCGTAATTCATTGCAGCATCTGAGCAGAAAGAAAAGTAAGCAGGACAAACAAAGGATTGGGGAAGTGTACTCAATTTGCCCCTGAGATGAACTGAATATGAGACTGCCTATACTTTCGGTTATTTGAAGGATAAATGGGGTAGAAAAATGCTATAGGGACTGGTGTGGCAGGGGGAAGGGCTTTTCAAGAGGTATTGGGAGGGTAAAAATAGCAGGCAATTCGATTGACTCTAAGATGGAATAGGTAGGGTTAACTGAACAGGCAAAGGCGAGGTAGGAGTAGAAAAAAACACCAGGTTGTCCTGGAAAATAATAAGAGACGCTGTGGCACAGACAGGTGGGAAAGAGGACAGAGCGAGATGATAAAGAGAGGGTCAGCAGCTCAGAACGACTGGGTTCAGGAGTCTGAATGCGAGGTGAGCATGCGAACGGAAGCAGTCGGCGGAAAGCGGAGCCGTTAGCATAAACTGCAAGCGCGTCGAGCATGCTAATGTACAAATCGGGCCAAGTGTCGTTCGTGGTGTTTCCTATGTTTCTACATGTCCAAAACAGCCACCTGTACCTCATACCCAGCCAAGTGGGGGTGGAGGGGCTGGCTGGAGATGCAGAAGATGGAGGAGGTGCCTTTTCCAGAAAAGCAGTTGTTACTTCATTTGGAATCTGACAAACGTCATTGGTGAGCCATGTAAGGCGCTATTCAACAATAAACTTCAATAAGCCTAAAATATAATGCATAATCAACCATTTTGCGTACTGCAGAGGACATTATAAAATTTGGCTACTGATTAGCTCATACTGGAAATTAATTACACTTGATATTAAAATATTCTGTGAACATCAGTTCTGAAAATGAACCTTACCGAAATCACGTAGCTGGCCGTTTTTTTCAATTTGTCAAATGCATTCCTTATAATGTTACAAAGACAGCTGTTGATTATAGCTGTAAATACATTTATTTTCATTTTTAAAAAATACCAAGATTTCAGCCATTCCCAAAAAGTGGCCATTGAAGGCAGTGTGTATTGATTTTGAAATGTTCCACAGTGAAGCGGTGGCTGGCAGGTTGGGGCTGTCGAGTTTAACCTTTCAGTCAAGCACGATTAGAACCCCACATGGCCCGCGCTGTTTCAGCGCCACTTCAGAGGATTTCTCTGAACAGCAGCGGCAGCATGAAGACACACTGGGGGGCCCACCAAGAAGTCTGGGGGGGGGGGACTTTCTGTCTAAAGGAGGGTGCACAGAGAAGGGATGGCACCCAAAGAAAGGATGGCTGTTTTAGAGATGTAAATGAAACACTAAAATTGTGATGCGGTATTGCGCAATGCAGATGTCAGATGTATACATAGTTTTTAATCCACGAGTTATTATACGGAGGTTAATGGTGCTAGGATAATTTCCTGAAATGTCCAATTAATAGTTGGAAAGTCAAGAAGAAATGTTTCAATTCAGGGCTCAAACACAATCCTCTATTTGCCAATGTTGTTGTGCTTTTCAGTTCATGAGTAACATTTTGCCCAGTTCTGAGGAACAAAGGGGGCCGGATAGTCCACACTGCCGTGTCCGCCTTGTGTGCATGGTAGTTTTTCAGTGTGACTGCCGATTAGCACCTCCCAACCCTCCCACTGCAGCCAGTCTGGGCTGTTCCTCCCCACTGGCCCGGATCACCCTCAGCCTGCATGGCTTTATCGCCACAGGTCCGGCTGGCCCCAGAGCCCCCGGTTCCGGAACACCACTGAAACAGAGCAAATAATGTGGGCAGATACTCTGAAAGGTGTGTCTTTGGAATGGGACACAAGTCATGAAGGGGTTTTCCTTCGATGCGTCCACATCTGTTACATCTCTCCCCCACAGCTTTTAAGGAAGATGCATCCAAAAGGGCATGAAGCATAAACTCTCCTTCCTACAGCCAGAGCTGTCAAGGTGCCTTTACAGGCCACGTGAATTTGACCCTATCGTACTCAAGCGGGTCTTAGTTGGTCTGGCTTTCCGAGACAAACACCAAACAACGGCATGTGAAGCATGGCTCAAGGTGGGATTGCTACATGCCGTCAGTCACCGCCTGGTTTAACACAATAGGAAGTAGGTTAAACCAACCGGTGATTGGCAGCTCACGATACCCCTCCCCACCACTGTGCAATTTGAAGCCTCACTTTGCCCATGATAATCATGAATTTTTACAAACGTGGAATGGGATACTGTCCACAGTGAGTTTAAGAACAGGACAAGTACACTTCAGGCTTTCGTATCGGTGTAATCCTGGCTGCTTTTGTTGACATACTTATCCATCTGCTCAGCACAAACTGCCTGCTCTAAGGACTCTTGTAGGCTGACACCAGTTATAATGGGTGCTGAGAGACAGCTGACATTTCAGAGACTGCCCCCCCCCACAACGATTCATGTAAAACATTTGTAAAAGGCCACATTCCTGTCAGGACACACCTTGCTTTTTTTCCTGCTAGTCAGTCAGATATGAAAGCTGTAATATTATACTATTAAATTATCTGCCATTACTTTATTTACCGAATAGTACAATTAATAATGATGTTTTAAAATATTGTATAACCTTTACAAAACTGCCTTTGTAAAATGCGATTCCACAATACATTTAAATCGTATTTTGGCAGTTATGAAACTAATTTAACTGGCATCCCTTCCATGGTGGACCCCAACCTTGTGCCTTTGCTCCATGGGAGTGGCTCCAGGCCTCCTAAGATCCAGACCAGTATAAGCAGTCAGAAGATGGATGGATGGACGGATGGACGGACGGATGGATGCATGGTTGAGGCTAATTTTTAAGGTTTTGCTGGATTGGGCATTCCAACATAAAGTTATACAGGTATCTATAAAAGGTCTTTGCAGGTTTTATAGGTATAAAATTGAACGTGTTAATGTGTTAAAGGAGGTTGAATTCCATCGACGTCTGCTAATGTAACTACAGATTCACCCAAGCTGGTTTTAGTGGCAGTAAACTAGTCACACTGGGTCCTGCTGGTCCGTCCTGAGAAGCTGACCTGCCCCCATCGTCAGGGGTGCACTGCACCTTCACAACTGAGGAGCATCTGACTGAGCAATGTCTCTCCGCTCTGAAGTTTGTCACCAAGTTGGCCAGAGGGAAACAGGTGGTGGCAGATAATCCACCACTACGCTGACACCTGGTCCTCTTTCCTGTCCCTTTCGGCCCTGGCGGAAATGCCATTTCGCTTAAGATTTTATAATGAGAGAAACAAAATAACAAAAGAATAAATCATTCAAGCAACGGCTTGTAGGATTGCTCTGCTGGTCGTGTGTGATGAATCATTATCTAAACAACGAGAGAGGCTTGTATAAAACCTGTATAAGCCAGGCGTGAAAACATCCCGTGTTCATTTACAATAAGCATTCAGCATAGACTTTTTACATGATCGATAATACAAACATGAATTCAAATGAACGCAAAAAGAAAAATCACAAATTTGCTGTATTGTAAGACATCCTTGCTTGGTATTTCCTTCAACGAGCTTTGTAATGCACTATAAGAGGATGAAATGTAATATGCATAATGCTCTGCTGTAAAACTGGAAGTACAAAACGTCCAGCCCATTCTGCTCAAAAACAGGAAATACTGTTACAGTGATCACCAGAATGCCCATGACAAATTCAAAGCTGTAATTCTTCCCTTTGGTGGCTCTAACTCGAGTATGTGGTGTGTTTATTTCGGATACTTTAATTTTCTTGTGATCGAGCCCATGTCATATTGCGTGTGCTATGTGTATACGATTGAGTGTCTGTGGACGTGTATATGTTGTGTATTTCATTAAAAATTTAATGAGTGAAAGTCAACACCTCTGCTGACAGCGACAAGATGGAACTGCGAGAATCCCATTTGAGAGCAGCATAGTGTGGAAATAAGACGTGCTTCCAGCCCTCGTTCCAGGCCGTCCCGGAGCCGACAGGCCAGGAATTCCACAGCTGATAAGGCCCTTTGAACATGTGGCTGGTGATGACTCCTGGGCCTGTTTCCAGATAGCCTCCTCCTTAATGGCCTCCCTGGGCAGTGACACGACGGGGACAGGACGCTCCCCACCACATCAATCACTGCCACAGATATGGCAACAGGAAGCCAGGACAACTGCTGACCTTCCATAGTTACCGCGTCTCCCTGCCTTAAAAAACAGGCATATTTTGAACAAGAATCCAGCTGTCCTGTAGTAACATCACGTGAAAGAAATCTCTCTGTTCTCCTGGATACTACTGTAATATGACTTGCATTTCTTAGATTCTTCTCATGGGAAATAATCTTCTGGAGCTTCAGGTGGATCTAAGAAATAAATCTCTCCAGAATTTGGGGAGTGTTTCACTCTATCAGAATACATGGCTTACAGTATAATCTCTACAATGCCGTGTATCTAAATCCTTCTTCAAACGAGGGTACCGAACTGGTTTTTCGTCTGACTTCCATTGATCACATACTTCAACAAAAACCGGCTTTTTCTCAAGGTTCACTGATATCCTGTTTATATGCTTTTTTGTGCTGCTTATTGCTTCAACAGCAACTTCACCAAACCAGTAGAAAGAGCAAAGATATGTCCCTGTGTTAAGGATCAAAGGATCCAGCCTTTCCCTGGAGCAACAGAGACTCACGCTTTTATTTATGCCGTCTTACTGACAAGGAAAATAAATAAGTTTTTGCACATTTTACCATTAATAAGAGTTAGAATATGGAGCTGAAATGAGCTCTGTATCTCTATTCAAGTGCTTCATGCATCTCAGGAGCAGTCAGATATGATCAAGTTAGCACCTAAGTGACAGCAAGCCTTACAGTTAACTGAATCTCAGCATGAGATACTGCTAAAGTCTAAGCACAGAGCTTAGGACTCATAGTGCGGGGAAGCATTCCACATGGAAGCCCGTGGAGCACATCCTACCGCAGAACTGTGCTGGGATGTGCCTGCTCCATCCTCACAATCAAAACGACGCATGCACATCATGAGGCACCAACGACAAATACGCCATGATGTCATGGTAAGATGTTCCAACCATAGTGCTCTATTGGATTAGCTGTTTGAAGAGATGGATGAATGCATGGATGGATGGATGTTCCAGTGACACTGCAAGTTCATGTCTAACGCTCACAATTATATGACATGACGCTTTACCACTGTGGAATAGTCTTTGATCATTTTAAATAACGTATTGATTGGGTGTAATTCTATATCTAATTACCCAGCTCCAGTTACAGATTTAAAAGGTTTTAGATGTATCGATGGATTAAGCCAACATTGATGCTAACATCCCCCACATCGCTGACCGGGAGAAGAGGGTGGGAGATGGATGGAGACTCCATGTTGAGAGCAAAAACACACATGTGGTACACAAAAGTAAATACAGTATAACTAATCTTACAATTTAAGACAATATATATATAAAATCTTTACAGGGTGAGCTAGAAAAAAATGAGAGTTTTTCTCAATTAACCTCACACTCCTCTGAGCTTGTGTGTACAAATGCCTCAGGTGTCATTCCACCTGCCCTCAGTATTTTTGGAAAATTTCTCTGACATCATCCTTCCTCTGAAGCAGTGGAAAGTGGCTATTCCATGTATCGGGAATTTGAGGCTCCAAATATAAGAAATGTTCTGATAAAATCTGTATTATGGTATGTGGCAGACAGTATATTACAATGGTGGGCCAGATTAATATTGGATAAGTTTTTTTTTTTCCACATCATTAGCCTTTTTATATTTGGACTATGAATCTCAAAAACATTGTAAAACGCATCTCACTCACCGCCACAACTCTCATACTTCCTGGCCCTAAAGAGAGATTTATGTTTGTAAAAGATGGCACTTCGAAGAATCACACTTGTTCATTTGGTGATCTCCCATTAAAATTTGTTTTGGAGGTTGGACTTCCCATGCGGTATATTGATTATATATAAGGCGTAGGGTGGGTCTCTGTTGTCCGATGCTGTGCTACATATTACAGCAGTATTCCCGTTTGCATCAAGCTGTTAGCAATGGTGAGTCCCTTTGGACGACATGCCTGGTAGGCTACTGTGCAGTGATTCCAGAGGAGGCCCGTCTTCTGTTTCAGAGCAGGCTTTGCTCGTTTTCTGCTTTCTGCTGTTCGTCGGCTTTCCCCTCCAGAGACGCATCTCCAAGGGTATGATTTGTGGTTGTTCTTGACAGACAAGAAACAGGCAGATTACATCGGCCAAATGAATGAGAAAAATACATTCCAGGACCCCTAAGCATGTTAAATATCCAAATCCTGTTCAAGAGACCCTTGAGCTCAGGTTGTTTTTCCGATACATAGTTTGGCAAACTGTGCACGTGGCAACAAAACCAACTACACACATGCAGGTGCAACTCTTTCATATAAACTCCACATATGTCGATCAATTGGTGTATCATCATTTTTCAGAAGCCCCTGGCTTCATTATGTGAAAGATAACTCCACAACAACTCAGCCTACCTGTTCCCACAGCCTGACAATATAACCGGCTACCAAGAGTAAGGACAAGCATAGATCTACTGATGGATCCTGTTGTCTGACTGGCTAGCGTTTGAATACTTAAAGAAAAATGGGTCAATCTCATCATTCTTTGTGACCATGTGGGTTTCCACATGACCACATTTGGGTTCCGGAGGTTTGAATAGCAGACAAAATAGCCGTGACTGTAATGTGTCAGATTAGTCAGCGTCTGTCTACTTTAATAGCAGGTTACTCCAATTTAGGTGCCAATGACCCTCGTTTGTTTACTTTTCCTATAACCAGTTTTGACAGCGAACAAAAGTAAAGCGTAGCTTGAAAATCTGAATTTTTTGTCGAGCTTATGAAATACAAATTTAATAAAATTCAAATGGAATTATAAATAAAAAAGGCACATTAATGAGCAACATTAAGTGTACTGGATTCTGTTAAAGGGACAAGAGGAAAGAAACAATATAAGCAAGATGTGTTATGACAAATAATAATTCATGTCAATGAATTAATTGCATAGGGTAAATGCTTACTTCACATTTGACAGTATCTGGAAGATGCGTTCAGCTTAGTCATTCTGTACCTTCAGTTAGCTGTTTAGAAAACGCAGTCCATTTGTAAAGATCTTTCAATTACATGACCTTCATTAGCAAAAGGCTAGAGCATAGGCCCATTTTCACAGTGAATACTGACACATTACCTTTGTTATGACAGCAAAGGTTGAAAGATAGACATCATGTTCTATAGCGGAGTACCAGCCTTCATGTTCTTTGGCTCTCTTGGCCGAGCAGCTTTAAATAGCTTTAAGAAAACTGTGTTGATGCAATAGCAGGACATGTAAATGTCAGGTGGACGTGAAGTGTGGCGAAAGAGAGGTGTGGACACGACAGAGGCCACATGGACTTCAGACAAGCCTTATAAAAAACAAAGCATTGTAAAAAGAGAAACGTCACAATAAACCTTTAACAGAAGGTTTGTAACCCCAGCAACATTAAATAATTAAATGTTTGACTGCTGTTAGGCAACTATATGACACCTCTGGAATAAACGTGCAGTGAGTCATTTACAGTTTTAAGGATAGTAAATTAGGACAATCAGTGCGGCTGTTTGAGGGTCAGACTGTTGGACGTGGCTGTAGAGAGTGTAACAGAAACATGAAGAATTCGTGGACATTATTCTGTAGAATAAAGGACTGATGCTCCCATGTCCGTGTTAAGAAAAAGACGTCGCAGTTAGCAGACACAGTCCTGCTGCAGTCCATTAGCGATCAGCAGTGATGGCCCATGGTCGGATAACAGAGATTGCCTTTATGTCGTTGGCTTCAGACTCCCTTCCCTCCTTGACAGCATCTGGTTTCCGGCTCTAATCTGTCAATAATCAATAATGCAGAAAGAACGGACCTCCTTTCCTGAGGTTTCCTTTCAAAAGCTTTTTAAAAGCCATAATTCAAGCTAACTATTTTATTAGCAGCCATCTGTGATCATTTTTTGTTTTTTTAACTGTCCACTCAAATCCTTGAAGTTCAGGATATTGCTGTTTCCTCAGAATGGCCTGTATTTTGTTTAAGTTAACCCTAAGTGCTTCACTTTCCATCCATTCCCATGTGGTGATCACCCCCCCAGCAAAGGAAAAGTGTCCAGTGTGTTTTGGGGGGGGGGGGGGGGGGGGGGGCGACCTTCTTTTGTGTTTTCGCTCCTGCTTCTGTCGGGGCGGGAGACACGGGTGGGGTGCGGCCCCGAC
>JAACJT020000001.1:11359262-11370518 GCA_009936485.2 Gymnarchus niloticus
GGGCAGTGTGACAGTGGTGAGGTCTGCAGTAGGAGTGACGGATGCGTTCAAGGTAGAGGTGGGATTACATCAAGGATTAGCTCTGAGCCTTTTTTTTATTTGCAATGGTGATGGACAGGTTGACAGACAAGATCAGACAGGAACCTCCATGGACTATGATGTGTGCGGATGACATTGTGATCTGTAGCGAGAGCAGGGAGCAGGGTGAGGAGACCCTGGAGAAGTGGAGGTATGCTCTAGAAAGGAGAGGAATGAAGGTCAGTAGAACAAAGACAGAATATATGTGTGTGAATGAGACAGAGGACAGCGCAATGGTGAGGATGCAGGGAGTAGAGTTGGTGAAGGTGGATGAGTTTAAGTACTTGGGGTCAACAGTTCAGAACAATGGGGAGTGCGGAAAAGAGGTGAAGAAGCGAGTACAGGCAGGGTGGAGGGGGTGGAGAAGAGTGTTTGGAGTGATTTGTGACAAACAGGTACCAGTAAGAGTGAAAGGGAAGGTGTACAAGATGTTAGTGAGACCAGCTATGTTATATGGGCTGGAGACAGTGGCACTGAAGAAAAGACAGGAGGCAGAGCTGGAGGTGGCAGAGTTAAAGATGTTAAGATTTGCATTGGGTGTGACGAGGATGGACAGGATTAGGAATGAATATATTAGAGGGTCAGCTCAGGTTGGACGGTTTGGAGACAAAGCCAGAGAAGCGAGATTACGTTGGTTTGGACATGTACAGAGGAGAGATGCTGAATATATTGGGAGAAGGATGCTGAGGATGGAGTTGCCAGGTAAGAAGTAAAGAGGAAGGCCAAAGAGGAGGTTTATGGATGTAGTGAGAGAAGACATGCAGGTGGTTGGTGTGACAAAGTGGGATGCGGAGGACAGGAGGAGATGGTGACAGTTGATCCGCTGTAGCGACCCCTGATGGGAGCAGCCGAAAGAAAATGATAAAATTGAATTTATAAGTAAATAAAATATCTGATTATGATTTAATATTGTTATGAAGCACATCTGTTGACCTCACTGAGTGAGTCGTGTCATGGCGCAGCATTATTTGTTATTACTTGACTAAAAAATACTGACAGTGCGGTACATATGCAGACATCAAACGGGGCACCTAATGACTAATACTAACCCCGTGTGCATACCGGCTTTTAAAAACAGATGTCACAAAAGATCAAATGTGCAGCAATAAAATCAGTAAGGAAATAATATCCCCGGAAGGTTAACTCAGCTGCTCTGATGTTGGACGCATTAATAAGAAAAAAGAAGAGTGAACTCGTGAATCAGGCTACCTGCTGGGGAACGTTACAGGTACGTTACAGGAAGGTTAAGAACGTCATGAGAACGTTATTGGACGTTGTGGGAACGTTCCCTGTTTGCTGGGTAAGCGCTTAGCGTGTGATAGGCTTGACGCAGCACCGAATCTGGAAAACTGCCGAACGGAGGTGATTTTCAAACTGCAGCTGCACAAGTTTTATTCCGTCAGAGCTGCCATCTGAATTTGTAGTTACATTGACATGCAATACGAGTTGCTTCCCTGCAAACTTGGAAAAAAAAAAAAACAACAACAACAAGAAGGAGTCTTAGTTTATTATTTTAGATTAAATACCTGAAATGTGTGGTAATATTAAAGATGTGCGAGTCTTCATAAAGCCATTTACCATGACACATTTATGAAACAGGCCAGTGACAGAGTCAAGCTCCGCATTACTGCTCATTTATACCATTTGTTACTTTTATCATCAAAAAAAGAGTAAACTGGACCGCACGGCGATGTCGTTCGCTTTCCATTAGTGTGACATTCTCGCACTGATGTTGAGCTTCTTTACAGTTACCCGCCTTCAAATGTGAAAATATTTTGCGGTGAGGGACTGTGACATTGCTCAATCCAGAGTTAATTTCGTGCGTCGTTTTACTTCCGGATTAGCGTCCGGTTGTCGCAATAACGGATTAATTATAATTATGACGTTTCCCCATGGGTACTCAAGTCGCGCAGCACCCGATAAATTGGTGCCTATGGCCGCGGGTCCGAATCCAAAACCAGCACGCCGTTGTAGCAGCTACGTTATAGTGCACTTCGCATGCTTGTTAATGCGTTAGTCGTGAGAATGTGTTTGTATATATGGGCGTGTGTGTGACATGGAAGGCCTCGAAGTGCGTGATCATTCTGTCCCCTTTCACAGTAAGAAATCCTCGTTGCTAACTAGATGTGCATCCAGTGTTCTCTGTTCGATCTCGCAAGGGTTCCCCTATAAATCCAGGCATTGGCTACTACACAGGTGGCTCTGCAGGTGTAGGGTCTGCGGTTTCCTGGAAAGAGCAGGAAGTTAGAAGTAGAACGTAGATCAAACACCCATCACGCGTGCGCCTGCTGTACCACAGCAAAAGCAGACTGACAGCTAAAGCATCTTATAGTTTGTTTTTATACATCGGTTTGATTTGTGAAATTTAAAGTCTTAAAAAAGTGTTTTAATCTCATATGGAAGCTGTAAATTTCGCCCCTGGCTGATTTCTTTCAACAGTGATTTTTTTTTTTGTTATTTTGCATTAAAAATCAAATCAGATTTACTTAGCTGTTTTCCAAACTGCTTTTCCTATGCAAGGTCATATCGGGACTGGAGCCTATTCCAGGCAGCATAGACCGCCAGCCCTTGACCCTGAGCTACTATTTTTTGCAACTTATTTTTGTTTCAATATCAAGCTAGTTTGCTGAGTTTGATGTTGAAACACTAACAGATCCGTACACGCACCCTCCATGCGTTCACTCTTCCAGCACACACACACACACACATAACCCACCATACATTCTCTGGTTTTAAAGGAACAGGAATTTCTGTGCCTTCCAAAAAACCGAGGACGATGCCAAATCAGTGTTGACACAAGATCCATGCAACAAGCAGTGAACTAAAGCGACTTGAATCCAGGCAGAGGAACAAAGAGCAACTCATCAATCTTTATTAAGTTAGTTGTACCACAGCTTGGCAATGATCCAGCCACAGGCTGAATTCCTCTTCTACCCTTCTCCCAGCATGTGACCTTCATTCCCTGACGAAGGGACATATGTCAGTGAACGGCAAAGTCGTGTGGTGAGGAGGTGGAGCCTCAGGATGATCACCGCCCTGAAGTGCATCTCTAAAGGGGAGTCCACGTCTGAATTTTATCTAACGTGGGCTGACCATAATCCCGTCTGACCGATTTATTGAACACATAAGTATTAAGAATGATCTTTGCAGTGAGATTTATGACCAGATGGAGATTCACCAACAGTGTGCTTAATATCTTCAAACTAAAATGAGATCCAGATGGAAAATGGCCATAAGTTTATTGTACTGTAATATTTGGAAATTTCTCTGGGGGACTGGGTGAAGGTCAAAGGTCAGTTTATATTGCCTTACCATTCGCAGAGGTGTGTCAAAACTACTGGGCATACTCGAGAAGAAAATAATATTTTGTTCTGCTAGAAAATGAATTAATTAGCATTGACTTACAGAATCACTACTGCTGCCAACCCGTAAAAATAGCTTTGAGTGAGATTTTTAGGTTGGAGGGTGTCCTCCCACAGTTTTGATTGGAAAGGGAGTGTGGGGTGAAATTTTAGACCTGGCGGCTGAGCGGTAGGTTTCAATAACTGTTGCTTTTAAAACCATAATGTAACAACACTATAGCGGGGAGATCCACCATGGCTATGACATGATAAATTACACCGTGAGAAAAATGTACTCCACAAAACAGCTGGGGCCTCGGAGGACCTGGGGCGTGAGAAATTTAGCCGTGTCTCCCCCTTGGTGAGCGTGAGACCTAGAGGCCCAGCTCCAACTTTTGAATCAGCAATTTTTTTTTCCATAACCCTAAACGTTAATGGCACTTTTGCACTTTAAAGAGACGGAGAGTCCTTCGTCACTTATTGCAATGTGAGCTTTAAAGTAAACAAAGGATTGCAAAGGGGAAATGTGGCTGTACTTGGAGTGTCACTGGTAAATGAGGAATTGAACCAAGAAAAAAGAAAAAGTAATGTATCATTTCTCAATGGTAGACTGGGGGGGTGTGCAGGGGCCTTGGCTCGGGGGTCTCCAAGATGGGCAGGGATTTCAGTTTGAACCTGTCCACCTATTATACAACAAACTGTTTTCATTTGCACAGCTCACCCTATGATTTTCCCTTGCCTCTGCATTCCACTACATATTTTTACCTCTAGAATTAAGCCGTGGGTAAATAACTGCGTGGGATGTGAAAAAAATGAAAATAAAATGAAAATACAGAAAGACAATAACACATATATTGCAAGTTTATTTGGCTGCGTTTTCTGCATGAGCAGCTTGCCTGAAAGGCGCTGATGAAGGGTAAAAGCCCACAATGAGATACTAATGGATGAGATCAGAATGCTAATATTGTTACCAGGTTTGGAATAAGGCACAAATTAAAGTGAAATTATTCCCACCTACTTATTAATCCTGTGAAAGAATTCCTACCATCCATATTTAATGTGTGTTTACCCTCCGGGGGCTGCTAGGTTCACGGGGTCAGCACACTGAGTAATGTGCTTAGCCCATCCTACCCTTAGGGACTAATTTCATCTCACCCAGAGAATTAGTTGCAATAGGCCTTGGGTCATTTGTTAAGTGGGCTGTTGACTTTGTTTAAGCTCTGCAGTACTTACTGCTCAAGATCATTGCCTTGTAGCAATAGTGGGGAGACGCATGTGCTCACACAGAGGTGTGTGCTGCTTTGGAGAGATTCCCATGATGATGGAAAGCTTCCAATATTGATGGGGAGGATTCTTTGATGGTGTAGAGATTCACATTTTGGCACAGAAGACCCTGTAATGGTGGAGAAGTTCCAATTACTACACATGAGTGTTAAGTGCCTTGGGGCAATTGTCTTAAAGAAGGCACTGTATTAAAATGAATTGAAATATTGTGGAAAAGCTTGGAAGATGGAGAGCCTTGTATGAATAAGCAAGTCTGGTCCAAAGCCATCTCCTTATGAAAACCTTCTCAGCTTAACCCTTTAAAGACCAGGCGTCAAACTGGGAAACTAGTCATCATGGAGGTTATCTGGTGATATTTCATCTAAACCTGGAAGTAGGGAAGATGTGGGACAAACATTTCATAAACTATCTAGGTTCCATGTTGGGAATGTGAGGCTCAAGTCAGTACAGAAGCAGTGGATTCTGGGAAAATGGATTCTGGAGAAAGAAGGAAATGCCAGTTAAAGTGAGAGAAGACATAACATTGCCATCCCAGTTCACTTCTGCCTTCAGTTGCCTTCGAGGCAATAACTTAATGGGCGGAATGAGTGACACTGGGGCTTGAAGGTCATAAATATAATCATTCGGCAGGGCTGGTGCGCACCTGGCTGTCAATCACCCAGGGGATGTCAATGAGTGCAGGGCAGAGTGGCTGTGGGCTCCTGAAGAGAGTCAGGAGGCTCCCACAGGAAGCCCCAGACAAGCTGTTTTTTACATGTCACATCATGAAGGCTGTGTAAGGCTTGCACGCCTCATGTGAAAAACAAACCCTATATTTAAAGATTTTCCCGAGCATCTATTCCCAGCGTGTCACACACAGCCCATAATGTTATATGACTCACATTAAATGGTCTCTTAGTGATATTACTCAGATCAACTTTTCAGTATCAATTATTGCATGTGTTGCTGAGAACTGGAGATTTTATGGTTGCATTGTTTAAGTGCCAGCAAAGATATATTTCTCTAGCACAGATATTAAAGCTCTATATTACGGGCTGCAAGCGTGCTGAGGCTACAATCTTTGGTAAACTACTGTATTTATGAATGTTCTTTCAATATTTAGAAAAGCTGTACAATAAGGTAAACCGATGCAAATAATCACAAACATCTCACAATGTGGAACCGCAATATCTTCCAGAGAAAATTAACGGAATATTATGGATATAATTAGCTTTGCAGAACACGTTAGAAATATTTCTCTTGTTAGACCTCCTTTGTTGTCTTGGCTTTTATTTTCTTTTACCAAACTATTCTCTGTTCTCATTGCATCAGCCACATTCACATAGAATTAAAAGCTCAGACATTAGCTCTTCAAAGTCTATGATTTAGAATATGCTCACATCCAACATATGGGCTGTGAATTTTACAGAATCACATGACTTGTATTTAAACTTTATTTAAGGCTGCTGCTAATATTTGAGGAGTTTTTTTTGGATTTACTAATGCAGATATAAATGCTGGACTCTTTGGCATACCAAAAAAACAAATCTATTTAAATAGTGGTTTCAGCAAAATGATTTGCATGCCAACTGTGAACAGGAAATCTCTGTCATTTGTTTGGAGGCCTTGTAAATAGACAAAAACATTCTACTTTATTAGTTAGCTGTCAGTGTAACCAAGTATAAACAAGGACTGAGGTTTGTTTGGGAAGTCGGGATAATAAACCAAAAGCAGCGGGGGGTATGGGGACTGTCAAAACGACGACCTGAAACAGGAACGTGTTGTTGAACAACCGGCAGAAGACAATATGGAATGTATACAGCGAGTTTTGACAGTTACATCAGAAAAGCATTCCTTACACCCTTCAGAAAGTGCTATTGTTTTCAGGCAGGCTAATGGCCTTTGCCACCTGTCAGATGCTGATTTTAATGAGGCCCGGTTTACTTAACCAATCTGAAGATTTGCCCAGATGCGTTAATATCAAAGGAACATCGACGCTTGTTTCAAGAGCTCCTTAGTTATGCTATGCTGTCTGTGGAATTTTAATTTTGGGGGCCTTCTGCAAGTAGCTGAGGAAGTGTGACATTGCAGCAGTCCTGTCAGACTCCTGGAATTGGGAGTGTTTCTTTCCTATAATGATTCTGAAGGTTGAGCCCAGATTAAAATAAAACAACGGAGGAACAAAGGTACACCTCCAAAGCACACTTGTAAAGGAGCGCACCACAATCTCAGATTTATGGCACACATTTTGTCCTCCTTCTCCCAATATAAATACATATTTTTGATAAATTTGCCAGGACATAAAAGACCATTTATTTGGCATTTGTAAACTATGGCACAACACATGATGTATTCCTAAACACAGTAGTTAACATCTAAATTGCTTTTCCAAATGATCAAATGACGACAGCAATTAATCCACCAAATAGACCCGAATCGAGGCCTCGTTTCCCACTAGACATTTTATACTCCAAAACAACATTCGTATTCTCGGCCCGTGCTGCTTTTTATCATTTTTTATGTCATCAACAGCAGCACGTGTCCCCTTCTGTAGTGCCGCTGGCTCAGGGGGCTGGCCTCAGACCCCCGCTTATCCTTTTATCATTTCATACACGCCTCATCGCGCGTTGGACTCGGCCGATGACCTGGGTCAGGACTGTGTGTGACACCAAGGTCATGGGCCGTCTTCCGTGTGCATGGAGATAGAAACATTTCATTTAAAGGCTGCTCACAGATCTGGATTTTTTCAAAGCAAAACATACGCTAGAAATTGGAGTTTTTATACGCACACAATACAGACAGCAGCGGCAGTGGTATGCATCGTCCTCAGGGTATGGCTCCAGTGTTCCAGGAAGAAACGTAGGGGAAAATCTAAAGGCTTATAAGAGAGATTGAGGGAAAAATAGCAGAGTTTTAACTGGTAAATGCGTTGTGTATGGCATTCACCATTTGGGTCGGTTTAGCTGCATTACAGTACTTTCGGCTGGCCCTATGATTCCCCAGGGCCTCGCACACTGGTGCCTCAGGAATCGCTCATCTAGGCACAGAAATCACTTGCTCTTCTTCTCATGAACGTCCCGATTGTTGCTGACTTGGACCGGCGATCCGAAATCGAAGCATGCGGCCCTTGACACTATTCGAACGGGGCGCCCCCCGTTATGTAGGGCTGCAACGTGCCGGGAATGAAAGGAGGCAGTATTTAGGAAGCGGGTTACAACAAGCAGTGCTAAAAAAAAAATGAAATAAAACGCAGCAGTGTGTTGCCAGAATGCGGAGAGGACAATGGCTCTACAGTTCCTGAAATACACAAGGTTCCTATGTGGGGAGGGTCCTGATATATAAGCCCTTTGAGATAGATCAGCTTTTTTTTTTATCTGCTCACTACTTTTCAGTGATAAGACTGAAATGAGGGGGATGTGGTTTCCCATGGGAAAGGGGGCGGACATCATAACCAATGGAATATCGTTCCGACGGCATTTGGGAGGAAGGCCCCATCGACTCAGTCATACTCTCCACTGCAGGACGGCCCACAGCTCTCAAAGCCAAGTGGAAACGTCACTCGTGCCGGGGCTGTTTTGTCCCCGAACTCATGGGGAACACCCTCAACTCAACGCTCTCTGACGTTTGCCAAAGCTGGCTGACATTGCTGGTCCGAGCAAGAAAACTGTTCGTTGTTTTCAGGCTGACAGGTTCAGACTTTGGGTTTGGGGGTGGCTTTCTTGGCAGTTACACTGGGTTTCACGCGTCCACGGCTCCATGTGTTAGGTTAATGATGAAGACATCTTTCACATGTGGCTGTAGGCCTAAAACCTGTTTGGTTAACCAGCTTAGCAAAAATACAGATGGACAGCTAGAGTCTAATCATATAAAAATAAAATATTACGAAGGATTAGGCATTTTTGATAAATGTTAGAGACATCATCCCCACAGCTGAGGAATAGTAAATAAGATTATAATGGACTTTCCCTGCAACATTTGAAAAAACACAAAAGCACAGTAAATAGAGTTTTGTTTATCGTGGCGACTTTTGTTTCCCAGTTTCTTAGAAATGGGTTTAGCTTGAGAAGCAAATAAAAAATGGTTCTACTGCTTATCACATTTCTAATTGTACTGATGTGCTCCACCATTAAATGTCGTTAAGTAGGCCTGGCAGATTGCATCTGGACCTTCTGCCACTTTATTATGTTCTGATTAGCTTCCCTGCACTTTTAATGAGAAGATTGCTGCGTTATTATGTCTTAACGAGTTCTCAGGAATGCACTTACGTCAGGATTGGTTTAGCCCATGTACTGCGAACGTATGCACACCCGTGTGCAGAAATTGACCAGCTCTGACACTGCTGTTGTTATTTTTCAGTTTAATCCAGCTCTGGCAAACTGTTAATTTTCTAATTAAGGAGATAAGAAAAGAGTCATGGGCGGAATTCAGATGGAGGGAAAGACTTTGTGGAAAATTGCATGCTTCCCCTTCTCTGGAATTTCGCACCAGTCCAAAGTCTTGCTCACGGGGATGACAAATTCCCCACAGCTAAACTCAGAGCGGCCGCTGTTTCGGCGGTGATGAGGCTGCACGTGTGCTGAAAAATAATCAATGCCACACGTTTCCCCTCACAGCATGCTTTTGCTTGGTCGTACATCCCTGCGTATCAGAGCTGAACTAGGTAATGGGAGACGATGCATGGACTTTGAGTCATTGAAGTGCAGCCATGTCCAGTCATTCACAATCTTTTTCTTTCACCCTTCCAAGTGAACAAAAGCAGGAGGAGTCACCAGCCGGTAACGTGCAGGCGTGACACCGGTATCCTCGGGCTTGCCGACAATGAAAAGTGTCAGCTGAGCATAATGCGTGGGTTTACATGCAGCCGGCTGCAAACCTCCCAGCTTGAAGTGATTTGGACACATCTCTGTGGTGGTAAATCTTATTTCCGATTGGGCATGCATGTACCACGTTAGGTTTGTAATGATGAAACTCCTCTCAAATATGTTTTTTTGTTCCTAACCACATCATACATTGCAAAATACAGTGACAACACAAAGTTCATGGAGGGTCCTGCTCAAGGGTCCAACAGTGACATGTGCACATTTGCTCAAGGGATTTGAACTGGAAACTTTCCGGTCAGAAGCACAGACACCTAGCATACAAAGCCCGTAAGCCACCACAGTTCCTTAGTGATAAATGCCAATGTGTTTATATGCTTTTGACACTGGATCATAGCAACGAGAAGGTAATTGAAAGATAAAGATCAGGTGAAGTCTTAAATGAATGACGTTTTGGTCTATTTCCATCCATGTTTAATGTGAATTACCTCACAATGTCCACAAGCATAAGCACGATTCTTGACTTTATTTTCCCAATCTGTTCTTTCCCGGGCTGGGGTACGTTTAACTAAGCCTGAAGAAATTTGGAAGCACCAGAAAGTCATAATTTTGACTGGGAACAAAGGTGACCTCAGAGACCTCCCTGTGCTCACTAAGAGGTGTGACACCATCCTCCCCCCCCACACACACGACCACGTTTAGGGGGTGTTCAGAGACACCCCTGCAGATTCATTGGCGTGGTTCTCACTACATGAGCACATCAAAAGATGAGGTAAGGACCCTGCCTCATGGACTCGGGTCCGAGTTGCTGTACAATGGTACGGAATATTTCAGAGACTCTCCGCTGTAGTTAGTCAGAAAAGGGCCTGTCAAAACTGACAGTCTCATGAGGCACCCAGGACACCTTGCGCTAAGCAGGCTGGGAGGGTAGCACGACTGTGATAATGAAAAATGAAGGACTTGTAAGTTTACTTGACACAGCCAGGGATAATTAAAGCCTCCAGTCCTTCACTAGCTTCAAATGGTGCTCTATTTTGGGCAAATCAAAAAATGCATTCCAACGTAAGCAGGTCCCCATGCCCCCAGTTATAAATGAATTCACCACAGCTAAAGCACATATGTAATCATCCACACAAACAAGCTGCAAAAGAGAGAAATACAGCACATGTACACATTTCTAGAACTTTCCACCTGTGTTGAAGGATGCGGTCCTGGGTGTTAGACCCGTTCTCATGTACGAAGCACACAGGCAAACGCATGAGGATCACCGATGCATGCGAGACTGGGGTCTGCAACAGTGGTGCGACTGCCTGGTCTGTGGTCTG
The DNA here is from genome assembly GCA_009936485.2 of Gymnarchus niloticus. Classification (NCBI taxonomy): domain Eukaryota; kingdom Metazoa; phylum Chordata; class Actinopteri; order Osteoglossiformes; family Gymnarchidae; genus Gymnarchus; species Gymnarchus niloticus. Next base: position 11,370,087 of record JAACJT020000001.1, read on the forward strand.
AATCTGGGTCGGCAGCTCTGAGCTTTGTGACTACATTACCCAGAAGAACGTTCTTTGAGTCTGTAAAGGCAGATTACAGTGCATTCAAGCAATAAGAGATATGCGTTTGTGCGATTCATAAGCACTTGTTGTAGATAAAAAGATTCTACTGCACAGAATGCATCTTTCTTCTGAAATCAAGCCTATTCAGATTCCCATAGCATGCCCTTCATTCGTTTCAAATGGCTTTGTAACTGGAAAAACAAAGTCTCCCATGCTTGCATTCCTATTGATTAAAGGCAGTTAATCAGGAAAGTGAAATCATTCGGGTAACATTCGAAGAGATGGCCTTTGAGCACTGATCCACAAGGTGGACGGTTTGTCTGGCTCCTCCCAAGGTTTCTTCCTCTTGAGGGAGTTTTTCCTTGCCACTGTCGCCTTTGGCTTACTCTC
>JAACJT020000001.1:11370618-11381890 GCA_009936485.2 Gymnarchus niloticus
TGTAAAGCGCTTTGTGACCGCGCTCCGTGTTAAAAGCGCTATATAAATAAAATTGAATTGAATTGAATTGAATAGTAAGTTTGCCATTTAAAATTACATATGTACATACTGTATACCTCATATCATATGCATGTGCAATTTAATAAGACAGACAAAAAATAGTTCAAGGGAAATTTGTAACTTGGAGATCTACCTAAATTAGCTGGTTAATGGGTGCTAAACTGGTGCTCTGACTACCATCTCTCAGGTCCTTATGATGGACAGCCTGTAGATGTTTCAACATTAGTGACATGGCTTTATTATATATCAGGGATTTCCTGTAAATGGTACATTTCATGTTGTTTCCCTACTTTTCTAAGAAAAAGTACCACCAGACGTAAGATGTGCGTTTTGAAGCATCAGCCCAATCGGACCTACACTTTCTGCTCTCACTCTTCTCAAACCGTCTGTATGCTGTGGGGATGGGGGGGGGTCGGGTCAGACAGTCATTTTACCACCTGGAATTGATTCCAGGTAAATCCTTTACGGGATTGACTTCCAGCCTTACCAGTCGCACTGGTTTTCCTCCTCTGGAAAATAACGACTTTCATCTTCGTAATATGTCGAGCACTTTTAAACAATGTCTGGTCTTTAGTGACCTACAAATACCTTCATCCTCGTGCGGTCAGCAAATAAGAGATGGTAACTCACAAAGCATTTTAATTTTTCATACTGGAGGAAGATCATTTAGAAAAGACTGCTGTGCGGCCAGCAGATCTGCTTATGATAGACGCCATTATAGACTTTTACCATGCATTGTATGCCTAACGTGAATAAAATATTCATACTGTACTGATTGAGAGCCATGATAAATAGCATTAACCTCCAAAGGTGCGCTGGGTTTTGTTGCAGCTGACACATATTCAGAACCAGATCAGCAATGCGCTGTTGGGAAAACAGTCTCAGAATGAGGATTTGGATTTTTTTTTATAGTCCTCGGCATGAATGGATTAAATAAATAAATCTCTATTTAAGATTTTGCAGCTTGGCTGTACTGTTAAACTAAACAACACGTTTCCACTTTACAGCTGCTAATCTACGGAGACACACACACACGAGTGTTTATTTCAAAGAGCTTTGACGTATATTTCATTTATATGTCAAAGTATATTTGCAATGGATTACTTGCAAAGGACCATGTGATCTCATTAGCTTTGTTTAATGCATGCAGATGTCCGCGACGACAGTAAACACACCGTATTCATGCACAGCGCAAAAAGGTCAGGCCATCGCCTCCTGAAAGCTTTACTTGCTCTCGTCTAGGTCGTCTTTAATAAAACGCCATATTTATAAAAATCACATCATGCTTTTAACTGCATTGCGAGTGGGATGCTGCAAGTTCTTTTATTCTAGCAAATGGATACAAACTTAATTTTTAAAAGGTTAATGCCCCCCCTGCAAAATAAAGCAAATATTTAGAAGCAACCCTTCCCAATCAGAAAGAATGGATAATTTTGATATCACCTAATAACATTTTGACAAAGGCTAATTAAATAGAAGAGGCTGTAGTGTCGTGGTGAGACACACAGTTCCTCGTCAGAGGTAGGAAACGAACACCATTTAAAAAAAAAACATTCAATCGAACAAGCTGCGTGCTGCGTTCCCAAAGCGTAATAATGTCAAATCAAAGCACATTATTAAAATGTGAGCTGGTCGTGCAAACAGACACTTCAACCGGCTTTCAGACACCGATCGTATTTGCTGCTCCTATTCAAGATAATCGTAAGTTAAAATTTGCAGCTACATTTAATTTTCAAAAATGCAAATGCATATAGCGTTTGCATAACGGTTCAAGCTACATTCTATAGTTGAGGGAAACGCTGCAGGAAATAACTTAATAAAAATAAACAAGGTTTGTTAAAAGGCCTAACATAAATAAACGCAAAATTCAATAATACTTTAGCATGCAACCACATAAAGCTCAAGTCTCAAACTATCAGCTTTGCCACTTTTCTCCACTTTAACTCTGCCTAGGTGATCAATCCAATCAAGGTCAGCTGGGTCTCATTACCTGAGGAGGATGGCCATTCATCACCATGGAAACACAAACGCTGGCCCAAACCCAGCCCTGTGCTGTTGTCCCACCTCCTGCTGGCACACAGTCTCTGTTAACTGCAGTCAATGCCCTTTCCTATTGGCAGATTTGTTAAGTTGCTTGGGGATTGCTTTGGGCAGATGCTCTTGCATCCTTACATATATTCCCAAAGGAATTAAAGTCAGACTTTGATTGGGCTGTTCCAGGACATCCATCTTCTTTTTAAGCCACCGTCAAGTATGGCTTTTGCACGCAGAAGAATTAATAAATGTCCAGTTTTTCTGCTTCACATTATACGAGAAGCAGAGTTAATAGATGGGAGAAAAAATGTGGAAAATATGAATTTTTAAGGGAAACCACAAAGGTTTGCTGCAGGGTCCTTGATGGGAGAGTGGAGATGAGGTAAACAAATTGCCTCGATGATGTCCCGCAGACTGGCTATCATGGGGGATCGCATATTGAAACGGTGTCCTGTGTGCTGTCTCACCGTCCTCACTTGAGCCCTCTGCATCAGGTGGTCTTGACCTTGGCATATTTACATTATTGACACATTTTCCAAACATGAACCATCTCACTGAGTCAGAACCGCAAGAGGTCAAGCGACACAGTCCCCTTGGAGCGGGACCACTTTGAAATAGGTGAGCTCGTCTTCTCAAAACGCCACCTCCTGTGAGAAGGTTCCATCTCTTTCTGCTTCTTCCCAGGGAGATGAAAGATGAGCTGTTCCTGTACCAGTGTGTCGGAGAATGTTAAGCTGGCTTTAATACAGAACACAGCGCCTGCAAGTCTCGCCGTATAAATAAGAAATTTAAATGAGAGCTGTGATCAAAGACCTGCCAGGTACTTTTTTCTCATCTGCATAATTTACAGGCGAAGCTCTATTTCAAAAAATGCCATTTTCCCTTAATTGGGTCCTCGTTGTTTTCTTCCTTTATGTTAAATGGCGACACGCTTCCAGAAGCCACTGGCATAGATGGCTGTGCATCATTCGCTAAAGAGGGCACGAGATTACATTTTTTAATCTGGACACACCTGCATTTCATTGAACCCCTTTTAAAATTATTTTTAATCTTTTTTTTCCCCCGGTCTATCTATAACCGTTAACCAGTGGAGTGCTACAATGTAGGCTCCGGCCTGACCGTTTCGAAGGCATCCCTGTCCAAATACGGCACAACTGATCTATTAACTACAGTTTAATACAACTTGCTATTTGTCACACTCACCTGACTGTCATAATTATATCTGTTGAGTACATTAATTCTGAAATATAGCCTTTTAGTTATTATAACATTGAAGTCATCTCTTTGACAGTAAGTCAAGGAGCTTTTTATCGTCATTTCAACCACATACAGATAGTACAGTACACAGTGAAACGAAACAACGTTCCTCCAGGAACACGGTGCTACACAGAGCACAGAACTACAAAAACCTACACCTAACACAAAGTGCATGTGTGCAAATGTGCAAACATTGCAAACAGTGCAAGGCAAGACCGTGGTACAGATGAAGACAGTGCAGTGCTGACCAGTACACAGTTGTGATATTTACAAAAGTATCAGGTACTTAAGTAAGTAAGGCATGGTATCAAAACTGAATTCAAGAATTTTATGCAAAGGAATGTTTGTGTTAAAAAAATTAAGTGCAGAAATAATAAATACAAGGCAGGGTGAATCCACACTTTCAGGTTGTTTACTCCAAATTTTGACCCTGTCATCTGAATGTTGCAGCAGAAATCAAGACTCATCAGACCAGGCAACATGTTTGAAATCTTCCATTGTCAGCGCCCACTGTAACCTCAGTTTCCTGTTCTTAGCTGACAGAAGTCGCACCTGGTGTGGTCTTCTGCTGCTGTAGCCCATCTGCTTTAAAGTTTAACCCGTTGTGCATTCAGAGATGCTTATCTCCATACCTTGGTTGTATCAAATAGTTAGTTAAGTTACTGTTGCCTTTCTATCAGCTCGAACCAATCTGGCCATTCTTCTCTGACCTCTGCCATCAACAAGGCATTTTCTGCAAGAGAACAGCCTCTCACAGGATGTTTTTTCTTTTTCACACCATTCTCTGTAAACCCTAGAGATGGATGTTCGTGAAAATCCCAGTAGATCAGCAGTTTCTGAAATACTGAACCAGCCCGTCTGGCACCAACAACCATGCCACATTCAAAGCTACTTAAAATCACCTTTCTTCTCTATTCTGTTGCTTCTTTTGAACTTCACCAGATCCTCTTGACTGCTGTATGTCTACATGCCCAAATGCATTGAGTTTCTGCCACATGATTGGCTGATTAGATAGTTGCTTTAACAAGCAGTTGAACACGTGTACCTAATGAAGTGGCCTGTGAGTGTATATTAAATGCACCCAAGGAATTGGAACAGGCCAGGAATAAAATAATTCATAATATCATTATAGTTTCAGGTGTATAAAACAGCCTAGTGTTTCCCAGTATGAAGTGTGTGTTAGTCATGTCTTTCTGCCACGGCTATGATTCCTCCACCTTCCTCTACCCGTGTTTCACCTACGCTGTGCCTGTCCTTGCTCTGTGCTGTAGCCTCATGATGATAAACGTGAAACAAATAGCAAACACACCTACGTACTCAGCGTCCTCTCCATTCCACGCTTGCTCACCTTTATCTTTTAATATCCCACCGTTTATCCGTGGATGAATGATTGTTTGCACAAGGTCAATAAATCACACTCGGCTTTGGGGTGAACTGAACACACAGCACATGTGTTTATTTTATAAATTTCTTTTCTCTTTCAGGTCAGAACAAACAGCACTGTGCTACAGACATTTCAGTGTAGCATGACTTCTGGAGCAGAATTAATATTTCTATATATGAGTTTGTCATCCTTTTATGCTATTGCTCTAAAACATAAGCTGAATCATTAAGATGGGCTCATTTTGTAATTGAGGTGAAATGTTGTCGCTGTAGAACACTTGCCATTTTACAGCTACATTACATTCAGTTTTATAGTTATGCATAATGCATTTCAGTTTATGAGACCAGAATCGTTTTTGATGTTATTTGTGTGCACGAGCAGAGACTCAAACTCTCAGCTACATTCCAGTATTTTTGTTTATAAGGACAAATTTCACACAAAGCTGATTCTATAAACTACCTTCTGGAGGCAGATGAAAATGAAAAAGGCCTCTTGTTAATGCAGAAATCCGTTAAACCCAAGTCAGGTAGAGAGTGGTCAATGGGCAAATCCGATTTAACTGTAACATGTGCAAAGGGCTTAAATTAAAATTTGCACTGTAAACATCAAACATTTTTAGAATAATATTGCATGAAATGGCTGTTTTTTTCTCAAAATGCATTACAGTTTTTCATAATGCTTGTCATTAAAACAAATGGCAGGATTCTGAGAGAAAAAGATTGGAAGGGAAAGAAGTGTATTTTAGACAGTGAAAGCGAATATTCTGAAATCTGAGCAATGGGTTTTCAATGAGGGACAGTCCTGGTGATCCACTACAGGTGAATGCAGCTCCCAAGGAATCCACAGGTTTGTATAAGACAAGCTGGATTCCAGCACCAAGTCAGGGTAGTGTAATGGGCTTTAAATGTCACACTGAGCCCATTTATCTAAGCCACCCGTAATCATGTAACACATGTGGATGGATGTTGTGACCCTCATCCATTTGCCTCAGTGTTTTTGACACAGATTGGAACTGCTCACCTACTGTATCTATGCCCTGGTGAGCTATCCACTGAAGCAGATTCCTCATTTCACTAAGGAGGAGGAAGGAGAGCCGGCTGAGTTGTGTCTTCAGGAGCGTCGCCGGTCCGCTGCGAGGAGAACGCGTTGGACACGATGTCACACCCACAGGCGGCGCGTGGGAGCTCCTGCGGTGTGACACGGCTTTCAGTTCTGTCCCTCTGACAGGTCTGGCCAGACTCCCAGCTGCTCCACCTGCATGTCACGTCACGTCTTGCTCTCCTCCCCTCCAAGCAAACGGCTTATTCAGAGCCAACCAGGATTAAATGTGCAAGCTTCTCCCATCAAAATAACTGGATGTTTTCACTTATGATCCTTACTCAAATGTCCTCCTGGGATCTCAGTTCTGAAGTCCAATCACTTAATCATTGTTCTATCAACTTCATCACAGGAAGCCAAACGCCCGGCGATTGACCCTTCTCTACATTTCCTATTAGTTTGTTTATTGACCATGGATTATTTATGGCAACCCAAAGTGCTGGCTGAGACTCACGGTACTGAGGAGAAGCAGGCAGTGTCCCCAGGAGCTTACGCTCCTTCCAGTTCACTAACCCTTACAGCATGTGTCAGGAAAGGTTTGAGGCCCAGGAGACATCTGATCTCATCTGCTGTATATGACGCGTAATCGGGCAGCTTCCAGTAATGATGAGCAAAGAGTGCCTCTCTCTTCAACTTAGATCACTTTTACCTGCCATTGATTGTTCTTTTCTTTTGTCAGGCTCATCAGAAACAGTACTTTGGTCTGTTTTGGTCTTGAACAATGACGGCTCTGAGAAGGTGTTTTACTGGTCGTTACTTCATCTAAATTAATATTAACGAGCGTTGTTGATTTCGATATTTTCCCCATCATGCTCAGCATCCATCGGAACATATGACGTGTTGTTAATAGCATGGCGCTGACATCTGCAATGGGGTGTACGTGCAGCTGGTTTTGGGCGTGGGTAGTGCACCACTGGGGCGGCGGTGCAGACACTTTCAGGGCCAACTGGAGAGTAGATTTTTACTGATAAAAGAAAGTGCTACGCCCAGACTCCTTCCTCGCTAAGGAGGCCCGCTCCTCATGTCCTGGGATTCCTGGCATACATTCCCAATCACTTAGGTCTGACCGGATAGGCTGTAACAGAAAATGTATGGATGGATAGATGAATGATAAGGGATCGGTTAAACAAGTCGTAAAATAAATAACATCTTTGAACATGCAGTGGGCCCCGTCTTTGTTTCGGGGGAAATGATCTCATGCTACAAATGCTTCACCCGCGAGTTCGCGTTTCGCCCGAACTACGTGAACCTGAACAACGCCACACAACATAAATGTAGTTATGAGACAGTGGTCTTGCACAACGTAACTGCACATTAGCTGGTGTCTGTATCAGTGCACTCTGTAATCATTCTGCAATGGTAATAGAAGAAATTTCCCAAGTGGTCGCTGTTTTGAGCACTCTCATGGGGAGACGATCCTCAGCACTGGAATCCTGGCTTCAGCTGTACATTCCAGCCCTGCTGTCCCAGAACACAGCACACCTCTTCAAATGGTACAAATTATTCGGTCAGCAGTTAAAGTGCCGCACTTTGGGTGACAGGTTTGGGCAAAACCATATCTTAAGCAATATTACAGAGTTTGTCACAGGCGCCCGAAGCCGTCTTCCAAACATGGTTTCATGTTGGGAGGGATATTTTGGGATGTCGTGTTTACGCTCCAGTGAAGTTATAATTGAAAGAGAGGCAAGAGTCAAGTATGACAAAATGAAAAACAGTTTCACAGAGATTGTCATCGATTTTATGTGGTATACAAGAAACAATTTATTTGTCAACTATTTTGATATAAACTCATAACAATTGACGTTTAGTCAAATACAGGTAGGAAAAGTTTTTTTTCTTTCCAGTTAGCTCAAAAAGCTAACTTAAATGAACATTGGAGATTCATTTTCCTAAGGAAATGAACATGCAAAAATTTTGACATTCGGGTTTGAAGCTGACAACCAACTCCAGACATCTTAAAAAGGTCTGGACCATTAGCAGAGTGCCTCATTTTTTAATAATGAGACAGTCTAACTTTTATTTAGGAAATGTTAACTTAAAGTGGAAAGGGGACATTGAGCAGAACAAATGCTCTGTATCTCAATATGATGATGCTGTGTACTTATCTCCAAATCAGACCTTGCAGTTGTCTGCGGATGTAAGGGGTATCTGGCTGACATTCCAGTTGAGTGGAATGTTAATCATCTGAGATACCAAAATACGAGTATGTGCAGGTTATCATGAAGTGGACAACAGCCCAGCATGTGTCACTCTCTTCATGTTGGAGGCGTGGAGAAGCATAACAAACGGAAAAGACAACGGTTACATGCTAACATTTTTCTATGAATCTCAGTTATATTTTCCGTGGTTGTTCCTTTTCCGTGGTTCGCATTTTCATCTAAATGTCACCCACGTAGTGCTTTTCCAGAGACCCAGCAAACAGGAAGTAGCAACAATTGGAAAGGAAGTTTAGCAGTCAAAGCACAAAGCAGAATTCCAAACAGATTTTTTTGTCAGTTGTCATTCTGAGTTAAAAAATAGGACCAACACATGAGATAACATAAGCTCTACTATTCCATCAAACTGTGAAACTGTTTAAAAAGTAATCAGAGTAAATTACACATGCTGTTATCAACAGAAATATGGATGCATTCTGAAGTTGCACTGATTGCTTTTTCTCAATCATATGAAATTGTTTTACTCCCGTTACACCTATTTTTCCCCCCCAGATATTAGCAGATGCAATTGGTAATCACAGCTTGGGGTTTTCCTTCCAGCTGTTCAGAAGCCATCTGCTTTTCTCACTTTGATGTCCGGAAATATCCAAACTGCATTTCATCGTGCGGCTCACACATAGCTATCCGCTTCTGTTTTGTGCCAGTTTTCAAACTTCAAATTTTCTTGTCTTCATATCTTAAATTAGATATTCATATGAGGTGAAGTGACACAGAACAAATCAATGTGGTCATTCCCAAATCCTAAATTTAAACATAAACAAGACCTAGTAATGGTCATCAAACGGATTCGGTGATTAGATGCGTTAACTATTCCTGTTACTATCAGCCAAAATACAAGCCGTGATGTAGAGCTTTGAAACATTTCAGGCATGTGGGCAAACAGGGTGGGATGTTGTGACAGCCCTGGAGAATGAAACGGGCCCCGGGGAACAAAGAGAGGGCTGTGTACAAAAAGCTGACCGTAATGACGATGTCACAGCATCCAGGAAGAGATATGAGGAGGCACTGATGTCAGAGTTGGGCCAAAGGAGAAAGATACGGGTTATGCTGACATCCTGACAATTAACCAGGGCACGGCAGGCCCGGGAAATGGCTTTAGAGAAAGCTGCGACTAAGTGATGAGAAATGACAGGCCTGAGGGTTTCTTTAACACAAGATATTTTCTCTTCCCATGTTCAAAAAAAAAACACACAATCAAGTGGAGAAAAAATAGTATGCCGTACGGGCGCCGAATCATTCTCCATGACGTCCTGCGGTGGAAAGATCGGGGCCGACGTGAAGCTGGTGCCACATCCGAGGATCTTGTCTCAACTAGAGCGTTGCACTGGGTTTATATCATTTGACAAATGTTTAACAAATATGAACATTTCAACACACAAACCTGAATGCAAATGCAAAAAATATGATGTAGAATATGGTACAGTTACACAGAAACAACTGAGACAAAACTTTTTTTCCTAAGTGTACTTAAACATCTAACCAGGAATAATAACAAGATTGTCCAATTTGGGAAAGTTCACCACTAAAAGTTATAAACTGCCTAGAATCTCTTTATCTATCTCAATATTATATTAAAAAACTATTAAAAAATGAAAAGGGGGTATGATACTGACAAATCGATCTTAATGGGAAACAATATTTAGTTTTTCCTTTCAACATTAAATGTACATTATTCTTGCATTAATCTTTGTACACTGTAGCGTTGCTACCAGAATTTCATTGTAGGTTCTTGAAAAATATTTCCAAACACACACACACACACACACACACACACACACACACACACACAGATATAACTGCCCTTAATCTAGATTAAACATTTGTGATACTCTTATGAATCCCTATGAGTTCAATTAAATGCTTTGGGATGTTACCATGCACTGCCAATAACCTTAATATTCAGGAATAGATCCTCGACACTATATATGACATTTTTGCTGTCTTTTGCCTTAGGTGGCCATTAGGATTAATAAGAAGCAGTTAAATGGCCAATGACCATAAGCAGCCTGTCGTCGCTCTTTGTTTTTCTCATTTATTATCCTAATGCATGTAGCACCTGATTTTAAGATCCGAAGAGATGAGTGGTGACACCTCCTCGCTCACCCTTCGTTTATGTTCCTCACCGACTGATTTGCACAAAGACCATGCTAACGGCTCTATTGAAGGCTAATAAAACAACAACCAATTGAGAAAATGCTATTTGACGCAAGGGATTCTTCAGCACATTAAAGAGATAAGACCCACAGCAGCATCCTAGAGAGAAAAACATCTGAAATAGGAGCTGGTCATCAGAGGCTGAGGGTGTGGAAGGATGGGATGCCAGGATTGAGGTTGCAGGGGCTGTGTAGCCTTTACTGTTACCTGCTAAATGATGGCATACCTACACCTGGACTACCTAGCAAAATGGCTCATCGTGGAACAACCTGAAATCAATGGAAGAGCTGCATACTCTGAATGCCCATAGGACAGGACTCTTGGCCACCCATGATCTGAAGGAAGGATATAAGCTGTTCCAAGAATAGGATGAGGCAGCGGGGGGTTATCTGTTGGCTGTTTCTGACAGGAAGAAGGTCAGGGAAGGAGGAGCCAGGATTTGCGGATAATGAAAACATACAATGAGCTTATGTGTGCATTCAGGGAGAAATTAAATGAGACAAAGCTTCTTAATCTCTTCATTTAAAATCATATACCATAAGCTTCCATTATGGCTGCACCTTAAGGCTGTCAGAAAGGTTGGGTGGTTTGTCCCTGTGCTATTTAAATCAAACTTTGCGTTTTAAAATGTAAGCTAAATATCGGAAGGGTTTCTCCTAAAACTGCAATTCCACACAGAAAAAGGAAGAGATGCATGTGCAATTTATAAATATATATGAGTTGACTGAGAACTGTTTGATGTTTCAGCTGAAATATAATCAACAATCCAAGTCTGGAGAGGAAGCAGTTGAAATCCTCTAGTTGCCTCACTTAAAAGTGTGGTGAGATGCTTGGACTGGAGATTATGAAGGTTGTATGAAGATCAGATCCACTTTTTAGACGCGGCTGATCCTTCTGTGGCTCCCTGCTTTGATTTCAGCAGGTGAACTTCCGTTTGTGACAGGCGTGCTTCGTGCGACACCATCTCATTCACTGCCCCCCCCCCCCCCCCCCCCCCCCCCCCCCCAACCCCCCCCACCTCCGCCTTCCCCCGAAAAAATGCAGGGCGGGGGTGCCGGGGGAGGCGGAG
>JAACJT020000001.1:11383478-11441941 GCA_009936485.2 Gymnarchus niloticus
CCAGCGGTAACCCCCCCCCCTGACCCGCCCTCCTCATGTGTATATAAATCCCCGCTATTATTCAAAAATTGCCTAACCATTTTGCTCCCCCCCCCCCCCCCCCGCAACTCTGGCAAAAGATTTTCACTGAGATCTCTGGATCACATGTGACGATAAAACTTGACTTGAGCTGGGATAAATGCTACTTCTACTTAAAACAATGGATAGAAGTCAACATGACGAAACTGGGATGGGCGTGAAATTGGAATCATTGTCCTGTCCTGACGGTAGAATGGCTGGTGGCATAGAGGCAGCAGTCGTTCCCTGGGAAGGGTTTGTCTTATCGATGACGTCACTTCATGAAGATCAGGAGCCAATTCACTGACCACAATAGGCCGCTCGTGCTCCTGCCATACGGAGTAGATGCTTTTACTTCCGTAGAGAGACATGTGAGTCCTGAACGAGCTCTGACGTTGCAACGTCTACCACTTTTTTACTGCTGGTGGTGGTGTTAGCTGGAGGGAACACAGCAGAACCGATGCTGAACCTACATGACTTCTCTGTTCACCCAATCCTCTGCTTCTCTCCAGCACCCCAGAGATTCAAGGCTGAAGGGAGAGAATGTTTTTTTGCACAATTTAGTTTAAAAATAAAGGCATTAAGGCATTCTCAATTTTTTTGCTTGTGTAGGGTGGTTTCTGTGTGCAGCTCTCATGTCTGTGACTGGCAAGTTTAAATTGCCAAAAATGCAGCCAAGACCACTAGGTTAACAATTAGACGACAGGCTTCCCTTGATCGAGGTACCTAAAAGACTCAGGCAAAAAGATGCATGAAGCAGTTGAAGTCTCATTGGTGTTTTCGATATGAATCTGATAGCTGATTATGTATTCAGGCTAGCTCACCAGAAAGCCATTTCTAATAACATTACCACACAATCAAACAGGCACTCCAAGTCAAGTCATAGCGATATCTTAATCAGCAGTCCACTTGCAAAGTCACGTAACCACAGAGAGTGGGTGTGGCCAAAAAAGTGAGATAATAAATTGAACATCTGTCTTAACAGAATTTTAATTAACCTCCTGTGTATACAGTAACACTTTTCCTAAAAGATATGTTACGATATATGCTTTTTTCTTGCACCTTTGATGGCTCTATAAGGTTTGGTCACTTTTGGTTTGCATTAGCAAACTTTTGTACTGTTGGAGAGGCATAACTAATGGGAGAAGTTGATTCCTTTAAAAACAATATTCCGTGTCTATGTATGTAATGTGTTGTTTACCTCCACTGTTTCTGCACTTTTTCTATAAAACCTGCATATATTTAAAAAAAATATATATATTTTTAAACCAAGCTTCTGTCTGCCACTGCTGCCAAAACAGCCAAGTAGATCGGAAAAACAACACGACATGCCCTACAAACAACAGAAGAATCTGCCAGGACGGGTCACTGCTGAAACAGACGGGGCTTTTGAAAAGGACGGAACCTGCCCTACACAGTGGGAGATGGCGTTTCACGGCACAGAGAATGTACACGCCAACATGACGAGCCACATGCCTCAAATATCCCGGCTCAGACCAGCAGATATTTCTTTTTTGAACTGGGAGGTAAAAATAAAACAAAAAACAGTTTGTTAAAGCGTCTTCAAGTTTTCTTTTGCTTTAATTCCTTGATGAATTAATCATTAATTACATGAGGTTCTATAATGTTTTATCATAATATAATATTAATAAAGGCATCGATATATTTTAAATGCATTTTGCATTTGTTAGAATGTCAGTCGGAGTTTCTAGAGACACGGTCTTGCTGTATTGTTCAACAAAATAAAATATAGCAGGTTTAAGAATCTGGTCCCATTGTCGAGTTTCCATTGTGTGTGCGTGTCTCTCTCTTTCTCTCCCTGGTCGGCAATCAATGCCATTTGAAAGGACAGCCATTTTAGTACAGAATCCAGCCAACTGTAGTCACAGCAGGCATCCATGTGCAGTCTGCCATAACACGACAATATGGGTGGCTGGTGTTGGTCCTGCTGGGGAAACAAGGTGGGTGGGGGGTGGGGGGCTTAATTAACAATCAGGATAATTTTAGTCAGGCAGTCCCAGCACGGAACTCTGATCAGAACAGGGCTCTGGGCCAGAGGTCCGCTTACCATCTCACGCTGTCAACTGACAACAGCTGTGTTTTTTCAAGACCAGCCTACGGTGTCTGACCCATCCGGAGAAGCTGATGTGTTTTTTTTTTTAACTCACGGTGCCCCAATCCTGGATTCAGTATTTGGACCGAGCGCCTACCCAGAGATCAAGTTCCACATCTGACAGGCCGTCTGGCCACTGAGAGCATCTCAGAAAGTCATGCCAGGAAACATGACCTTTGTGTGTTTCCATGGCTACACAGAGTAATGTTGTACTCAGGATATACAGTGTGGCCCGTTTCTGTCACAGGTTTCTGTCACAAAAAAACACCAAATGGATCACGTGACAAAATATTTAATTGTTTTGAAAAGTACTTTGCGGCCCAAGTTGTGTTCTCATGCTGTGTATATGTTTATTTTTTTTCACTGTGTGCCTTTGTCATTACCTTCATCTTGCCTGATAAACAAATCTCTTTTCTCCACCTGAAGGATCAGCTTACTGGGGTGTGGGCTCAGCAAGATTAAACCTTAAAAGCATCTTTCTCATCCCAAAACTATTTGTTTTTACAATTTGATACGCTTTCTGACAAGCAATTATCTGACACACTGTGGTAACAGTGCAATTAGCGACTCTGTTACAGCACACCGCATTGCCTGTGAAACACCAACGGATCACAGGCAATTTAACGTGTTTCCAAGGTTAGATGGAAGTGATATCCCATGATGCAGCTGGGGTCTGACAGCACTGTAGAACAATTACCTCTCCCCTTGATGTTTAATGGGAAGTTTGTACTTTAACCTTTAGCGTCTGCTTGCAAACACCTGCATGCTCCCGGCACACGGTGGTTAGAAAAGAGGAGGCTTGCTTCAGAGACAGTCACTAAGCGAGTTTGTGTGACAAGCACACTTGGTGGATGCTTTAACCCACCCTTCATTTTAACCTCAAAGGGAAACACTCAGAGACCACAAGACAGAGCTAAGGAAGCATAACAATATTTGAGGTACAGTAAGAACAAACATGACCCTTTCCCCAGAAACCCATGGAAAGGTTCTATTGGTCAATCTTTTTTTTATAACTATTTATCTGCCAGAAGGTCACCAAGAACCTCAAGCCCATCCAAAAAAGAACAGGGTGAAAAGGAGCTGGAGCATCGCGGGATACATGCTCACATACACACTACTGGGAGTATCCACGGCAACCCTCACCAGGAAGAGAGGCAGGAAGATGGCAGGGATTATGATGATGACCCAAACCACATGCTTTTGGTGTTTGAGTGGAAACCAGTGCTTGCAGAGGAAATGTACACAAACACATGCACACACACTAGTAACCTTATAGGGACGTTCCATTCATTTTTATGGGCCTAATCCTATCTCTGACAACTCTGACCTCTACCCTGCCCTAACCTTAACCACAGTTAACCCACTTTTGGCTGTTTCAGTTTTTGAACGCACTGTAGATTTTTATAAAATTGAGGTAAAAATGTCAGGTTTTTATTACCTCTTGGGGATATTTTGTGCCCACAATGGCCACAATGTAATACAAATGGTACACAAGCACACACACACACACACACACACACACACACACACACACAGGGTCAAGGATCAAACCTGCAACCCCAGGTACTGAGACCACCGAACTTGAACTATAAATAAATGAAACTTCATTTGCATAAGAATTTTACAACACAAGTCTCATATAAAATTGATGAAAGAATTATAATGCAATTATAAAATGAATCAGACATAATCTGAATAGTACAGGTAGCACTAGTTTACAGTGACGCAAATTGTGCAGGCATGGTTAAATTGCATGGATAGGACGTGAATGGTAAAGTTATTTTAATTCAACATTCTCCCAGCTATTTGAGCCTTACACAACTCTCCATGGTATTTCAGCATAGCTTCTGCCTGTAATTGTTGTTTAGTCACGCAGTCGTGTCCGACTCTTCGCGACTCCATGGACCACAGCACGCCAGGCCGCCCTGTCCTCCACCGCCTCTCGGAGCCTGCCCCTGCCTATAATTAGTTACCTGTTATGTAGATCCAGCTTACTATCCACTCAAAAGCAATATTTTTGACTCCCAGCTGTTAACATGCTCTCAAAATAAATCATTCACTAATTGCCCTAGTTATACTAAAAAAACTGCAACCCATTCTGAGAGTAAATAAATGACCAGTGATGATAGGTTGTGAGTTGGATATTATCCAAAGAGATCTAAGAAGCACAGCATAAAGAAAGTACAGCCTGAATGACAGTATTTCAAGCCTTATAAAGACTATCCATTGCACAACTTGTACACTTGTGTGTAAGGTACTACCATTCCTTTCAAGCTATCATTAAAGCATCTCACTTATGTGACAAAGGCAGAGCCACCCCAGTAGGTAAACACTGCTTGTTTTCTGAATGGCAGTGGCCTTACATAACATACATGTGCGTTCTGGAGCTCAGAAAGCAGGCGTAGTCTTTGCTGGCATCCACAAATCGCCCTTCCACTCGCTCACAGGCGCGTGTAAACGAACAGCAGTGATGTGCACAGCTGCATGTTTTGAATGCTTCTGAATGGCTGTCATCACAGCCCTCTGTAAACATACCATTACAGGTCACCGAGCCGTACTCCACTCCGGATGATACGTGAATCTTCCTTATGCTGAGCATATCTGTCATGAACTGGGAGGTTCAGTTCCGTGTGACGGCTGTTCAGGCACGTTGGAAGGCAGATATGATTCACCTCCCCTGTACTGGTGACCATTACGGTTGTCAAATCATAGATTTTTCGGATTCTTTCATGGAGATGTTTAAATGTGTCATTAGTTCATCCAACAACTGGTATTATGAATAAACCAGAAACGGTGTTAACATGTAGCAAATATATATCTGCCCTGGAGCCTGTCCCAGACAGCATTGGACAAATGGCTAGGGTACACCCTGGATGGCATGCCAGCCCATCACAGGGCTCATACAAATACACACCCATTGGCTGCAGGCAAATTTTGAAACACCAGCTAGCCTAACTACGTCTTTTGACTGAGAGTGGAAAACTGTGTGACACAGGCAGAACCTGTAAACTCAACACAACTAGAGCACGAACCCCCAACCTTGAAGGTGCTAGGTAACAGTGCAACCCCCTGAGCCACCATGCTACCCTTTAATGCAAATTATGATAAATATCTTTTTGGAGTTCCAGGAGAATTATCAGATTTCAGCTGGTTTGTGTAGATTGAGTCATTTTTTTAACTGTCTGTCCTCTGCATCTCAGTGACATGAACAAAGGCCAGTGCTTTTTTCTTTTTCCGTGCTGGGTATTCATTTTGGACTGGCTGTATCACGGCCAGCAGTGAATATCATACCCTGACTTAATCGAGATGTCTACTAAATATATCAACAACAACAAATTGTAACAAATTACAGAAGCATATCTGCACTGAAGAATTGAGACTCACTGGTTTACGGTTTGTTTGGCTGGTTACAGTTCATTTGCACACTGAGCTTAGGTCAAGTCAGTTGTTTCCCTCATTATCTATATTCATACATATATTAAACATACTGCTATCAGTATTTGGTTATACGCACCAACCACCATCAGATGAGGAAATGCTGATCAAAGATATACTTTACATTTTTTGTCTACTTCTCCATATTTTTGATGAAATCCACCTGGATTTCTGAAGTAAAACTAGGGTCTGAATGTATTTTCTTGTTAACACATAAAATGTTGCAAATTTATTACAACACATTGCCTGCAAGAACAGTGGGTTAAAGTTACATGCATGCCATCACTGAACAGTGCAAACTGATACAGATGAAGTTGCAGCAGTGTCTGACCAGGAGCTGGAAAGTGACCGTGATTCTTATGAAGGTCAGAAATGGGTTACTGTGCAAACTTTAAGGCAGCACATTCTTTTTAAAGGCACGGTGACCCATTCTCCACGTATCGCTTCACCCGAAAGCCCTCAGTGTCTGGCAAAACTGATAGACCAATGCATTGCAGAATTATTCGTGATGGAGTACCGCTTTGTCTGTTTCTGACTCAGATATATGTAGTATCTCACACTGGTAAATATTTATCAAATACGAAGTGAAACATCAAACATCTCGCATTGGTAGGGGGCCTGCCATACATGCTGTGTTTCTTAGTTCAAGCTCCTTATTGTTTGACTGATACGCTTATTGTCGGTAATGGAGACACTGTCCGAATGGAGAATCAAGCCTGTCTGAAAAAAACAATATAAATGTAAATATTATCTGGTGAAAATCTTCCCTTCATATATCCATCTGACCGTGGTCTCCTCCTCTCCAGCTGAGAGTCATTATTTTTGACGCGATGATTACAAAATGTTAAAAAGCAAAGCATAAATAAGGCATTAAATGCTGACAGGCATCTTTAAAAAAATATCAGGGACTTATTTACTGAGTCAATATATATGATGATTGCTTTATTCGTCACTGGCTCACTATTTCCAAGTAGATATTGATAATGGCAATCCTGAAGAGCCAATAGAATGATTTCCCTCTATATTTTAGTTAACGGATATGGGACAAGTCACTTAATGGCCTAAGTACCACTGCACACAGTATTGAGTATTAATGAAACTGTTCCCATGCAATTGTGTTTTTACATGTAATTATCTAATTCTCCCTGTGTAGCTAAAATGACTTTTGCCTATATAATGTTTAAGTGCAAACATTTAATAAACATGCCAGGGTCAACTTGACAAGAATTGGTTTTATTTATCTGTAATGAACTTGCAATCATTATATTAGAATATATTTTCCTGTAGATATTTGTGATGGTGGATTTAATGATTCATTTCTCCTCTTCTCATGCTGTCTATGGACAAACTGAAAACAACAGCAAGAAGCCATACAGGAAGAAGATGGAGAAGCCATTACATGCTGAATATAATAAACTACTGCTACCATCCACACAGGTGGAGAACGTCCAGCACTACATAAGATATCCAGAACCACAAGATGGCTGCTCTGGCGCTAACATTTAATGTCCAGCAGTGGAGAAAAATAAGTTTCAATCCAGCATCTTCCCACAACTTGCTGCAGCAAGCTTCTGGTCCAGGCTCATGAATTTGGACAATTGCCCCACTCCCCACCCCCGGCGCTTCCTGACACTATCGAATGAGTTGAGAGACTTCTCCATCTTGTTTGTGTGTGCCCTGTGATCATATGATCCAGATTGTGTTGCTCTGGCAATCCATCCACATACCCCCCACCCCCCGCCCGCCATGTTCACTGTCACAGAGCTGCATAGTTTTACGTTCACCTCCAGTCCCTGGCGTTGAGTGAACTACCTGCTGCTGTCAAAACAATCGACACTCAACACCTTCCATCAACTTAATAGGACCTGCCTCCCCTGACAGAACCTAGCTTCCATTAACTTCCTTTGTCTGTCCTGATAAAGCTGAGATTCACGCATCTCCATCATAAGTACAAACTCACAGCTGAGTCTTCTGCACAGTCCTCCCGAAGCCAGTAGATATGGCTTTTAAACAAAGACTCTGAGGAAATAAATGCTGCTGGTACTTCAGCCATGAGAAAGTTTTCAAACACAGATGGCTTTGTAATTATTGCCCAACAGTTTGGTTTTCCCGTGTAGTGAATTCTGCTGTAGTTTGTGTTATGCGATAACGGCAGAGAACGAGTCACTGAAGAAGAAACATTTTTTCTATATGAGTCACACAGAGCAGTGACTGGTTGTATCTTGTTTCGTGTATATATTTTGTATAACGTGTTCCTTCCTTAGAAATAGAAATATAAACTTCATATTTTTTCTTTAAACACCACAATTATCAGAAAAAAACACTCAGGTTAATTTAACTACATTTTGTTATTTATTTTACTGTGTCGGTAAAACTGGAAAATTTGAGAAATTGAAAAAATATTGTTACCATGGTGACAGCATCATTCCGCTCGCTGTTCAATGTTTTCTTTCATGTATTAGTGAGGTACATTTATTACTGAAAACCTATTTAATCATTTTCATTACATATCAGATATACTAAAAAAAACCTGAAACACAGGTGTACAAAGTGAATATTAAATTGGGCTGCTGAGTTGAACACTTTCTTTTTGGTTTCCTCTTCTGTCTTTCAGCTATAATTTCCTTTCTCTGACCTGCTCTGTTCATTCATGTCCTATATCTCTGCTTGGACCCTTGATCAAATAAACAGATCGGGAAAAAAATTGCATTTACCACTTATAATGAAATGATACATTCCTCTCCACACTTTGAAGCACACAGCAAGGGCGGTTTTGATGTTGAAAAACATAGAGGCTGTGCAGTGGAAAAATGCATTTTATTATACGGTGGAATAACTTAAAAAAAAAAAAAACTATGTAATGAATGCCCAGGCCTATGCAAAGTTTCTCCTTGTAGAATATACAAATATCAAAATTACACTAACAGAATGACTGCAGTCACTGTAGCCGAGCAAGGAATAGTCTGATTAGAGACCTTTTGTAGCGTGTAGTGTACACTGTGGTGCTTATTGTGGTCTGTAGCTAAACAATTGTGTGTTAACATCCAACAGGCAGCCAGTCTGTTACCATTAAAAATGTTCATATTCAACATCAAGTTGGATGTACCCTTGCCTAAGACAGCCATCAAAACTTTAGTTGAAAGTCTAAAATATCATTTGTTGAACTGTGGGCTGGTCAGTAATCCATGGATAATGACATGTCAGAATTTTACATGTTGCCAGCTACACAAAATTACTGACAGTTATTTAGGCTACAAAGCAGGCAAATGTACAGAGGTGCACCAAACACATCACCAACGTTTTCTTTATTTCTATATTGCACATCTTAGTTTTCTGTGCTTTATCATTTGCTTCTTGCTAAAAGGACAAGAAGGAAGCCAATGATTGGCATGGCTCTCTCCCCCGCTTTTAAAATGCTCCAGATTGCGTATGGCCAGCTTGCGGTTTGCGTAACCCCATCACCTCTCCCTCTAAGCCCCCGCAAAAGTGTCAGAGATACACCATCTGCAGTCTCATTGCTGCCCACGATGTTTACATCAGTGCCTGATAAGTGCCAGTCTTGAAAAGAGCCCAGAATCCCACAGTAGGAATCATAAAATACTTGACATTCCACAGCTGTAAATAGTGTCCATGGCAAAGGACCCAGTCAGGGCACAGGAGAAGTTGTAGCTACTAAATAATCCACTCCCAGTAAAACAGGGACTGCCCACCTGCACCCGTGATCTGGCCGAAGGCCATGGGTTGAGTGAACCTGTTGCTGTAAGCAGTGAATTTACAAAATTCCCAACTTCTGTTTGTTACTTCTATGTATTCAGAAGTGCAGATCAATTTGACTGGGAAACTACTTTATAAACTAAACAACATAAAATGTTATTGAAAGCATCACAAGATGGAATGTTGAATTTATCTAAATTTTTCATCATGGATGAAAAAAACTTCTCGGGTTTAATCATGCAATTTTAAAGATTTAATTAAGCAGGTGAATATAAAGTTAATTTTTTGAAAACTCTGTCTATATATGCCATTAACAATGTGTTCCATTGGTGAAAGTCACCTTACATAATTTTGATTTAAATAGGATTTTTTACAGAAACACGGGACCGAAAATGCAGTTACACTGAAATGAAAACATTTACATACTCACATTTCTACCAGAAATAAACCCGTCAACCACGTGTCGACGAAATGTACCCCGGAGCTGACTGTCTGCTGTGGTACTAGAACCTTTAGCATGGTTGGAAAAGTTATGTCACCTATTTTTAACTTCAAGTATTTATAAGCTGCCTTTCTTGGATGGGGGTAAAGCGTATCAGTGCAACATGGTATGAATTAACAAGCGTCCATGCCACTCTCTCCTAGACAGGACTGAAGCCAATACCTCAAAATACTGAGGAGTTACCATGCAGTCACCTGACCAGTACCTTTATTTATGATTCGCTGCTGTACGATTAGCATTGATTTTCTTTTCTTTATTTAAGATAAGTGATGAATGTGGCTGTTTCATTTCATTTAATACAGATCAAATAATCAATCCAGCCCCAGAGAGCAATGTATCTTTATTAACCATATATCTAAAATAGTCAATTAAAAAAACTTCAAGCTATCATTTACTTCCTTTATGCAAGCAATGAAAAATATGATTTGTTTTACAGTGGATATTATACATTGCATTTCATTAAGCAATAGAAAAACAGCACAAAATAAATGCCTAAGCAATTAGACTTTCCATTATTAAAATACATTATGTTAATTTTATTCACACAGTGTAGGCCATATAAATATTAAATATTATGCATTGTTTTATTTAGACATATACAAATAGCACAAATTACTATGCCTTACCAATGAGAACATGTGCAGTGTTTAAAAGCAGATTATGTTAAGTGCATTTATATATTTACTGAGGTAGTAATCTTACAATTGACTTCAAAGTGCCCAAGATGAGTCCTTCGTGCTCCTGAAATGGAACTTGTTTGTTTCCCCGGTTCCTCTATGGTACTTCACCGTGAAGCTGAAATACAGTTCAAGTGCTTCTCATATCTGAGGAGCACCATGTGCACCAACAGACCATTGTCCCACATGTGAAACCATCAGCTGGATGAGTCTCCAGGCATGGACTCTAACAGCATTTCAGTCGAGTTCCCATCAGTCACTGCAAAAGGAGCTCCATGGCAACCGTACACTCCCACTCTGTCCAGCAAAGCTCATCCCCCAATTGGAATACGGTACAAGGGCGCACGGCTATCGGAGTGTGACACAGGAAGAGGCCTTGCCTCCATTGAGGTGTGCCAAGCACATTGTGGCTCCCTTTGGATAGTCATCCCCAAGGACGACGCTCATGGCGCAGTCAACCTGTCAGCCACATCCAGTGCAGCCACAGAGCAATTGTTCTAACACCTTTGCAACGACTAGCCATGCACCTTAAGTAATTTCTAATATGACAACATGGCAAACTATGACCAATATTAACAAACCGAGTTTGGCTGTAAGTATATTAACATGCCAGAAAGTAGCACCTGTCAGCATCTCATAGAATAAAACAGGTAGACTGGTCCTTTCTCCCATAGCTGCTCATCAGGTTATGATCCAGCTCATTAAATTGTCCCACTAATTAATTACACTATGTGGCGCACACTCCACACTCATCATCGCACAACAATAGTCAAACAATAACAGCCTAGTGTGTGCTCAACAAAGACGCTCGTTTTCTCAGACTCATCAACGACACATTAATTAACTGGCACTTGCAAACATCCAAGAAGATAAATATTTGCACTTAAAATTTTCAATGCACACAGGTAAGATGGAAATCAAAGTGTCACTGCTTTACATATTAATAGTGACATCTGCAAAAATTGTTTGTAGAGATGCTGAGTACGGGTGGATTATTAAAGGTATTTTGGCAGTCGACTTCTGCGGCAGACTTTTGGCTCTGAAACTTGTTCAGCAAATATCCGGCATTTTTTTCCCTTTCTTTTCAGTCGAGACATGATAACATTACTTCTCCGGCAGCGTGACAGATTTCTCCGACGCGACTATCAAAGGCTGCTTTCCTATTCCAAAGGCATCACCATATGACTACATCAGAAGCTGAGAGATACAAATATGCCTTCAGCTGAAAGCTACAAAAGGACTCAGTTCTCCTGGGGTTAGCATCAGACTATACTATTGGTTAATACAATTGAGCTCTGTTCCAAGACCTTGTTTATCGCATCTCCTAACCGCTGAATGCAGTGGTCTGTTTTCATGGATGCTCAGCTAATCTTGTACCTTACATAATTACAAAACAGGCCCTTGTAATTTGAGACAGATGGAAAAAAAAAATGTGCAAAGTGTGCAATTGGATGCATTTATATAATTTTCTTTATGTAGATGCTGCAAGAATCACCAGGAGTATGGTAAAACTAGTCGAAAAGCCCCTGCTCAAAAAATGTTGCACGACGTGCTTACCATTCTTGTTGGTTAAACACGACTGCCTCAGATAGGTAATGTTAAGTCTGTTGGACATCACTAGGACATACTGCTCCATCCAAGCAGAAATGACATGCCGCAGCTGACCACAGTAACTGGGTTGCGTGTACATGTATCAGTCATCACGTCAGGGATGATGGTAACAAACATTAGTTGACTGGCGTTCCCAATTTCCATTCCACAAGAGCCGTCATCCAGAAATCTCAGTTCTTATATTCATTTCACAAAAAGTGAAGCCGGTTGCCTAGGGACCAGAGACAATGCAACACAAAACACTTCTCCAAAATGACACCATGTGTCAGAAAAAACTCAGCACTGCAGTGAATGCATGCATGTGGACTTCCTCCAAACGAGGTGTTTGGTCTAATAAACACACAAGATATGAATCATGGTACTTCCCCACCTCTGGCAAGTGGCACCTACAAAGAGCTGTCCTTTGTACAACTTCAAAACACATTCATTTATGTCTCTTTCCAAGTTGACTCTGCAAATACTGAATTGTTTCTTTCCCCAGCTTCCTATTGGAAGCTTCAGGAAGTAACACTGAAGGTAGTTGGAACCTTTAGTTAGAAGCAAAAAGACTAATGCCTAGAGCAGTCTTAAAAATCACTCCAAGTAGGTTATTGAGGATGACTGACTTCACAGCTGCTCAGGGTGTCGATACTGGACAACCTGACTGGGTAGCTTTTAAAAACCTTTTGATTTCATTTACGTATCTGTAACAAGCTCTTCAATGACCCAGAAAAGTTAGCAAACACACTGACCGGCAGTAAGACCTAAATATTTTTGACAATTAGGTTACACGTGTATTTTTTTTTAATCAAGATCTAAGACACTTAAGTCTTCAATATCCTATTTGCACAAAGTTCATTGCTTCTTAAATGCAATCCTCAAAGTCTGAAAATTTAAATGAGTATTTTCCAGCACCAGACCAAAATACATATTCACACGTAAACAGACTGCAAATTTATTTACAAATTCAAGATACATAGAGAAGAGGGGAAAACAAGATCCCATTATACAAGGAGTTTATTTTTGCCTCCGAAATTTACATTAGGCCATTCCACTGAAAGTACAGTGGCTGTAGTTTGTATCAGCTTTCATTCCACGATGTGCTCATTAAGCTCCTATGCAGACAACGGTCAGCGGCGCACTCATAACTAACACGGTCCTTGGCTCCCCTTGTGGAACTGCCAGTGCTGTCTTCAGCAAATAAGGAGTTGAGCAAGACCGCCGGCTGGATCTTTGCTAAGTATTTGGTCAGACTGCCCCCAAAATGATAAAGCAGCGCGTTTTAAGGCCGACATCTGCGTTCTTGCCCCCGTACCACCCGTTAAGATGCGCGGCTTCTAAACGGACAAAACACGCTTACTAACGACGTAAAAAAGAAATCGTAAATCAGCACCGCGGTACAGCTGCATTGACAAATACAGTTTTATCAGTTATTTGTGTGTTTCAAGAATAAGCATACAGCGCAGCATGCTCCTTCGCAGTTAGCCGCAAAACTATAATGATGAGTCGCTACATTCACAGAAAGAGGAAGCGACGCGACAAATATATATACTCTTCTAAAAATAGAACCCGGCTCGTCCAATGGGCACGGCGAAGACGTCGGACGAACTGGCCAATCATCATCAGCAGGAGACGGGCTTTATGTCAGGCGACGTTGACGATTGGTCAGTGGTGATATCATAGGCGTGTAGCCAAACTGGGCCACGCTGGATTGGTCGCTGTTTCAAAAGCGTACAGCTGTCACGAGGGGCAGGCTGGCTGCGAGGTTTGAATAGGGAAGTTTACCAAGCGCTGGGTCTTGTAGCGAGTTAGTTCGCACATTGCGAAAGGTTTGTGACTCAGGCGGGAGTGACTTCGACAGCATATAAGCAAAACATTTCAGGTCTTCACGATTGCATGTCCGATTGCACGAGACGGCTACTTGCTTTAAAGACTGCAACTTTTTTATCAGCATCTTGATTGATATATTCATTTTATAGTCTTTTACGAGCAAACTTCATTTGGGATTAAAATGGATGTTCTACCGATGTGCAGCATCTTCCAAGAGCTTCAAATCGTACATGACACTGGGTATTTTTCGGCTTTGCCTTCACTTGAAGAGTATTGGCAGCAGGTAATAAATCTCCATCTTCTTTTCAAAACAGAATCTGGTGTTTGAGTTAGACCGATAGGTGTCAACATCAGCTGTCCAGCTGTTTGATTGGTCGCTAAAATGACAACTTGTGGTTTCCACAACCGCTCTACACAACGCTGCTGTTAGACCGAATAGACACTTGACAGACTTTTGCTTTTACTTGTAAAATATGCCGCAGTCACTGCAATAAAACCCTTGTGTTTGAATGACTTTGTGTATTTTAAAGCCATGCAACCAGGGTGATTTCCACCCGCCTTCCTGTAAAATGAACATTTTCGCTTTGTATTTGCTGTCTTATGATAATGGATTGCTTACAGGAAATCATCTCGAAAGCACACTTCATTCACGATCGCATATCTGGAATGATCTCGGCGTCCCAAACAGACTTACACCTAGTGCACTCAGTCAAA
Source organism: Gymnarchus niloticus (assembly GCA_009936485.2). Classification (NCBI taxonomy): domain Eukaryota; kingdom Metazoa; phylum Chordata; class Actinopteri; order Osteoglossiformes; family Gymnarchidae; genus Gymnarchus; species Gymnarchus niloticus. The sequence goes on from JAACJT020000001.1 coordinate 11,398,111, forward strand.
TCATCTCATTATAAAAGATCAAACTTAATTAGGGCGCCTTGTAGGTCTATAAAGGGATAAGTTGATGTTGCCCTCCTAGGAAAAAAGAAGGATATTGCGCCACGGTTATATGGGCTAAATGAATGAGATTGTGACGCAACAATTGACTCGATCGTCTTCCTTGGAGAAGAGCCTCAAGCACGTCATTTCACTGGGAGTCGTACGGCAACAGTGTTTCAATCGCTACTCTGTTTGCAACTTCTGCTGCCCCGGTTGTTTTTAACGTACAAATGTTTATTTTCTCCCGATAGTACAAAATAAACTTCAGTTTTCTGAAATGCATGTTTTTCGTCCATTTTTTCTTTCTTTTTTTTTTGTTGAACACAAACACACACGAAATACGAATAAAATGTCAGCGGCCCTCCTAGCAGCCTGCGCTTTGACAGGAATGCCTTGTTAGTATGCATTTTCTTCAAAGCTACGTTTGTACAGGGATTTATGATTGAAGTTGAAAGCAGTTCCCTTCAGGCATTTAAGGGTCTGGCACCGAGTCAAGTCCTTCGTCATAGAGATGTTCTCGGTAACGGTACCGGGCTGTTACACTTTGGGCCATTACTAGCGAACTCGTATTCAAAAAAAAAAAAAAAAAGCTTAGAGAGCATGATCTAACGTCGTAATCGATGCTGTCATCTTGGAGGATACGTGCATACGATCGTCATGGTGATCGCCGTATTTCTGAACATGCTCATTTCAAAAGCGACGACACTGGGCACTTGGACACCACTTAGATGGGGTAATTACGAGGGGGGGGGGCGAGCTACCACAAAGTGAAACTTTTACAACAATGCTATTTTATTGCACATGTACATAATATTAGTGCGTAATTAGAACTGGTGGATGGAAGCTGCCGAGGCAAAGTCATTCTTGCATTGTTACGGAAACCCGGGATGTGTAAGTGAAGATTAGAGGAAGTTCAGAAGACTCCTTCCTTTTAAAAGGACATTAACTGCACTATAAAGCTTCTGCAAAGCACTTGCCGGCTTATCTGTGGTTTCGCGACTTAAGCTGTGGTGTGATTATGAGCAGCAGTTTTCACATAATAAATTATTATGTTTATTGTGAATGTGTGAAAAGACTCGGTCAGTATAATGTTATATTTTCATTCAAAGAGCAGAAGTTGTCTACTCTTCCCCTGCAGTAAAGCTAATTATATGATTATAATGGGGAGAAGACCGCTGCCATCCCGGTTCCATTCTCTCACGATGCATGTTCCCTTTCTGTCGCACTTAGACCTGCTTGGAGCTGGAGCGGTACCTTCAGAGTGAGCCCTATGTCTCTGCGACAGACATAAAGTTTGACAGCCAGGAGGACCTGTGGAGTAAACTCATCCTGATCAACAGTGAGCCTAGTCCTTGTCTCGCCCACGTGCCGGAGGAGGACAGCCCCGACAACCAGAATTTGGAGACCAATAGCCTGAACTCGGATGCCAGCAGCGAGACATCTGACAGCTCGGAGGACCTGTCACCTTCGTGCGGCTTCATGGCCGACCCGCTGGGTGGAGTCCCCGTCCACAGTGGGCACTTTGGATCCTCGGTCATCACCACACCACCCTCGTCACCAGAGGCTGGCAGGGAGGGGGGGGGGCCTCGAGGCTGGGCCAGCACGCATGCTGAGCTGAGCCCCCCAGGCAAAGTGCGCAGCGTGGGGAAGGGGACAGAAAAGACTGTGGCGATGGGTGGTGGGGAGGCCTCGCCTGACGGGAGGAAGCGCGTGCACCGCTGTCACTTCAGCGGCTGTCGGAAAGTTTACACCAAGAGCTCGCACCTGAAGGCCCACCAGCGCACCCACACAGGTGAGCAGGCCTCTCGTGTGACCATGTATTCCAGGAGACTGGGGCCACATCACATTCATCCTCCTACCTGTAATGGAGTCCCACTCGGACTATCTGAAGCTTGCCTTAGAAGATGATAGAACCATGACCATGGGTTAATGAGGGGTCTTTAAAGCTCCTTTAAAGGAATTCTGCTGAGTGAACTAAAAATCTGACTTGACCTACTTGGAATGTGGATTTCGGGGAGGGGGGGGTTGTTATCTGTATTAGGGAAAACGGTTAGTTAAAGGATGTAAAATGTTGCCATGGGAAAGTAAAACCATACAGTGGTTGTCCAGATCTTTTATATGCCCATTGTTGTGTAGACATCCTTCATTAACGTTTCATTTGTACAGTGTTTGACTGTGTGTCAGGGACAATTGGAAGATGTCCCATATAGGAAAGTGTGGTGCCCTCTGGTGGATGGGAGGACCAAACTGCTGTGTGTTTTGTTTCAGGTGAAAAACCCTACAGGTGTTCATGGGAGGGCTGTGAGTGGCGTTTCGCACGGAGCGATGAATTGACGAGACACTTCCGAAAGCACACAGGGGCCAAGCCGTTTAAATGCAGCCACTGTGACAGGTACGGCTTGGCTTCTACTGTCTCCCAGTGGCATGTCGCCCTTGTTTACTGTGATGCATTTGTCGAAATGACACCTCGAAAACAGTTTTTGTGGAAATTGAGGAATTCCGTTAGCTCAGCTCGTGTTTCAGTTATGGAAAAAAAACGCGCGTTAGCCAGTTCAAAGCACTGTAAGACAAAGCAGCTTCGATGGATACGTTATTAATCCTTGAAGGGAAATTTGGGTGTTACAGCAGCAATAATAAGAGAATATTGCACACACACAGACAACAACAACATCCTTAGCAAATCAGAAGATAAACTACAAGTATGGTCTTCGAGAGCCGTGTGGGACGACGTGACAGTGAAACAGCAGCTCGATCCTTTGGTGACCATATACCCCTTTCCCCCCAGGTGTTTCTCCAGGTCTGATCACCTGGCTCTCCACATGAAGAGGCACCTCTGAACGAGGTCTGGGAACAGCGGGACAGAGTCGTGTCTCCTGGTTTGCCTCACGGTTGATCTGCCCTGAGCGGAGGGGAGAGTGCCGTTTGCACCGTTCCCGGCGTCTCCAGGACTTCTCGGAGAAGGTGTTCGGACAACAAAATCGTTTGCAAAGTGGCAGAGCGCAAGGGGCTGTGTGGGTGGGGAAGTCTGCAAAAAAAAAAAAGGGACAACTTGTGTGTGTGTGGCATGATGTTTGGGGGTTTTTTCTTTCCACCCCCAGACACGTGTGCCAGTGATGAGCTTGTCCGACTCCCAAAAGGTCTTTGTGGTGAGATTGTTGCGCTGAGAATGTTTGGCCTGGGTGTCTGTCCAGTGTGCAGGAGGAAGCCATGTTGCTTTCGGACTGAATGGTGCCGAGGAACAAGTTCCATTTTTCGTTTCCTCATGGTGGCGGGAGGGAGGGGGGAGTATGCGGAGAACGGGAACGAGTCTTGCATGTGGTCGAGTGGAGCTGTGAGCCTGGAATTGAGGGGTTTTGCCAAGCGTCTCCTGAGGGGGAAATTGCTGCTGTCCAGCTTCGGTGACATCAGCAGCCCCCAGCCTGTAGGAGGCGAAAATTCCTTCTGAATGAAAGGGGCTTTATGGTGTTTGGTGCAGCTAATACATGTGCAATGTGTTAAGTAGCTTGTTTTACATGCTACAAAGCTCATTTGTAGTCCATTGTATAAGCCGTGTGCTTAGAGGTATAACACAACTATAACTTCATAATAGACAGTCGTTGCATGGTTCTAGAGTTACTTCCTGTCAGTCAGATAACAGGACTGCAAATAGATTCCAATAAAGTGCAGCTAAATACAAATGGTTCAATGTTATAAAATTGTGCTTTAGGCCTTCTTTTTTTTGGGGGGGGGGGATGTTGAACCACTATTGCTTAGCAACTGATTTACTTTTGAACAGTACTCTTTAACTTATTTATGCCTTCAGGACTAACTCCTGTATTCCTCTTTCACTGTTAATGCACTGTTGACCTTAATGGTGCCTTATCCAAGCGACCTTGTCCTGTGGAATGGATTACTCCTTTTTTTTGGGGGGGGGGGGTGGCACGCGTAATGATGTGGTTTATCAAAATGCTTTATTAAGGCTCTATTTCACATGAACTTGCACTTTTTTTCATACACGCAGGTGGTTATCAGACCTCAGTAAGTTTCAGCATCTGTTAGAGGTCACCATTATTCTGCTAGCAGAGGACATGAGCTTTTCCCTGACTGAAACTAGTTAAGTTTGAAAGAGGAAGAAAAAAAAATGACCTGTAAATTTGTGTAGTGCACTTAAAAACAATTTGTTGAGTTGCGTTTACTACCATGTAGTATTTTCTGTATATCTGTTTTACACAAAATGTTAAAAAAAAAAAAAAAACTTTTAGTTCAGAAGTACAATGTCCTGATGAAACCGAAAAAGGCTTTGTTTCATGGCGAAAAGAATCGAGAAGAATCACTGATGTGTTTTTGAAGTCAACTCCTGCCATTCCCTGTGATGAACTCTGAGTTAAATGAGAAGGATTTGTTGTAATTAACAAGCCACAGTTGGGACAGGCCCTGCCTTGTCATGTGTCTTTTTAATGAATTGCTGGAGGCTTTGCTGGCAGTGAGCATTGCAGATCGCTGACTGCGGAAAGGCTCCATATTGACCTGTCTGGAGAGGATGCTTTCAGTCGAGGCCTTACAGAGGCACTGAGCAGCATTCTGGACCTCTTCAAAGGGCAGCTTCAGCCCCAACTGTGATTTCAGAGATTTAGCAATCTGCATTATAGTAACCAAGAGCCTGTTAATGTGGGCTGGGAAGCCAACAGCATTTTTACGGAGCTTCATATTTTACACAGTAAGGGACCAAAAATAACACAACTGTGTGTAGTAAGGATAGCTACTGATTACAGACGCTATCTCAGAGACTAAAGGTGCAGTGGGAATAACTTGGCAGATTTTTTTTTTTTTGGAAACATGCCATACAAAAAAATACATTACATTAAAACATAGGTCTGTGATGAAAAAAAAAAAACAACAGCCAATGACATTCAGGTGTTAATTGAGCCTTAATTAAGCTTCACATGTGCTTGCAACTTAACCAACAAATGTTTCTATGATTTGATACTCCTTGTTCTATCAAAATTCCGTTATCTTAAAAAATCTTTGTAAAATTTTTGTAAGTTTTTTTTTTTTTTTTTTGCTTTACGAAATTTTATTTCAAATTGTTTTGCAAAATTATTTCTGTATGAATGTATTTTTTATTGGAATAACAAATTCATTATCAGATTTTGTGAAACTGTGTTGTTATTTCTCCTGACTCTCTATGGCCCTCGTGGGGAAACTGGTTATGGCTGTTAGTTAAGCTGGTAGCCGCGTCATTTTAGAGAGACGTTCCCCACTACTGCGAGGTCACGGTTCTTCTTACCAGTAATGTGAAGATTACAGCTTGTCTCATATCTAAACAGATCTAATGCACAAGGAGCAGCTACAGTTCATAGACTCCCAGTAGATTTTGACATTCTCTTGAGAACCAGTAGTTGTAATTTTGAATCTGGTTTTTCCTCCATCTGCAGGATTTGGAACTGACTTTACACTTTTTTATTGGCATCACTTGTGTCCTTGACATGTTTTCCTCAGAGGCTGAACCTTGCAGCCCTGTGATGCTGCTAGGCTTCGCACCTTTGTTCTGCTGGTGTTATGGTAAAGTTGAGCTACTGAATGTGAAAAGGCAAGTAGCACCCTGAGGTGCATTTGGCTATTACAGTGAAACCTGTCCCCTCTAATCTTCAGGAGGTTCTCCAAGGTCTGGCTACATCCCAAACACCATTTTATCAAGTTCAGGTTTCTTTTGTTGTGTATTTATTGTTGTCGTCATAAGCCTAAATTCCCATCTCTTCCTTAAGAGATATTTTTCTTAGCAACAGAATTGCAAAATCACAAGCCCACCCTCCCCTCCCCTTTTCAGGCTGTTGCATAGCCTACTGCCAGTCTTTGGTCTGCACAGACTCTGATTTTTCCAGCTTATATGCATAAAAGCTCCTGAGTGCATGACAGCACACACATCTGTCAGTGGGTGGGAGAATCAGGAGTGGTATTCAAGGTGGAAAAGACCAGATACGGTCTCTGGGTTTTACTGTTGACTGATCGTCCTTCGTGGTGAAAACAAGTATGTAAGATGTCATTAAGTTCCTGAGCCATTTATTCCTGTTACATGGGCAATTTTAAGCATGCGGCGTCACAATGCCATCCACCTGTAGCGTGGCCTGAAGAGGGATGCGACACATCTGGTCTCAGAAATGCCTCTCTGTCCTGCCTCTGTTTTGTGGAGCCCTGTGCGCGCACACACCCGTGTTACAGAATATCCATGGTAATGGATAGGTGTGACTGTTTACAGCATGTTACATAATGTAAGTGCCTGTGATTTACCATTTTTGGTGTGATTTGTCCCAGCTACTGTCAGTCTTATGCTGACCCTCTCTCGTCTTTCCATGGATTACCTGAACATTTTCTACATGTCGCCTCAGGTGTGATGGCATGAATGTCTTATAGTTTTCAAAATTAATGCAAATTATTTTTAAAAGATTTTCCTGAGGGTTTTAAAAGATTCTTTCTGTAAAATCCTGAATATTACTTGGCTAAAACATTTTAGTCCTAAAATCAAAGTGGTTACATTCTCTACACTTGCTTTGATCTTTTTTCCAGCCAATAAGTCTTTAACTTATTGTGAACTGAAATGCAAAAATAAAGTCTTCATGCTTCATTTTGCAGGATATAAAAAATAAATAAATAAATAAGCCACTAAGGTAGGGAAAGGATGTGTGTTTCCACAGGGATGACATCACTCGGCCTGACCTTGTCATAGAATCCCACCCGGAGAGCGGGCATGTCTGTGTCCTATGCAAAATATGCTTTGGAATGACATCATCGGCGCAAGTCCTTTCTGATCTCTGACAGGGGCAGGAGGAGATACTCTTCTCTGCTAAGTGAATCACCTGAAGGCAGAGGGAAGAGCGTTTGTCCTGAAGAGTGACATGGATGGGTAATAATGCTTGTTTCTGATCTTTTCATTTCTCCAGGATTTAAATCGGTTTAAGTAAGTCTAAGGCTTGCTGTTAATAAAATATGTATGTTTTTGTGAATGAGGATGCATTTAAAGCTTATTCTGATCCTGACAACATGACATCCACCTGCTGGATTACCCAGTACAGGTGGACGAAGTAATTTAAGGAGAGGTGTTTGTGTTAAAGTCCTTTATGGCACTGTGGCAGCAGGTGGTTAACTAGTAACTGGGAAAAGATGGAATGAGTTTTCCCGTCTGGAGGGGTGAACGTGTAGAAGCAGGATAATGGAGACTCATGCAGTTTAAATCTGAGAACCATGCTCAAGTCCATGCATAGTGGGAGACGCCATTGACAAGCATGCTTAGACCTTAGCGGGCGTTCCCGTGTTTTTACAGGTGATGATTGCAGAACACCTACAGTGTTGGAACGGACAAAGCTTAAGAGTACTGCCAAAACTTACTATTGAATCTCACTGGAGATTTTGGTGACTTGGATTGAACATTTGTTACAGAGAATGGAATAAAGCAGCTTGTCGCATGGTGTTGGAAAAATGGCTTAAAGAGACGTTGCCAGTCCACCTTGATGTTTAATGTGTAAATTCAAAGTCTCCCAGTCAGTACGTGTTTACAACGTACAGCCCAAGCAAAGAAGCGGACTGTAAAGACCATCCATCCATCCATCCATCCATCTATCCTCCAATTGCTAGTCCAGTACAGGGTAACAGGAATGATCTAATGACAAAAACAATTTAAGTATTTCAAACACTGCTGTCCTCAATCACTGATATCCATGTTGTGCTATAATACAGTATCATCTCAGATAAAGTGACGGGACAGACGCTTTAATAAATACAAGTATACAGTATATTAATAATGACAGTAAATGGGATGATACATGCTAACATACCAATCTTCAAGGCGCATGTGTCAATACCGAAACCAAATTGTTCTGTCCATTAAGCAAGATCACAAACATTTAATAGCTAATACAGTTAGCATTTTCTCAAAATGCACCCAGGGTACCTAAGAAGAAAACAAGGTATTATTAGCTTGAGCCAAGGATTGAAATGCTTTCAAAATCCCATTCCATCTTTTCTGCAGGTTAACATCATACTGTTGCATTAATCACCATGACAACTCCCTTCTCTTGGCTTGTTATGCCCAGTGGAGAGATAGTTGTAACCATGCATATTCTAATTTCACACTTCATGAATGTTTCCATTCTTCACTTACGGTGCCATCCATTCTAATTTGCAGTGTTTCGACAACACCCCAAACTTTGAAAACTCGATTTTATTTTTCTCTCCAAGTTCAATTTACGAACCTCCCAGCCCCATTGTTTTGGTGGAGATTCACACAGAGCATTTCGCCCATGTTTGCAGATACAATAGGCCAGCAGCATAAAAGTAAAATATGCAGGAAGTATTATAAGGCAAGATCACATCTTTTGAATGTTATCTGTAATTGATTTGCACTCATACATACAGTTACAACAATGGAAACCTTTTTATAATTGACCAGGAAATGAAATCATCCAAGACATTTCCATCCACTTTTGAACTTGGCTGGTTAATCACTCAGTGGCTTTTTTTTGCAGCAGAATTAACAGCAAAGTCTCTGCGATTTACTTGATTTAGAATGTGTCATTTGGAAATGATTAGAAAATTAACTCAATAAGCAACCTTGTGACCCCAAAAGACTCAAAGACTGAAAGACTCAATAAGCCTTTGGAAACTAACAGAGGACAAGCATTGTCTGGTTTACAACCTGGGAGTGCAGGAAGTGAGACCACAGTTGATGTGAAGATTTAATTCCTTTTCCCTTAGTTTGTTGTAACATGCAGACTTCACCTAGATGCTCATCTCCAAAGTACTAAATGGATGGTCTTGTGATCACATGGGCGAACCCCAGTTCTAGATACGAGTTTAGCCCATTTGTCTGCATGTCCATATATACATTCGGAAGTAATTGGCACAGAAACTAAAAAAATAAGTAAAATTTTGGGTTAGCCTACTTGTCCGTGGAACCATCCAGATGACCTTAATCGTTCTACTTTCTTAAGAATGTCTCACGCAGATGGGGCTCGATTATTCTGAACAGTCCCGTGTTTAGAATAAATGTTTGTGCGAGGAGTCCACCCATTTTCAAGAGGGTAGCCCCTTTTGGTCTGACCTTTTCTGGAGTGGGACCAAATACTGAGGCATATCTACAAAGCCTAAGAGGTTAGGATGCATCTTAATCAAACTCGTGACTCAAAATGCCAACAGTCTCTGTAGTTCGGTCAGTTATGCCTTCAACTCAGACCGTTTCTCCGGAATTTCTGACTTGCTCTATCCAGCCTTGTGCATTTGATTGGCTCTCTCTAGCTGTGTCCTTCAGACAGCACTTTCGAGTCACTGAAAATGATTGATTTTTTTCTTTATTCCCCTATTTTTATTAATTTTTTTTAATTGTCACATAGTCGGATGTTTTAAGCCCCTCCAGGACCCTGACCAAGATGGGCAGTTTGAAGATAGATAGCTGGATGTTTTAACAGAAGTCAATGTAGTAACAATACTTTTGTTTAATGATACTCTGAGCCAGAGGGTATGTGAGTTACTGCACAACATGAGTCTCCTCTGAACCTTCTTAAATAAAATTCAAGCATCCAAATGCATACTTTTCCCCTCACAGGATGTCAGTCTTTACTTTCACTCCAAACAGAGGTGGTGACATTTTCCTCCAATGCTTTGGCATCTGCACTATAAGTATCCACGTTACACCAGGGTAAATGCTAAGTATAAATACAAAATAGCTTGCTGACATGAGTCTGTAGCCAGCAGGGGGGAAAAAGAAAAAAAAAAGTATTATATTAGACAAAAATGGGAACAGTAATCCCTTAGGAATCAAAACCTAACCTGAAACTAAGAAGCCTACATCCACAATACATAAATATTAAAACCTTCCAGCACACCTACAACATCCTCATCCTTCCCAATACTACCCAGCTGACCCTATTTAATTCTAACAACATGATCAATCCAATCAGCTCAGCTGGGTTTCATTACCTCAGACGTTTATAGTTAATAGGCTGACAATCAATTTCCGAGGAGATCAAGAAGTTCTTCCAATTCTTTGCCCTCACTGAGTCTCCGGTCAGCTCATGCTTTCTGTTCAGATCTGGTGAAAGCTAAATGCATAAAATCATTAAGCACCACCAAACAACTGCACTAGACAACACTGAAACAAAACTGGTACAATATGGAAATTAAACAAAATGCTTTTTAATGCTGCAATATCTGCTGAGTCACCAGATGATGATTTGTACTCCATAAGCCTCATTGTTAAACCCTGTCACTTTAAATCTTAGGAAAATGAGGGGGTGTGACTAATTTTAAATCTATTATGTGTTTAATAGCCCATTGTTGTTTTTTTAACATGCCATTCTGTCTTTCTATTGTTAGTCCTGCTGCTGGTACTGTATTTAACCCAAATGAACTGCCATTTTATGCCTCCTAGCAGATGGACAGCCTCATTATATCAAGTCCCACTGTACGGAGCTGGCTCAGCTCACAGACATGATGTCCCAGCAAGACAGCAGCTTCTCACACAAATCTGTAGATGCTGTCTCGTGGCTGCAGCCTCTTCGATGGGCAGTATTACATAATGAAGGCTTACGGCACCTGTGTTGTTGAGTCACACCTCGGTTTTGGCTAGCAAGCTTGCACCGTATTTGGTTTTGTTATCCGTACCATGTCAATGCATGAGCATCACAGCGATTTAATGTTTATCACTGGAGGTAGAGGACAGGAGGTGAGGTGTGGCATGCACGCACAGCAACTCACGGCGTGCCTTTGGACTTTTCCAGGAAATTCGGGTGTTCAGATGAAACAAGAGACTAACTTGCAAAGTTTCAACCCCAGAGCTGTGAAGAGACTGCGGAGCCCTACAACAACGTGGCTCAGCCACTTGCATCTCTTATTCAAATTTTCCATTTTCACCCCAGAAAGTGTCCACATGTTTTAATCAGTGATGCTTATCTAATGGCAGAGCTGACATTCCTTTGTAGAAGATCTTTAAGGATTCATTATTTCTAACACTGTTTCAAAATACATGTGTATTTGCTCATACATAACCAACATTAATTTAACTTTAACCCGAGGACATGTTAGTGTGACGTTTAAATGGTGTTACATTATACACAAATGTTCTCTTTAGTTGTAGCTTCTTTCCTCGTTTATGCTAATCGGTAAGTAATATGTCATCTGTTTCCCGTGGACCGTCGCTCTAATTCACATGGTGCGTTTTCTTAAATGAATTTCTCATAGATTTCACAATGAGCTCATTAGCTGTCCCTGATCCACAATATTTTGGTTCCCATCCTCCACTGGTCCCCCCACCACACTGTGATACTTTTCTATCTCTATTGGGGAGCCAAGGGTTGGGTCCACTTTTTCCACATGAGAGCCTAAACACTGAGACATTCTTGTTCTGCTCCCTCAATTGCTAACACTCACTTTCTGTAAATAGCCCATCTACAGTCGGGTGACGGCAAGGAGATTCATTTACGCTCAAGCCTTGATTTCATACAGCATCACCCCCCAACTCCACCGAAAATATGACCACCTTGTGTAAAATGTATTAACATTCAAAAAATACTGGCTCATTTCAGTTGTTGACTGACTGTCAGTGTGTGGCAAAATAATTCTGACAGCTCCTTCAGTGAGAAGATAAGGACTCAGTGTGGTTATAGGACATTCCTTTATATTTGTCTGTGTCTCAATCCTGTGATTTTGTTTTGTGATTCTGCAGCGGACTGACGACGTTTTATCAATGTCAAAAACCAAACATAAACAAAAACACCAGAAAATACTTTCTTAAAAAAGTATGTTATCTTAGAACATGCAAAGCTGTGGGGAAAAATGCAATTTTTTGGGACAGGTCAGAAGGATTTTTCCACATAATTAGGTCACAAATATCTGCTTCACTCCATCTGTTTTCCAGACCCTTCCGACTGCCTCCTATTTTGATTCATTTTCATATCAGTTTCCTGAATGCTATGCTCATGCTTTTACCTGTGAAACATTCCCTTATACCCCCAGTAAATAATTATGCAAGCCAAAATATAAATAAATAAACACAAATAAATAAATTAATTAATCCCATGTAGAGCTATCACCACTGTCCATTTTGGGATGCGCTACAACTGAATTTGATTAGCTCCAAGCCAAATTATGTATGAGCTTAATCAAGTCACCATGGGCAACCCAAGAAGAACACGTCTACAATAGGAATATCACAGCAGAAATGATATATTTTATAATATAAATTTAGATTTTCACTTATTTGCACAAAATACCTGATTTTTCTTTCCAAATCAGCAGCTAATGTTCTGCAGTTGGTAATAAGTAGACTGTGTGAAATTGCATCTGTAGAAGTGTGACCTTTCAAGATCTGTGACGTTTGTTCCGGGATATGAGGATATTCTCTGGAGTGAAATTCTCACGCTATTGCTATACTTTACCACATATATATTGTTTGTCTATTAGTTTGTTGCTATTGTTTTTGTGCTGCCGGTGGATTCCAATTCAAAGTGTCGGAAAAACTCTTGAAGATGTGCAAAGCTATTTAACATAAGCTGTGTGTAGATCCTTGGCCCCAGCCTGCAGAAAGCTACGAGACACAGTCGACTTGTCATGCCCCGCTGATTGTCTGACTGGCACAGAGAGACACAGCTACATTTGCTGAATGCCAATTAACTTCCTCTTCCGAATTTCCCACCATGGCTAATTCCTGCAGGAGGGTCCTCCGGTAGAAATGCAGACTGCTATTTATGTTAAGCAAAACATAATGTATGCGTGAGCCGGTCGCTCATGCATACGTCGCTAGAAACATCTCATCGGCCCACCATCAACTCAATGATTGACCCCAAAAGGATAATCAAATATGCGAAGGTTAAAAAAATAATTCAATACAGGACTAATAGCATGGGATTACTGCTGGGCTTTTTAATGCAGCCTCCAGGATATACCATAGTCAATGCAAACACACTCATCCATATTCATTTACACCCCGTATGTTCTCTGTATATCATTCTCTGTGCTTTATCACAGTACATGTAGTTTGTGTAACTGCTGTTATTTTTGTAGTGTTTGAACATCACTAAACTACAACTGCCATCCTTGCCACAACAGCTGGAGAGATGTTAGCTGGTAAGCCTAATACCAGTTATGTTGTTTTTTCAGCTGCCCTAATGTGCAGCACAAGACTGAATGGCTATGTCCACCATTAAAATGTTGAAGCATAACCGTGACGGCGAGGGACAGCTTCTTTACCCTTAACACTCTTCACTTTGCACTTTTGTTTGCTCTAAGGTACAGCTGAGCGAAAAAAAGACAGACAAGCCATGAGAAGCAGTGAATATGCAAAGCGTTTTAATCTCGGTGTTATTTTTTTAGGCTCGAACGATGAAACAAATTGCTTCTTTTTCTTTAAACTGTCCTTCTGTTTCTACATTAAAGACTGCTGTGCATTTTTTTCTGAGCCAGAAGGGTTTTATTGCTTCCAAATCAATTGTGAAAGGCTTATTTATCTTTAATAATATACAGTATAGCTCAGTTCCATGGCATGAGGATTCAGGTTGCAATCAATACGATAAATATTTAATGTCAACATCTGCCCTGATATTATCTTCAATATTATTATATATTACAATATTACAGTCATTTGCAAATAAAATGGTTGCAAAATCTTTCTTAGTCAAACAACCACTAACAGAAGCAAAATAATGATAGGAATATACTATCATTTTCCATGAAGATTATCTTCTCTATGTGAGATGCCCATGAATTCAGGCTCCCATGTATAAAGACATGCAGCATCGCTATAGGATATAATTTTAAGACAACCGCAGCATGACTTCTACAGGCTAAGCCTTCATCACACACAAGCTGCTACTATCATTTTGACATAAATTCATCTCAAGACCTTTAATGGTCTAATGCTGAGATGGGCCACCTCTGTACTGAAATCCCCTTAGTCCCTACCAGAATATTGTGCTGCTCAGTCGGCACTAGTGCAATAAAAGATTAAGATAGATAAATAACATCCAACACTGTATTGCATCAATTGTCATGGGGATCATTTTGAATCATGATAATAAATACGGGTGCCAGAGGAGAGTTTGACTGAATCATAGCACGGTTGACTGATTTCATTAGTGATCCTCACCTGGTTAGTCTACAGTGGTCAGAAACATTTATTCATTAAGATGTGGAAACAGCAGTGATTCATTCATACGTGTTTCCACAGCCGCACCTTGAAATGTGTGTCACTCTGTGGCTTTACATTTTCTGCTTTCTTAAGCTTCACCTAGTACAAACTGTGAGATTCCCTTTTCAAAGTCTGCACTTGAAAGGCCGAGAAGCACTGAAGTCACATTTTTATTCAGCCAACCTTTGGTACAAGAGCTTACACCTCCTGCATACTGTCACACTTCTATGCCATTTCAAAAGGCATCAGAAAGTTTATCAGAGGCAGACCGATGGTCTAACTAGAAAATATTGAGGATCACATGCTGACGGGAGCTCTGCTAATCCTGGACCTTTGAGTCATGTGAACAAATTCTCATACTCTACACTGGAGATGGCATCAAAAAACACACTTATTCTGGAGGCGTCACAGGCAAAAAAAAAGGATATCTGATAGTTTGGTCTCTGCAAAGAAAAATACAAACCAAAAGTAATTCTAGGCGTTACTAAATCTTGCTTTATTGTTGTGAATTAGTCGCTTGAATTGTTTTACAATAGCGAAGGGATCGCGAAGATGGCATCGTTACGTCATGTCTGTGAGCAAGCCTGAAACTCAAACCTTCTGATGGCAGCTTTTGAGGACACCACCCAATACTTCTTTTGAGCTGTGTTCCCCGTCGCTTGGTCCAAGGAACCGGGAGACCAGTGGGCTGATGGCCGTGACCACTTTTCACCAGAAAGCTTTGGCTAGTGGGAACGGGGGAAGTGGGGAGAGTAGGGTCACAGGTGTGACCTCTGGGATGGAACAATGCAGCGCTTGTGACATGAATCCCAGCCACTGCGTGAATTCACTCTGTGGGTGGAGTCATCACGAGAGACCAGCTTTTTTAAACGGGGCTCTTTTGTGGGATACTTTGCACTTGTATTTTCTATCACCTTCATGGCTATGTCCTTCACACCCGCACTGTATAATTAGTGCTGTGGAGGCCTCTTTGTTAGTCTGGCTAACCGTTTTCTCCACTAAATCTTCTTTACTTTCCAAAACCTAAAGAGTTTCTCAAGCAAACATAGATCTGAGCAGAACATGCTAGACATGCTGCACAACTTGTTTGAAGTTGAAAAAATGTAGAATTTAAGTAATAAGGATGCAAAATAAAACCCCACAGTGGAAAGATATGTCATGAATAAATTAATGTGACAAGGAAAGAAAAAGCCTTTTCTGTGCGAGGTAGTAGTCATTGTCAGCAATCATGCGATTGGAAACCTCAGATCTACAGTGTAACACACCTCTGCTGCTGTTTTCTTGATGTTTTTGACCAACTCTTTGTTTTCAAACCACTTGTTGTAATGTGCTTCAACATTGGTCCATACCAGCATTGAACTCACAAATGAAATGCCAACACAGATGAACTCTCTGGAGGTGTCCACTCTCTGCTCACACAGGGATTTCTGGACAGAACTGTTCACATGTGTGCTTTACGAGCTCCGGTGGTGGCATATGCATGTGACACATCATATACTATGTAGCATATTGTGAAGCAGAGTACTGACACAGACCGGATGGCAGAGATTACTTTAATCTCAGGATGGATGGGGACACAGCAGGCAGAAAGATGAAGAAATACCTGTACCTCAAGTACCTCAACAAGAACCCGTTGGACAAACGACATCTCTGAGCAGGCATCTCTTCTAACACTCATCTCTCCTTCCATTCAGCTGACCCCCTGTAAGTGTTTATTGGGATAATTAGTCCAATCGGGGTCAGCTGGGCATCAATGGGAACCCAAATGAGCATCATCCCATTCGTCTGCCGCCTGCCAGTTCACTTTCATCTATCACTAACATAAACCAGAGATGTGTTCCTTTATGATACAGCTTTGCTAAAAGGGCTACAGTTGTCTCCCGCAGATTACCCATTTAAAGGTGTATATATGAGTTCTGCCAATGTATATAGCTTTGTTATGGGATATAACACATTAAATAGTCATTATGTGAGATACAGTTTTTGCACTTCTTAAATTAGCAATATCTCTGAAAAACATATTAAAGAGAAGAGCATGCAGTGCCTATTTCCCCAGGAACTCATGCAGACCTTATGCAAAATACCAAATATTTTTCCATATGCACGCTTTGCAATGTCCCATGACACTGATCTGGATAAGTAATTTGAAGACGGATGGATGGATGGATGGATGGATGGATGGATTGGCTATATGTGATACAATTACTTGTCAAATGTGGAAGGGTTAGGGTTATGTGGGAGGCTCATGAATACAATTTGCTTGTGTTTCTGTGTATTCATGAAGTACTTGAGAACTCATAGATTAACCTGACAGGGCAAACACACACGCACATACACACATCTGCCGTGATTATGCAGACTAATGTGTGTACACAGTGAAATAACATACGTTGTCAGTCTCTGAGAACATATGCCACCATTTTAGCCTGGTAACATTGTGCTTAGCATACAAGGCAGTTCAAGCCAAAATGGTGCACTGGCATAATTTCATTGAATATCATTTCAGCCATCATGCAGTCATGTAATTATAATAAAAAATAAAATGTTGAAATATGCATTGGAAAGCTCTATGATAACCACAACCCTACACCATCAAACACACACCATTTCTCCTTTTAACCATCAAGCAACACACAAAAAAGAGTTCCTTTAATGTATTCAGTTTGTGAAGCCTGTGGTGGTGTCATGTGCTGCATTTACGGCTAAAAAAAAGCAGAATTGCATTCCCACCAGCGCATTTTAAATCCTATTACATGAGAATTCAAGTGGTCACATGTCTGTGGTGCCCTGGTCCCTAGGACACCAGTCTGCCTATTCATCTATCAGTAATGCTGTTATACCTTTATATCTGTTACATGCATTTCCCTCAGAGAAACTAATAGCCGTAAGATCAGCATGTACCATCCTCCTAGCTTCAAAATTATGGCACAGATTTGAAGTCACCACCGATATCTCATTTGTTTGGTTCCAGGGATCATCAGTGCTCTGGGCCTTAGGGGAGGGGGCAGTGTTTCGTTCAAACGGATCACTCTAAACGCTATTAACGAAAAACAAATTACAGTATAGAATATCGCCATAATTAGGTATCGGTTTTACCGTTAATGTCTCTGGCATTTGGGGGAGGGTTATATAAACCCAGAATAGCTGAGACTAATAAGGTATTTATCGTTGTCATGGATTTTTATTGTAAACGTTGTTAATTGTAGTTATTGATGACATTATTGTTTTAACGTGGATGATAATCATTACTTTCCAGCTACGTGTGGCAATATTTGTCAGCGTCATCATTACCATGATAGCTGTTATTGCTGTGCCTGTCGTGCGTGTTAGGGCAAATATCCACAGGCAGTGCAGAAGCCTTTTTCCTGTCAAAACCCCCGCTCCCCAGTCGCTGCATACCTCCCCTCCACCTGTCCCTCTCGGCACTGATAGCGAGCTGCTCATCGCAGCCCCGTCCGTCTGCTTCGTGACTCAAAACAAGCCAGACTGGAGCTGTTTCTGTGGGCTGTTTGCGAGACCTGACGCTATGAGTCACAAGGACCGAATCGTTATTAACTGTGCGATGGGAGTGCACGTCTGTGAACAGAGATTTAACCATATACTGAAGGTGGCTCAAATTATAGTGTCTTCAAGAGTCAACAAACTGTTTCCCAGTGAAAAGTTTTAGACAGACCAACTTAATATACCATTAGATATGTGAATGAAGCTTCCAACAAGTGAAAGACAGGGGAAAATAGGGTAAACAGGAACATGTGAGATGAAGTCGTGTCAATTTCTCCAACCTCCCTGGAATAGGGAACAAAAAACATATCTAGAAAAGCAGATTAAATTCCTATCTTTCCTTCTCACCGCATTAATATATGTGTTATACCCTGTAGTGAAATTTCCGTTTGAAGCACTGATATACATACTTAACAAAGTCTGTTTAATCATCAACTTCAATATATTATTGACACATTATAATATTGATGCTAGTGAACCCACTTTTGGAAAAAAAAAAATAGGCAATTCATTATTTTAGTGATGGAAGAATGTCAGTAAGTATTACAGCAGAAAAATAGGCCTACTACAGATATAAATAGAGAGTGTAGGCATGTAAATTTTGGCAACAACTTAAAAAAAAAAAAAAAAAACACAAAATCTTTTTTAAAGAATGTGAATTTTTTGGTAGGAATCCACACTGCCATTCTATCTTTCTGTCATTTCGGTAAAAATGAGATGATGTGAAAATTTTGATAAATTAGAAAAAGAAATTAGGTAAACGGCAACATGAATCAAGCTGTGATTTGATTACCCAGGATTCTTAGAGGATCCAATCAGGGTACACTTTTAAACGATGCATTTGTCATTGTTCCTTACCAGGAGTAGCTCACAAGTCTTTCATTGGTGTCAAATAGCAGTAGGAAGCCTCCTTTAAAAACATTAAAACACTACATTTAAAGCGCATTAGCTCCTTTCATTCATCAAATAGGCTAACTGTTTGATTACCTCATACAACTTCAAACCACTTACCCTGGCTACAGTCACGCATGGTGCAGAGTGTATTCCAGGCAGCACAGGACACAGGGCTGGAGTATACCTTGAATGGGATGCCAGTCTGATACAACTTAATAATGATTCATATTCATATTAATGATAAATGCCTGATTTTTGGTGATGCATTGTTAAACCAATGATTCTTCGAAACATGAGCTATGTTTATAAAAAACAATACATAGCAAAATCTGAATGCCATGTCCTGTCCACTATATAGAGGACACTGAAGACATAAAGTTATTTCTATAATTCAGATTATGTTTAATGATTTGTCATCTTATCCAATTCTCCAATCAGTCATGCAAGGTGTACGAAGATGCCTGCTATGCAATCACTTCACAGCAAAGGCTAAAAAACATATTAATGCAATTTGATTACATTTTTGTGTATAATGACATACTGCCAAATCAAGCCTCAATTACCGGAATGTGAAATCAGTAATTACAGCTATGGACTCCATATTACGCCAGAGATCCCAGTGTGATACGGTTTTTGACTTTGAATTTTGTGCAAATCCTACCAAAACCTCAATTAGTGACATCACACACACAGACCCCACCAAAAAAAATTTCCCATAATTCATCAGTCACTCTATATCACTGATATATACTGAATATATCGGTTTACATATTAATTAAAAATTAAAAAAAAACTTTCAATGATTATGCATCCACCCAAAGTGCAGACAAATTAAAATCTTGGACCTTCAAATTGACATAAAAGTTTTTTACATTAAACCCAGAATATTGTTAAGAGTTTAACTTGTGTGTATAACAGACAGGCATCCAAATGGGAGGGAAAAGAGAGAGAGGGAGATATTTATATAGGGGCCATTAAATAAAAAAAAGTGCATTATTAAGGAATCAGACAATAAGACGAGCTCATCTCGACATCCTTTGCTATTTGGTCTTGAATTGCACTGGCTGGAGGAAATTCATTTATGAACAACATGGCATAAACACAGAGCCAGTTCACCTCCAGACGTACGACAGCTTCGACCGATCTGGGCTTGCATTTTCTCGCTCCTGCATGAACAGTTCTCTGAATTTCACAGAACTGAAAGATTTTATCTTTTCCTAGAAAGGCTGTGATAACTACACTAGGGATAGACATCTAATCTTCAGAATTGTGACATGATAATAGGACAGAAAAAGGCTGTCTTTGTTTGTTGTGTGCAGAATAAATTGGGAAGCGATTCTTCAGGTGGAAACTCTGACATTAGGACATTGCAGATGTATTCAGTCCCACTCCGCTGACCAACATCTACAATCCATTCATTTTCCCATAATTCCCTGTAAATAGAGAATCGTGTCTTTCATTAATCTGGGTCTGTTGTAATTTGTTATTCCAGACTTTCTTTGTTAGCATCTCTGGGTTGTTAAAACTCTTGTTTGAGATCAGCTTGTCACTTCAGTTTCTTCTTTTAATGACTAAAAACACCCAAAACTAAATCAAACACAGACGCCAGTTCCCTACAATGGAATTTCACACACGCCCATGTCATTTTAATCCCTCATTTTTTAACACTGAATTCATCCATCACTGACAGAAATTCTTTAAATATTGTTTACAAGAGTTATGGGAGGAGGTTTTGTGTAACATGTCAAAACAAGGGAATCTATCTGACAGCCCTGCACAGAATACATCTCGTACATCTTCGAAAGGATTCCCGTGTAATTTGAATTCTGTGCAAATTGCATTTTTTCCTTAGATGTCTTTGCACAACTGGCATACTATCCAGGGTGCTCCCCAATCTTGCACCCTGTGAATGGCTCCAAGGTCTGTTGTGACCCTGACCAGGATAAGCAGTTAGAAGATTGATGTATGGATGGTTTTGTAGGTTATAATTCTTATTTATGGTCTCTCGCATCTCACACTTGTCTTGCAGGAACATGGCCCTCATGGTGTTTGATTTCAATGATTTTTTTTTCTCAGCAATGTTGTGTGACATATTAAATAGGTCTTGTTGCAATACTAACTTGGGCTAGTTACTTGTCCCTCACTGGAAGCTCAGCATAGACGTAGTTATACCTAAGTTGGTTCCTTGACAGCTTTACATCACTTTGGACAAATGCATCTACTAAATAAATATAAAATTAAATACATGTTATTTGCTGCATATTTGAAGTACCTCACAGATATGCAAATAACACGTTACACTGGCTGGAAATTGCACAAGTGATTCTAATGCAGTTAATTAAATTCTTCACAGAGAAATTTCAAAAACAGAAGACATAAAAGAAAAAGCTAAATACTGCATTCTTTCTCCTGACTCACAAAGACATTCAAAAACAATGATATACTCCTAGGAAAAAAGTGAAACAAAATTTGAGTACTCTGGAAGAAATTAAATCCGAAGAGGGATTGTGTATACCAGGTACACTGAGCTTATTTCAAAAACTGTATTTTCTATTTTGGCATCAACAGAGCATGTGGAAAAAGAAATACATGTGAAAATTCCTTACATATATTACAAAAGATGGCAGGCATCTGATGAAATGGGCTAGGAAGATTTGGCATCGGTCTGTCTGCAAAATTCCTGACAGGTTTTGTGAACAATAACAACAGGCACTGGGCCAAGAACTGAGCCTTGGGTGACACCATGTTCCACCGACCAGTGAAGACGTTTTTATGGAGAAAAAATGCATTTTTTGAATGTCTATTGCTGTCGTTTCTTAAAGCCATATGTTGTATCATTTTAGGTAGGAGGTATGCTCGTAATTAATGTAACCTATACATACAATTATTTGGGTCCTTGATACTCACCAAGATTTTATTGTCTCAAAGTAACCTGTTGTTGTGATATTTGTTTGAGAACTATCATTCCTGGAAACATATTTGCAATGTTGGGAATGTGTTATGTATTGTAATTAGTTTTTGCAGTGTTTGAGATGCATATTGACAGTTTCAGTATACTGCTGATGCCTTAAACTTAATTTGCATCTTTGTGTCATAATCAGTCAATAATGATTACACCATATTGAGCAGTCAGACCTGTTCAATTCCTAAGTGAACAGACTTCTTTCTCAGTACTAAAACACAATAGCAGTAGCAATTCAATATATAGGATCTAACTGATGTAAGGAGTCCATTATAATGGACCCCCCACCCCTCCATATTGCTTATTAAAGACACCACAAAGTCATTTCATATATGCATAGTTTAAATTCATATGACAGGTTCTGACATTTTGCACTGAGGTCCATTGGCATACATAAGCTGAATAGCGTGCCTACAGTCACTCAAGTTATATTTGTACCTCTGGGTTGAAAAATTCAGCTCAGCCTCTGTTGACACCGCTAGCTGGGTTAGCACGGTTAGCAGAGTTATATTTATCCAGCTGAAAACTGAGGCAGCCACACTATTTTAAGGCCCTAAGCTGTAAGCCTGGCATGCTAATTAGATGGCAGGAATATACAAAGACTCAAATGGTCCATTTCTCACAAACCATTCAGCCATTTGCCATAGCCCATGTTATGTACCACCTTCATTCAGAAACGAATGATTTGTACCCTTTTATTCAGCATTTTATGCTAAGCGTAACATTATTATCTACTATAGCAGATGTCCATAATTGTGAAGTATACGTTCATTAAATAAGACTGGTGCTACTGTGATATATAAAATTATACTTTTAATAGTAACACAGCTGCAATTAGGAAAGACAAATAGAGTCGTCTCGTTTCACGAAAAATTAATTTTTGTAGCGTCGCTCTGTTTCACACCCAAGCAATCATGTTACTAAGAGGAAAGAGCTCATTAAAACGACATGTGACATCAGCTGGGGGTCATTTATCATTCTGTTTATTCTCAGACAAAGTCTAAATTCCAATTTAGCCTAAAACAGGATAGACAGAAACAGGCAGGAATAAAAAATGTAAATCGGCACATTTCCATTTTACTTGTTCTTTCAGGATGGCATGAGAAAAGAAAAAAAAAAACAAACAAACAAACAAATAAATAAATAAATCGTGAACCGATGCTGGGGTAAATTGCGGCAATTTTCTCTCAGGGGACCGGTGGTGAATTAAAAAGCTAACAGCTGACAGAAACATTATTCAAATGCTTCTTTTTGTGAGAATACTAAAACCTGACATTTATATGCCGTGTGCGTGCAAAGAGGTGTAACGCAGTAGGAGGGGGCTTAGTGTCACGCATTCAGACCGACGTCTACCTTCGACTCGAGTCCGACCCGCGTACGCTTTGTTTATGAATTAAATATCCAATTTGGATCTCACCCAGACGCTGTCATCAGGCACCCGGCCACACAATGAAAAGGTCACGCCAGATCTCTGTAATCACACAAAATGTACTACTATGTAGTTCCTGCCTCGACATGCTGAGTGCAGAGCAGGGGACGATCAGTTAACCATTTGCAGCCCGGCGCTACAAATTACGATAGCAGGCGTTAAACACTTCTGGGGTGTGAGACGATGAAATCAAACAGTACGTAAACAAAAGTTATTCTGTGAGAAGTAAACCTATATTAAGTGTAAAAACCGTACTGATAAAAACCTACACAGATGAAAATCTGTACTACACTTTATATGAAAATTTAAGATAAAAATGTGAATAAATAAAGAAATATACATAAATATATGTCTATGAGGTATGATATCAACAGAGGTTGATATCAACAGAGGGTGTTTAGGAACGAGTAAGTCACCATTACCTGAAGTCTCAATGGGAAATTCAAAAGGTTAAAATAAACATTGTTTCAATAGGGGCGAATTCCTCAGTGTTTGTATCAGGAATCGCTTAATGTGTAATGTAGCATAACGTACATGTCCTGGGTGAATTAGTTCCATTAACTAAAGGGTTGCATTGATATTAGTGCTTAATATTTAATGTACTTTTTGCAAATATAACCTTAAAAGGCTTATATCGCTCTAGCTAGCAACTGATAGAAGGTCCTTTTGTTTTAATATAAAATCGATCGGCAAGCACAGAGAAAATGAGTTCTTGGGTGGTGGAATGTGCAACCTTGACCAACAGAGGTGAAAGAGACTCCTCCTGTAAACAAGCTGGCCTCTTATCATGAATCGGCACTATCTGTAAACATCAGCCTCTTTAGACAGGACACGTCCCTCAGCCATGCAACAGACACCCGGTTGATCTCTGCTGAGTCAATATTTACAGCCAAACAGGACGTGAGCCTGCTGTTTCATGACCAGACACATGAGGATGGTTGCCGGGACGGCTCATCTCTCCCTCTGTGTCATAAGACTGGACTCACACTGTCGGAAAGGTGAGGCGACTGTCTGCATAGTCGTGAATGGTGGCATTAAGGAACAACCACATGACTGATTTTAAAAAAAGGAGCTAGAGAAGCCACTCCCACACTAATAGTCTGAGCAGACAGCCAATGGATTGCTGGGGTCCTGACACCATAGAAATACTCCTTGGATGAGATCATGGAGTTTTTTTTTATGATAATGGCTCCTTTGTGCAAATGCTGCTTGCAGACGGTGAATGGACTGAATGTGGGATAGATGTGTGATGCAGTCAACGGGAAACTAGAGCTAATTATTAGCAGCCCCCCCCCCCATCAGTGCTCCCAGGGACGTTATTCAGCAAACTTCGTTAACACTGTGCTTTTACAGTGCGCCATCATTTGCATACAAGCAACTCATTATATTACTCAAAGCAACCTTACAGGCAAGCAAATAGTTTCCATAGCAACATGTGCCCAGGAAGAGTGGGTCCCATAAGATGAGCATCGTCGGGGGGTGGGCTTGGCCTGAACCGGTGGCCACATCGTTTGACCGTGGACTGCTGTAACTTTGTTTTTCAGATCAGTAACCATCCTATGGACCGCTCTTCTTTTACAGGACGGCAGCAAACAGGTCAGACTTAGATTTACTTATAGGTAGAGCTCATGTCAGAAGATCTAAACCATGCAGCCACCACCTGAAAAGGATGTTACCCTGCACGTTACGCAGTCAGAAGGTCCATCAATCCAACCCATCCTGTCAGCACACACTGTCTGTGGGTCCTGATGACCTGTCACCAATCGTATCTGGCAGTAGAATTACCTGTGATTTTCACATCTTATTTACACCTTTTAAACAGATCCAATAGAATAAAACAGTTATACTTTATTGATCTGCATGGCCAAACTGGGTAGTCTTCATATTAACTTGCTCTCCGTGAGAGCCAGACACATGTATGTACAGGTTACAGTAAATGTTGGGGTCAGATTCCAGGGCTGGCCAGCATCCAGCATCCCTAGAGCATGTGTAGTTAAGGACATTGCTTCAGGGTGTGCGGGCGCTATGGTTACTCTGCTGGCTGTGGGAGCTGAACCCAGGACCATTTGGACAGGCCTCCATTAGACCTCCTAATGCATTTAAACAGCTTTTTCATGTTCTAATCAGCCAGTGAGTGCTCTTTCCTGCCACACAGTGCATACAAATGTCATCAAACAGAGAATAAAAAAAAAATACGCGAAGAAAGACTTTCAGGCTTAAATTACATGAAGTGATTCTGGGACATTCTACCTGAAGGAAGACTTTCAGGCATAAAAGAACGTGAAGTGAGTCCCGGATGTTGTATGGGAAGGAAGAGGTTCAGGTGTAAAGGATGTTAAGCGAGTTCGAGAGTTCATGAATGACAGATACTAACAGCTGTTTCATCAGCCGGTGACGCTGTGTCTCCACTGTGAACTGACTAGTTGTTCAGTACTTACTGTACAACAGGCACAGTTTGCTTGCTGTAAGCTGAACTTAATTACTTTCTCATTAATCTTTGTAAAATGTATTCTTCCTGTTTCTTCATGTCCTTTATGGTGACCAAAGGGTGACAGAGGTGTCCCTGATCAGCGGAGTAAACGTGGCGAGTTGCCATAGTAACTTTAATAACCTGCAAGCTGTAAAGGGATTCAACAGCCATGTTTGCACAATAACTACTGAACAGCGGTTTGAATTAAATCAATTGAAACTTGGGGAGTGGACAAAGGGTGTTATTTTGAAATGCCCCATAACCCTGTGGTATAAATAAAATATTTTCTTGTGGTGAAAATTGCAGTCAGTTTTTAATGCTTTGGGGTTAAAATGTAAATGGGCTGTGTTGTCACCAAACTGAGGGGTGTGACAGGTCTCTCACCCTCATCTTCACCTTCATCTTGGCTATAAATGCTTTTTTGCTCTGCCAGCCTATGGACCATGTAAGTGTGTCTTCAGTGAAGTGTGAGTTAATTACAGGGGTTATAGGCTGGTGTTTTCATATGGCTGTTCCCTAAACGTATCTTTTTCAATTCTAAACTCCATGGCTAAAACAATTTCCTGAATATTTTTAGGAATGTAATACCATTAATTTTCATTTTAAATGTACATAACCTTTATTTCCCAGCGCAAACATCATTCTGAATCAGTATTCTTTCATTTCTACCTCAAGAAATTTGTCATAAAAATGGCTATTAAACACAATATGTATGCTAAAAGCATCATTCTGGAGGTTTCAAAACCCATTTTGGTGGGATGTACTGTTCACTAACCTTCACTGCCTGGATTAATGCTAATCAGAGGTAATAAATTAACCAATGGTAGGTTAAAACTGTGAATGACTGACAGCTCACAGTGATCCCGCCCACACGTGTTTTGAATTCTTCATTCTGCCATGACCATATGCCATGCATTATTGTGGCTTTTTATGGCTCTCCGATACGGCACAGATATTTCTTAATCTATAATATAGGTGTTTAATTCAGCAGCCGGTCACTGTTTTCCCCTGGCGCTACACACAATGTTTTCAGTTCTTTTACTTTGCGATAAATTAAATGCAGTCCACACCAGCCATGCGGAACCATAAACAGAAATAATGTTATCATCATACGAGTTCCCCTGGCCTCGATAATACCAAAAAATAATACTCTAGTTTGCTGGTGTTCCATTTTGAGGTATACTGTGTTTAGAATATCACTACAGGCAGTAAAAATGTTACTTTCCTTTCACACCATCTTTGGGTTTTGTATTACTGTAACATGAGCTAGTTTGTGACAGGGTCCTTGGAGCCAAAACAGTGATGGAAGTCACCCTGTGTCCAAAATGGCTGGAAGGATCGCCAGCATGTCAATAGCAGTTAAACGCTTGATTATCAAAGATTCTCCTGAAGAGATAGTTTAGACTATCACAGTCTGTTCATGTGACATTGGGACTCTGTTTCCAATGGTGAGATTTCTGTAGTTAAGCCAATATTGACCCAGAAGGCCTAGGATGTAAAACGGGCTTTGTGATGCCTGCAGAATACATAGAAATCTGCGTGGGTACAGCAAAATGTGTCGGTAAGCAGCCTTAATTCAAGCATGTATCTGGTGGTTAAACCCTTTGGTGTGTCGGGCTTAGAGCTACATGGAGCTGATGAGACTGCCTGATCGGGCAGCACAGGAGCCACCAGCCACCTGTCTGGCCCCGTGTGTCTTATAAGACATCACACTTTTATTACAAAACGTGGCTTCTCTTCAGTCCGTCAAGGTTTTATCGTGCCATTTTAAGAGGAACGTCGTGTTTAATAAAGCAGGGGGAAATAGTTACAAGGACATTAAGTTGATAGATACGAGAAGCTTGGACTTCCCTTGGAGGTTGTCTCTTTAATTTCATTTTTTCAACATTTACGCATGTCCTGATTTTCTTATTTTATGGTTATTTAATTAGCTGAAGTGTGACTGACTTTCTGCGACACATGGCGGAGACATTTCTGGGAGGATTTTTGGCAAGGACTCTGAACACAGACGGAAATTTTGGATTGAGAAACCTTGCTTCAGAAAGCCACTGTGGGTTTCTGGCTGGACTTTGCCGAGCCTCAAGATGTAAGACATTTCACAGGGGAGGCAAATCCAATACTTCTGCTTTATCTCAGCCAGATGTAGCCGTGGTCATAATATGGATTACGGTGACAGTCAGTCAATAAAACTGATGGGCTTGCTGGTCTAACTGGTCAACTCCCAGGATGACTGCTGGTGAAAAAAATGTTCAGGCTGTTTGGGATGTGAGTTTGGCCGTGTCAGAATTTGCTGCTATGCTCAGTGTTTAAAGAAGGGTGAGACTGGAGTTAGACTGGCTTTCCCTTTCTTTTGATTTTCTACTTTAAAAATGTTTCAGCAGGATTTTGCAGTAGACTGAAAAAATCAGAATTTTATAAAGGATTATTTAAATTAATATTAACAAAAATGAAGAGGCAGTCGTTAGGCAGTCGTTAGGACTGTGCCGTGTTGCTGTCTTATCCTTGCTTGACCTTGTGTTCAAGTCATGCAAATAACAAAATCTATAATGCATATAATGAAATCTGAGCATTTGTCACTTATTTAGGTACATCTCCAGTAGGTCTCCAAGGTTACTTTTTCTAATGAATTCCTCCTCAGGCCTTCGATGAGCCATGTTTCTCCAATAAGTTTGCATTCTGGAATTTTCTCATTTGCTTGCCGCCATTACTATTCCATTTGACAGTTCAGCTTTCCTCTGCCAGGACCCATTATGCTGCGGCTTTTCTTTGCAGCTTGAATTTTACCAGCAGCTCTGAGGGCTGAAATGCTTCCAGAACATTCATAATTGGCATCACTTTGGCAAACCGTCACCCGAATCGC
Source organism: Gymnarchus niloticus (assembly GCA_009936485.2). NCBI lineage: Eukaryota > Metazoa > Chordata > Actinopteri > Osteoglossiformes > Gymnarchidae > Gymnarchus > Gymnarchus niloticus. Next base: position 11,426,418 of record JAACJT020000001.1, read on the forward strand.
TCGGATTTCAAACATATTTGAGGGGAACCACTTAGTAGCAACATATTGTACACTTAAAATATATCAAGTAGCAATGTTATTGTGTTCTGGGCACAGGGAGTGGCATTCACCTTCTATAAAGACCATATCTTTTCATTCCTGGGTCGAGCTCCAGTAACCATGGTGAGTATCTCCAAAGTCATGAAAAATGATACACAATATAAGATAAAGTGCACATAAATTGAATTCAGGACATTCATCAATGAATAGTTGTGTGGAATATATTTAACATTCCAATAAATCCACTGACCCCAACATTTCCATTATAAAAAATAAGCAATTTTCTTCATGCTAACATTCAATGTTATTTCCCCGGTGACTTATGAGTGGGAGTCGTCGCGTACACACATCACGGGAATCTGTTACTGATAAACATTTTCAGTGCTGTGGATCGGGCAGAACGAAGCATTCGCCGGCTTTTCTGCCTGACAGATTGACTCACTTGCTTGATGGACACAACTCATATTGTGAGTTACGTCTGTGAAAGACCATCAATCATTCTCCACCATTACTGCTCAAAAGTCCAATTATCAGACGCACAAAGCACTCAGACTCACTAAACGCTGGTCTTCGGTTAGAACGCGTAACCCCCCCCCCCCCTTGCAGCGCAATTTATGTGCATACTGAGGCATCAAATAAAAGATACAAGATCTTTAACATAATTACATCTTAATGGATATGGGAGCACTGATGTCTGGTTGTTTTGCAGGCCCACGAAGCATGAATGATGACAGACGGCATTTGCCAATGACAAGAAGCAAAAAAAATATATATATATAAAATAACTGGGTCACAAGTGCCAGTGAGCACCTCAAGGTGGCGCTATATGGTAGTTTGTCCACATTATGTTTGCCAGGGTTTTATTTTTAGGTCTGATTTCCAGCCATGTAAACAAAGCTTTCTGTGCACTCTTCAATGCAGATGACCTTATTCTGCTATAGGTTTAAATACTGCAAGCACATCCAAATTCCTCCCATAAATGGATTGCCGCAGCAGCCGAACGTACTGGCAAACTTGCGCCCTCCCAAAGGTGCACCATGTTGCCTGCTTCTGTCATATTTCCCAGCTTGTCTCTGAAAACTCCATTAAAGCTGAAGTAATTGTGTGTGTTCTTCATTGTGAATATTTGATAATCTGTTTGCCCAATGCCACTGTGCAAACCACTGCAATCACCGGTGGCCCGGGTGCACACACTGAAAAAGGCCGGTGCATTATTGGAAGACGGCCCCTGGGCCAATTACCTCATAAATTATTCATTAACAATAAATACCCATTTCCTCCAATGGTCCTCACACTGTAGGCTTGGTGAAGTCGATGTCCTAATTCTTTAGGACGAGGTCAGGGTACGTCTCACAAGGTAAAGACTGAATCTGGAGAAGGACATCCTTGCTTCACTAACGAGTTTGACCAGGCCTAGGCATAAATAAATAACGGCCTGCCAGTGGGACTATGTGTAGAAGCCATAAAAACACAGGTACAACTGAAGCGCCCCTAATCTAGGGTTACACAGGGATCCTGAGGAAACAGTAGCCTGTATCTTATCCAGCATATCAGTTTTATGGTTTGTCTTGGATGGCAGAAGAATAATTTCTCCCCCCATTTCCAGTCCTTCTTAGCCAACAGCCTGTTTGCCCTTCCATGAAATTAATGACCCACCTGTTTGTACTGCTGTATATTTTCTAGGCAAAGTAATTAAAACTGAGGTCAGGTCTGAGGTCAGGTCACCTCCTCAAACTTGCCAAAACATTTGTATGAAACAGCAGTTTTTTCCCCAATGCCAAAACTCTGTCTAGTGTGTTTTAGCAATCTAGACTCTTTATTTGATCATGCTACAGCACAAACAAGGCCATTATGATTATGGCAGAAACAGCTGTTTTTTATTTTTTGTCAGTTTGACTTTTTTTGACACCTCCAGAGTAAGAGGCAAGGTCTGGAGTGACAGACACATTTCTGAGATTTGGTTGACGCAAAGCATCATACCAGATCAGTAACACCGAGCCTCAGTTTGTACAGTGGAAGAGTATTTATTGATCTACTACAAACTGTATGTACAGGAGTCCAAAAAGTGAGCAAGATTTACTAAAACAGGCTGAATGGTCAGATTATGCAGCGATTCTGTTTAAAAACAGCAATGTCCAGTATAAAAAGTGAGCTTTCTCTCTGAATGATTCAGCACTTTTTATAGATGTGAGAGCTAATGCATTTTCCGTTTGTCTCTTTTCCTTAAGCAGTGCATTTTTTACACTGCTCTGGAATATTGCCAGTACAGTTTGCATTTAAGTTGTATTAATAGGGATATTATTATTAAGAGCAGCATTAGATATGATTACGCGTAATTAATTACATGAGGTAGACTTAGTGAAAACTAAGCCAACGCAGAGTAATTAGCACCTTTGGGACGATTCATACATTGAAGACTGCCTGTTATCTGAAAAATACACATAGATGTTGCAGACCCAGAAGAGCAGGTGATGGCTTGCTCATCACAGACTAAGGCGATACCTTCAGATGTTTGAAGATATTAGCAGACTGCTAGCTACGTGAAGATGCAACTTCTCTAGGACTCACTGGAGAGTGATGGTGGATCCTGCTAGTGGTTTAGGGTGTGGTTTTGGATGGATGTACAATAAGTGTTGCTATGAACACTGGTGGGAAACGTTGCTCAAACAAGACCACCATTCACTTCAAAGTGATGTGACAGTAAAATTGTACAAAGAGAGATGGATAAGGCTTGTAACGTAAATATTTGCCTCCTCCACTTGCACAGGCGAAACACTCAGGCCTATCAGAGTATTTCCCCCACATCTTTCCAGCTGGCTGGGTCTGAGGTGCCTCAGCAAACTGTCAGGAACTTAAAGATAGATTCCTGATTCCTGCAGGTACCTTACCATGGGTGATTTAAAGATCCCAGTGACATCAGGCTGCTTTTACCCTGAGTAGTTGATCAGGAATGGCTGAGCTATTCTGCTTGTGTCACAGGTCCTTGCCCACCCACACAGCCCTTGTTGAGAAGCTCACTGTACTCCAAAATGTGTCTCCTCTTATAACCCTCTCTGACAGCTGGTGTTTCTTTAAAGGGCCAAGTGACACGACCACATGAGCATGTGAATCCAAATGAGTTTTTCTAACGTAACGATCTAAGATGGGGCTGTATCAGTTCAGAACTTTGGTTTATTCACATATTGTTTCATTCTCAAATGTCATCTTGGACCCCTGAAATACACAACATGAATCTTATGTAAAATGAACTTCCCATCCATCTATTCTGTGGACATTCACTGCATGGTAATAATTATCCTAAACTCTAATCGCCCATATAAGCCTCTGCCTGACTTTTTTTTGTCTGGTTGACCCCATCGATAAGGAAGCTAGCGTTCGATATCAGTGGAAGGACGACGCAATTTTGGAGCAGCTGCTGTTCATTCTGCTTGGCTGGGGCTGTTTTTCCTGTCAATTTCTCTTGTGTTGAAGTTCATTCCACCAAACTGGGCTCATGCTGAGTTGAGGTCAGCGTTCATGTTTCCTTGCTCACTGAGGCTTATGACTTCCTTCAGATTAAATCGGGGCCTAACATCTCCCAGGTGGGCTTACATCTGAATGTTGTCCTGTTTTTTATTTGGATAAACTTCATGCTGTACAACACCTGGCACAGTTGGTGCTTACTCCAGCACAGCAGGTGGCAGTAGCAGTCTTATGATGGTTTGTCAATAAATCCACTGAAGAAAAAGATAGATACTTCAGGATCTGTGACACTCACGCGTGCCACATTGCATGTAATGTAACTCAGCAAACATTTTGTTTGGTGTTTGCTGGGAGCTGCTGTGTTATCTTGGTTAAGGACCATTACGCTTAGGAGGCTAGCAGATATTTTCCAGTAAGTACCTCTATGGTATTTGACTTCCCTGAAAGGATCACATCTGACCATCTGGATAAGATTGTTCATCGGGGTGGGGACATCAAGGTCAACTGTCTTCGCCCGGGTGCATAGGGGCCGTCTAAAAACTCCCATCTGGAACCTTTGGTGAAAACTAATTATATTAATTGTTGTTTCCAGTCAGTCCTTGGCCTACTTCATCTCCTTACTCATAGACTGAACCAGTGGCTGATGAGATACTTTACCATATATGCCAGCTCTACTGAGGCAGCATGGGATTCCCAACCACCTCCGACAAACTGATCAGAGTTCTTGGTTTCTCAGCTGCCGATAGCAGAACTTGATGAGTGGCCTGGGGCCACTATGTCACCTGGCCCCTTCATGACACACCTGCTGGCCTTCTTGCCCCTTTTGCATGTTGCACACCCTACTCACCCATTACTAGTGATGGTACAATGAGGTTTCCAAATCTGAGGTGGGTGGCAGCATCCCAAGCTATCTCCAGCATCGACTGGTAGTTCAGGATACTCCAACCCGCCACAGGATTTGAAGCCTCATTTAGACGTCAGCATTGATTGGTTAGTTCAGGACACTCCCACTCACCACGGGTTTTGAAGTCTCATTTAGACTCCAACATTGATTGGTTAGTTCAGGATACTCCCACCCACTATGGGTTTTGAAGCCTCATTTAAACACCAGCATTGATTGGTTAGTTCAGGACACTCCCACCCACCACGGGTTTTGAAGCCTCACTTTCTCCTTACCTACCCATTACTCCTTGACTAATAAAAGCAGCTTGTGAGAACCACGCAGCCACAGTCACAGGGTGCATGCAAGCTTACTGCTCTTCGTTATCGTCCCTCTTCCCACTACCTTTTCCAAGGTCCCGCTGCACTAAGGATATCCTGAGTATATCCTTATCTGTGTTAAATAGCCATGGCAAGGCTGCCATGTTCATCTATCGCACTGCCACAGTGTTCACGAGTTTCAAAGTCAGTCGGAAAAACGCAGTGGCTATTTTTTTTGCCCAGGGCACCCTTAGGAAACATAAAATCGACCACTGCTGGAGAAACTCATGCAGCCATGAAACTTTTTGTTACCTAATCCCAGAAATGTCATATTTAGCTCTTTTTTACTGCCAAAGTGGACTTGCATGATTCCAGGTTACATCGAGCCGCCTGTTTTATGTGCCATCAGTGCTGTGGACCCACGCCGTCAGCGCTATCGATACCAGCAAGCAGGAAGGTAGCAGGGTTGTCTCACCATCCTTATATTACAGGATGGCAGATTAACGACTGTGGAATATTTTCTCTTTAACGCCGAGGTTCCTTCATCCGTTCTGTATTGTGCCCGGGTGGATGATCATACGGCAGAAGTGGTTATGAGCCCAGATATCGCCCTGTCTCATGCTGCTGTGTAGTTTCCATTTTTCACAAGGTGAGAATTCCTTTCACGACTGATTGCGTCTTGATGAAAGGTTGGTTTGTGCACCCATCCTCTCCCTGGAGCATTTTGTAACTCCTCAGTTTAGACCGAGTAGCTCATATTTTGTGATCCAATGAATCGGTTTTCCTGATATTTACCCGGCCCTCTCTAATGCTCTCTCTGCGGAGTTTTTAAATTCGACGTGTAGTCCCTGGCTACTGCTAGTTTTTAATACCGACAGGTTTTTTCCGTTCAAATCTAATAACGTCTCAGGTTCATATGCATTCATAATGCCGTAAATGATTTTTCCACGGCTTAAGTGTCTTGCCGATCTTTCTCAATGTTAACATCACTGCACTATAACTACTTACTTTTCCTTTTGATCAGTGTATTGCTATAATACATAAATTTGTAGACTCATCCCTGGACAGAAAGAGCCCATCTTCACAAAGGCTTCTGTCCTCGACTACAGATGCTTATTTTGCTGAGACTCTTCATGTTTGACCCCCTATCCCAGTCAGCAGATTTGCTGCTGGAACTTTTACCCCAGGCCTCCATGTTACATCAGTCAGATCCTCAACCAGAAACAGCAAGACTGTGCTGCAGTCTTCTGTCGGCAACAAGACATGACTCTGTGACTCAGCTTCCATCCAGGACCTCACATTTAACTGATGCTGTCATCCAGAGAAGCATACGATTTTATGCATCGACACTGCTGGATATTTCACTGGTGGAATTCATGCGTTGCTCAAAATCTATGGGAGTTCCAATCAGGTTCTATGTCTTTGACCATTAGGACACCTACAGGCCAATGAGTTTACTACCAGAATCTCAAATCAAAGTGCTTATAGGCTCAGTGGCTTCCAAGACCAGGATGGCTACGGGGTCACAATTCATTAATATTCTGTTTAAGACAGGATGAGTGCTCCCTTCTGACACATTGCTATCGTGTGTGAAAGCACAAGCCGTCTTTAATCAGAATCAGAATATCTTTATTGTCATTGTAACGAGTACAACGAAATTAAGTGCAGTCCCTTCTTTAAGAGAACACCTTCGAAAAAATAAAAGTACAAAAAAATCACATAAGCAATGCTTTAGTAATTTACACTGCAAAATTGTTTTTGCTTTTGAAAACTGAGCAACCATTTGGCGTTGAGAGTCCCACGGATTAACGTTGTCTGAAAACAGCAGCTCGGCACAGAAAGACAGCCAAAGCAGCCCGTGGCAGCCTCCAGCCGCGCACTCAAAAGCAATGAAATGAGAGTCGCTTTATTGATCGGTGCCACCTGTGTCCAGTTTGACTCAGCAGACCTCAGGTTTGGACGTGGTTTTTGCTTATCACCCCTCATTTCTCCCACCTGCCGCCGAGTTAGGAGACACACCTCCTTGGCTGGTGAAGACCGTTGCACCCCGGAGGTTAAAAAAGAGAGAGAGAGAAAAAAAAACCAGCAGATGTCAACGTGACCCTGTAAGATAGGGTCAAATGGAATATATAATTTCAAGACGTATAATAAAGTGTGTTCCCATTTCCCTCTTTCTCTGCTTGCATAACATCGTAACATTTCCATCTATTTCTGGAAATATGAAATAATGTCTCCTTCTACCAGTTTTTCAGACCAAAATTACAAACATTTTCCACAGTGGTAGGAGTGTATTTTTTAAACTTAAATGAGGAACATGATTTTCCATTGTGAATGCGTAATTAAAATGTTCCTAAACCGGTGGTGATTTGGAGTATTGCCTGCCATGGAACACAGCCTGTTTCGGTGTGTGGATTCCTGCCTTCCTGTAACACCACTGAGTATCATAAACTGTGGTGTTGCTCTTCCTCTCTTTGAGCCTCATGCATTATTGAGTTGCTCTGAACGACGTGAATCGGCGTAAACACTGCAGCAGAGGGACGTGATTTCATTACGGCCAAACAAGGTCACTCACCAGGGCCATCCAGGCAAACAAGTATTTTCACTTTCTTTTGTTAACAGTATCTTTGGCTTCAGGTATGGTGGGGTGACCTGATTTTTTTTCAATTCAACGCCAAGGACAACTGTGAGCACACTTTTGAACTACCAAAGTATCCATGGCAACAGAGATGTTTGCGACTGAAAATGTTATTTTCAGGAGTTTTTCTCTTCCCTCGTTTTTTTTTTTTAAAAAAGGTATTTCATAGTAATGTTGACATCTCCTGCTGTGTATACAGTTAATTTAAATAACAAATAATTGATGGTTTAGTACCAGCGATAATGTGATGAAACAAAAGAGGTTCTGTCCTTGCCACCCCACATGAATAAATATTTTCAGCTTTAAAGTCAGCCGCTACCATTGCATTAAAAATTGCACAAGAAATATATATATATATATATATATATATATATAATAAATTTAAACATAAAATACTGGTATACTTGACCTTAAGTTTGCAATGACGATACAAGATGTAATATATTTAAAACTCCTCTTATTTGCAGTAATATGTGTTTCTAGATATGTACATGTGACTTCCTGTATTGTTATAATGTGCTACATGTGAAATATTACATATTACAGAGTTTTATGACTACTTTCATTACTTACATGAAGGATATTTATGAGAAGTAATGCTGCAGTCTTTATTGTCAATAAATCACATATTAAATGTTGCCTATAAGATACGTAAATACTCATCACTGAATCATGCTCACGTCCCATCCTGAAAATGCATTTGTTTAGATAACGCTGGTCTTGGGCACTCCGGGGTTTGTAAGGAACCCTCGAGCTGCTCCACTTATTTTTGCCATGTCTAGGTTCAATATCGATGGTCATTCTGGGGTGCAAGCAGCACAGCCAACAGGAAGTGTAAACCCGAAGGGGCCTACCATTGTGAGTATCTGGTGACCGGGCAGGGTGGCAAACATAGCCTCCCATAAGCCTCTGATCTTATGAAATAGTGTTTATAAACTGACATGTGGCTAACAAAAAGTTGTTAATTAATAATGGGCCTGTCATCAAGCTAAAGACAGAAAAGAACACAGACATATTTTCATATGATTTAAAACTATTTGCACAAGTTATTTTCGTTTCAGTTTATTATGCAATATAATGTAATGTTTGGCTTCAGAACTGATCAAAAGATGAACTCTGCTTAACTGCAGGCATGCGAGCAAATTTAAATTCCCAGTGTTATTAATGTGTGAGATTATGTATTTATACTATTGTGCAGTGTCTGCAGTTGCTCAATTGTTGAACATATTAAAGCCATCTGTTGGACGTAGCAATGGGACAAGCTTTGGCAAATGATGCAACACAAAAATGTCAGGCAAAAAAAATCAGAAAAGGAAACCAGACCCAAGCTCAGGTACAGAGGCGCCCGGAAGAAGCTGTACGCCAACATGGGCGAATTACCCATGCTGTGTGAGCATTCATGTTGCATGCCATTTTCCCCATCTTGATGGCAAGATGGCACTGTAGGCCTAACACATTCAGGTGGTGGACTAATTTCAGCATGAGCATGGAACACTAACACTTTGCTGAATTACAATGAATTCACAGAGGGAATAGTTAACTTGATGATAATTAATGCCAGGATGTTCAATATATTTTGTAAGGAGACTTTCAAGGACATCGAGGTGTGAGGACAGAGGGACTATTCCCAGACTTCCACCCTTCACCATGGCAGAGCGGGTCTCTCTCCCCATCTCTGCTCAACGCCAACCATTCCTCTCGTGTGAGGAACCAAGCTTGTCGCCATGGAAACGTGGGGAAAAATGTACCGGCAGATTAAAAGAAAGATTTCCACCAACAAAACACTGCATGTTCCTACTCCTGTTTCACTAATCTGAACAGCTAGGGTAAATCAGCTACATTTCAGTACAAACAGCTCCGCGCACAGCAGAGTAAACACAAAACACTCTCATCAAGTAAGCTTCAGAGACGCTTCTGAAATTGACTGCATTTGAAAAGAGTGCTAGTTAGTACACTGACACACTTCAGTTATAAGGTGATTTGGGCTTCAGTGGCATTTGCAAATCCTTCTTTGCGATGTTGCTGCATATGATCTACGGGAGCAACATTTATGGCAATCAGATGCAGGGGAGCCTCCGTCAGTCTGATGAAACTGTTTGTGAGGCTCCTTCGGACATACGACAGTTTCTTTCTCTGAGTTGGAAAGAAGGTACAACTAAATCCCAGGGGTATGCAGAACAGGCAGAGGAAAAGAGAAATGGATCACATGCATCCAACTCAAGTGAGAAACACTACTTTAAAAGATACGTTTCTGCCGATTCAGTGCACGTTATAATTTATGGATGAATTTATAATGAGCGTGTTGCCTATTTGTTTCACTGGTCTATAATGACCCTCCTTGTGTTACCTTTCGGTTAGGCGATTCCTTACAGAACATGCCCGTCGAAAGCTCCAGGGACCTGCCTTGTTATTGTAGCTTTCCCTCTGACTCGCTGCAAGCACATGTTTTTGTAGTTGCATGTAATGGCATAAATGCACATAAATATCTTTTATGGTCTCTCTCTCTTAAACACAGGATTAAACACATCCTTTCACTAATCTTGATTTGCATGGTGGGCGCGTATGCATGGCCACCATGAACTGTCAGGAGATAATTCAATTTGAGCAGCCGTGCGATTACTTTTAAGCATGTAAATCTCCAGATAAGGTCATCAGCTGTAAATTTTTGTACGCTCACTAATTTATTTCAATCCTAAACGCATGTGCTTATGGCTTACCGAGGACCCTCGGTTCAAGTGTTAATTTTTACACGGCTTTATAGTACAATTGATCTGCGAGGAAATAAAACAACCAATATCAAGTAATGGATCAAAGGAGATAGGGGGCTTGCATGGACTTTAAATGGTCCATGGTGGAAGGGTCTATCTACAGCCAGCCAAGAGGCGGAGCTAAGCAAAAATGAATGGCTTTATTTAGATGAGCTTTATTAACCTTGGTCACGATCCAGAGAACTCCACTGGGTTCTGAGGAGAACTCATGGATACTTGGCAGAAGAAAGGTGTCTGCGCCCTACACCCATGAAACATTATTTCTTCCTTCCCCAATTATCCTACCAGTCTCTATTAAAGCCCACATTTTAAATGCAAATGAAGGCTCTTTAAAATATGTTTCTCTTTTCATTTCCTCGCCTTTATATTCCAGAAGGGACAGCCCCGCACAGGAAGTTATGGGGACACATATTTTCAGGTCCCTCAAACTGTAACTCCTCAGTCTGCCTTAATTGTCCCCTACCTTTTATAGCACCCCCGGGCTGCCTCACTTCACGGCACTGCCTTTTGCTAAGAAAGCTTCTGCTGTCACTCCAGACCTCCTGGATTACTGTCACGGGGACTGGATCAAGTCTAATTAAATTGGTGTTACACATGACAATACCGCTTTATGCTCCGATTGCCGCAGAAGCAATGCAGACCTAAGGTAAATAAACAGACAAGAAAATGCACAAAAATCCACAAAACAAGGCAGCTACAGAAAAAAAAAGAATACCAGAATTTTGCATAACACTGCTGTCCATATCAGACCTGCGATTACATTACCATCTATTTGCAAAGCTATGCGCGATAGCACCCCCTAGGGGTGAATTGGCAAAATGATGGATATGACTTGGTTCCACTTCTGTTTGTAGAACCTGTCTTTAGGGGACAAAAGCAGCGTGCAGTGGATCGATATTAACTGTTTGCCGTATCTTCAGTAGGCGGTTCCAAGTTGCTTCTAGGAATTATAGCTCATGACAATGATCTTGGTCCTTTACTGACCTCCCGCCTACTGCATCAGAATTAACCTCTGAAACTCAGCAGCTTGGAATTAAACATTCATGAATTCTGGGATTAATATTAATTTATGGAATTCCTTCTTTACATTTTCCAACACGTTATCTTGGGCTTTTTAATTAAAACTCCAATTAATTATTCCATTTGGAGTGACTTGATGACATAGCCCAATATTATATTGATTTCTGACAATTTTTACATTACATTGGGCTAAATTGTTACTCGGTAATATATCGAATTCCCTCATTTTCAACTGTTTTACCATGAATATTTGATTAGTGAGGTAATATATTTATATATTTGCCTTATATATTAGATTATTTGATTTGTCGAGGTTGGGAAGGAGAACACTAAATTTCATTAATGCATTTTGTATTTATGAGTTACTTTTGTTGCTTCGCATCTTTTGTCCTCTGCCCTTCCTCATCTTTTCAGCTGGCAGATCTGAAAGACTAGAGCAGAGCTGATCGCAACTCAGAGTTAGCGAACGGAATTCTAATGCGATGGATATGCTACTCGAGATGATCCTTATTGGGTGATTTCTGAATGGGTCACAGTGGCGAGCCGGAGAGAATACAGAAACTGCGTACGTCTCGGTCTTGGAGGAGCACAGCACACCTAGTGGGTGAAATCTGTAATGACGCTCTCGCTGTTGAGCTAGCCACCCACCACACGCTCTTCTGCAAAACGATATATTTTGTGGGCCAGTATAGGAACAGGGATAGACACTTGAAAGTAGAAATTGCTTGTTTGAGGGCGAGAAAAAAAATAGAAAACAAAATCAACAAAAGCAGCAGTAAATAAGACGGCAGAGAGAGGCAGGCCTGATAAACACCACTCTTTCTGGCAGCCAGGCATTCCTCACGCTTCCCTTGTGCGGGCCCTGTGGTCGCCCAGTAACTGGTTAAGAGAGATGTGGTGCTCAACCGCTTGCCGTCGACCCGGGTGCCATTTGATTTGTGTTGATGGTGATTCCTAAGCCATTAGCTGTTCCCAGACCAGCTATGTTTCAAGCAAAGATGGAGCTGCTTCTCTAACTGGCCTCCTGGCCCTGCTGTGTGTTTTTTTTTTTAGATGTTAGGACCGTGGAAAATAAGTTTTAAAGCTAAAAAGTGCTGAAATGGCCGCCTTAGCAGCACAGCAAGCCGCACCAGCTATCTGCAACTAGCACTAGAGTGTTAATTCCTCGTTTTGAGCTGCCTTTCAGTTTACACATTGGCTCAAATCATGACTTAGTCCTAGGTCTGGGTTTAATAGGGCCACTAAAATGTGACCTTTGCATAAAATATTAAAATTAATGCTGCATTTTATTTCTGTTTATTTCTGTTTTTATTTGTGCATGGTTCAAATACTTTTTATGTCCATATAGATTTTTGCATTCACAAATCTTTATTCAGCATGTGGAAATACAACTACAAAATGATTATGAAATATAACTGTCAAATAATTTTACCTTAAAATACATCTGGTTAAGAAGTTAACTTCATCATTCTCTGTCCAAATCATCAACAGTTAACACTGCTTCACAGCTTCAGGTAAATGCGTAAGACATAATACACCCTGTTCAATAGTGTATACAATACTAACAGGAGAAACTTATTTATATATCTATGGCTTGGATCCCTACAGAAGCTTTAATCATTCCAGTGAGATCAAATCAATGTGTAATTTGAAAAGGGAAAGAGGACGAAATGACATGGTAATTATTATTGATCATTTCCGCACACATTATCCCAAAAGGTCTGCAGTACTAAATGACTGGATTTATTCATTTAATTTGTTCCGGGGCCTCAGACCGAAAACAGAAGAGCTGGAGTAAAACAACAAGGGCCCATACGTTTTCCTGATAGACTCTGTAAAACATGACTGCCAGACGAAAGCAGATGGGTTTATGTGGCGGGTGAAGATTTTGGGTGCATTTTTACATAGCACCGTAAGTCTACCATAACTCTAGGGAATGTTGTCAACAACAAGTCAAAATTGTCTGTATGTGGCTGGGGGGGTGGGGGGGGGGTGGTGGTTGCTGTCATTTTCAAAATCATAATAATATGCATGTTCAAACACAGTTGAGTAACGTTACGTGAATTCTATCATGACAGAACTTTGCTTCCATCTACTGGCCTTCAGGGATATATGATTGGATGTAAGGTTATATGGGTTTTTATGACATGTATATTCCACCATATTCTGGAAATTGGGAACATGTTGACTCTTACTGCATGTATTGAATTTAATTGTGGATGTGCAGATGGAGCTTTTAAGAGCATAGGGGTTGTACGGCTGTTAAGATCCTGAAGAACAGCTGCCTGAAGCTGTATACAGCTGAAGCCCCAGACGGCTCAGAGGCACCTGTTTTAGGTTGTGGGGGCGTGCACTACTGCAGTCAACCTGCATCTCGGCGCGTAATGTGAATATGCGTTCTATGTAAATACGGAGTTGAAATTTCATGTGTCTGGCTTCATGCTGAAAATGGCTCAAAATACATATGGAAGTGTGAAGGCCCAAATTCATTTCTAGTAGTTTTTATTTCTATATATTATTTTATAATAAAGGAGGTACCATACTTGAGTTACAATTTTTAAAAGAAATCAATAGTTTTTACATTTCGATTAGATTGGCTGCTATAGCAGTAAACTACGACTCCTTATTCAGCAGAGGGGCGATGTAAGCTCCCCGCAATGTGATAATAAACTAGGCCACACACACACACAATGACACATTATAGGAGAACCAGAAACGCTAATTCATCTAAAAACATGTTTTTGGATTGAGAAACAACAGGACCATGGGATGATTCCACACACAAAGCCAGGGAGGAAATTAGACCCACTTTTCTGGAGATGTAACACTACAGTGCAAAAAACCCAGTCATCATTATACCATGCAATTATTACATTAAGCTGCACTTGTCTTAATGTTATGGTTTTAACGTAATTGGATGCTTTAGACTACAGGCTTTGCAATCATATTGAACATATGGAAATACATACAGAACATGACTTTGAGTGTTGCTTTTTCTCCAACGCTAGCTGCATGGTTGGCATGGATGTTCTGATCTACAGCTGTGATAAGTTAGTGTGCCACGTAGTCGTGCTTTTGATGGCATACTCAAAACAAAAACAAAACACGAGGCTAAATAGCACTTGTATTTGAGGCTGAACTCAAGGTCAGGAGAAAACTGCAGTAGCGGTACATTCTCCAAACGCAACTTAACAAATGCCAATACTGCGAAGTACGAGTCTTTGATATCAACCATAAGGAACAATAATCAGTAATATGCTACCTAAATTAAAACGCGGATAAAGGTTGTCGATCGGATCAACAACAAAAAAAATCTGCAATTACAAAATAGGTGAATAAATATGGTCGAGAATCTTGGCTGATCGACTTGCGCTCTCGTATTTATTAAGTATTATGGTCTGCCGGAAGCACATACACCAGTCATGATATTCGTTGTGTAATCATGACAACAAAATAACCTTGGACCTCTATTCGTTTGAGACATTGACCCACTTTCAATGGCAGCGTAAAACACACAACACAGCTAGTGGGAACAAACTGTAGGCGGAATTGCCATCAAGTGAAACTGATGTGTGCTTCTGACTTGGCAAGCGTCATATTTGGGTCAAAGGGAAATTGTCTCTGATCTGATTAACATGAAAACTGCATTAAAGATTTCTGTACGTTAAAAAAAAAAAAAAAAAACCCTCAAAGCAGCGAAACCGCTAGAACAACCTTTTGCTTAATGCCTTTTACACCACCACGACCAGCCTCCACTGCCGCTCTTTAGCCCAGTGCGCTGGCGTGTGCGCATGCGCGGGAGTCACGAGAGTATGGGCTGTCATTTGGCTACAAAGTATCACAGTGGAGGACCACGGGCCACTGCTGTCACTTTGTAACGCTTGAATAACGTTGGGGGGGACCCGGTCATGTTTCGGCAAGCTAGAACTTTTTTCAGAAAACTTCCATATTTACAGTGAGTACCTCCAAATGACTCGCCAATTCGGATTAACAGTTTACAGTCAGCATCAGTATAGTATCATTCATTAAACCAGGTGCTACTTAAACTGCCAACCTGTCCTATCTAGGCAAAAAAATAATAATTTTGGTATGCTATATACAGAAGTGAAGCTTTATAACTAATCATTGTCCATTGGTTTATTTCTTCTAAAATGGACAGTTATTTAGATAAATTTTCCTTAGCAGTTACCAGCAAAATCACATTCCGTGTTTAGGTTCAATGGGCAGGATTCAGTGAGGCACCGCAGTACCTCAGCGAACGAGAAGGCTCTGTCCTACAAGGCTGGAGAGCACATTCATGGCTTTACAGTCAAAGAGGTAAGCCCCTGATTTTCAAAAGCACAATGTCTCACAACACCTTGGCAGCAGGGATGCCCGTAAGACTGTGTGTTTCTTTCCCA
>JAACJT020000001.1:11442041-11477485 GCA_009936485.2 Gymnarchus niloticus
CCCTGATTTTCAAAAGCACAATGTCTCACAACACCTTGGCAGCAGGGATGCCCGTAAGACTGTGTGTTTCTTTCCCACAGTTGGATTCGACCTACTTTCTCCTCTTTACTAACAGGTCACAGCTATTCCTGACCTGTGTCTGACAGCTGTGAAGCTGACTCATGACATCACTGGAGCCCAGTACCTTCACTTGTCCCGGGATGACTCTGAAAATCTCTTCAGGTTAGTAGGGTGTCTCCAGCATAAGGTCTTATGTCTGTGTTTAAATGTTCAGGAAATAAGTCGATCTTTCTGGTATTATGGCAGCAGGTCCACCCTAACTAGCCAGGATCACTCTCTCTAACCATAACTGGATCCTTCTATCTAACCATAACCATACCCTGGATCACTCTCTCTAACCATAACCCTATCCATGCACTACACAGGACGAGCTTCTGCTAGTGCGTTCAGCTGAGTGCTGTTTGCTGTGTCCCACTCAGTGTTCAATTCCGCACGACACCGAGGGACAGCACCGGGGCTCCCCACGTCCTGGAACATGTGCTGTTATGTGGCTCGCAGGCATTCCACTGCAGGGATCCCTTTGTCAAGATGTTCTCTCGCTCCTTGGCCACCTTCATGAATGCCTTCACAGGTGCTGAGAAAGAAGCTGCGTTAACTAGAATTTGGGAAATGCAACATAGTAGAAAGCGGTGTTTCTTAAACTTTGCTTGGCGACCCAGGTTGGACATGTTTATGATGGGCCATCCCATGATTATGCATGGCTCTGCTGTCAACGTAGTAATCCTCTCGTCAGGTCCCAGCACAATATATGAAGTTTGTTATTTGGGTCCTCGGAATAAAAAGTCTAAGGATCCCTGCTTTAAAACAATAATGTATCGTCTTTACTTCCTGTTCCCGGACTTATGCAATTGCTTATGCTTACGCTGCATTTTTTCAGCCAGCGATTACACTATGTATCCATTTTCGACACAAAACGGGAAGGACTTCCAGAACCTTCTCTCGGTGTATCTGGATGCTGTGTTTTTCCCATACCTCCATGAGCTGGACTTTTGGTGAGTCTGTCAATGAGGAAGCCTAGCTGAACATGGTCCATGGCATCTTCTCACGTCACACTTCCAAATGGCTAAACAGAAGCTCCTGGATGGAGCTGTGACTTAACCTCATTTCCTATTTCTACAGGCAGGAGGGCTGGAGGCTAGAAGGCGAAAATCCCACAGATGCAAGCTCCCCTCTAGTGTTTAAAGGCGTTGTCTTCAACGAAATGAAGGGGGCATTTGTAAGGCCACACATGAAACAAACACATCCATGAGTTCCTTTGACAAAGTCTTCCAGAAGTCAGAAACGTATTTCATTAAACATTGATTCAATACTGCATTTTGTTTATTGATACCATTTATTGTGGTGTTTAATTACCAAAATGATTTTACTAAATAATATGTATTAAGTAAGATGACAAGCTAACCACTCAGGCCATGCTCTCCATGAGGCCCCATCTGGTTTGTGCTTTCAGGCTCAGAGTCAGAGTCTGTTCACGCAGCACCTCCAGAACAAGCTCTTTCCGGACCACACCTACTTGGTGGTCTCAGGTGGAGAACCCTTATCTATACTTGACCTCTCCTGGGAGCAGCTGAAACAGTTCCACTCCAGACACTATCACCCCAGCAATGCGAGGTATCACCCAGGACCTTTGGCAAAGTGCAAGCCACCTCCTGTGTGACAAGACCTTGGTTTCTCATGTGGTCATTTTGGTACCATTTGTGAGGTTGATGCATAATTGAGCCATCGTGAATGTGAAATATAAGTTATATAAAAAGTGTGAACAACAAAACATCCCTGGCATCTTTATAGGTTCCTGACCTATGGTGACCTGCCTCTGGAGCAGCACCTGAAGCAGATCCAGGAGCAAGCACTGTCCAGGTTCGATCGGATTGAAGCTGACACCGCAGTCCCCCCGCAGCCTCACTGGGACCAGCCTGTGAGTGTAATGAACACACATGATGTAATGACATCCAGCTACAGCTTCAGATTAAGAGGAGCAATCAGGAATGAGACATCATTAACAGAAGGACCAATCAGGAATGAGACCTCATTAATATGGAAAACTCAGAATGACTGAACAATAGCAATATAGTGCCATGTGAATTCAGCTTTTATTGTCATGTAAAAGAAAAATCAATACAGTATTGTGTTTACTGTGGCATCGGTGGATTGGAAATGTTAGATAGTATTCATCATGATTCCACTGTCTGCATTTCCCTTTGTGCTTCCAGAGGGAGCATCATGTACAGTGTGGCCTGGACCATATGGCCCCTAACCCATCTAAGCAGAGTATGCTGGCCATCAGCTACCTCCTCAGAGAGTGTGTATCATTCCGAGATAAATGGTGTGATGTCTGTTTTTCATTATACTTAAAGATGTCCTGCGCATGTTTTCCGGGGATTGTCTACGAATTTTATCAAGTTACAATAGAAATGTGAGTTTTGGTGATGTGCAGATCAGTTCACCACTGAAATGTTTGCCTAGTATTACAGATACGTTTGAGGCCTTCACATTAAATCTCCTGTCCTTTCTAATGGTAAATGGACCCAACTCTCCATTTTACAAGGCACTGATTGAGCCGAAGTTCGGAAGTGACTTTGCCTCGCCTGTCGGGTGGGTTTAGCATGTCTTTATCTAAGTTGTAAGGAAGTTCAAATATTGAGTTTTTTCTCCACTTATTACTCCCAAAAGACTAATTAGTCACCAGCTTCATCCTGTTCCCTGGCAGATATGATGGACGCAAGAAGGAAGCATCGTTCACTGTCGGCTTGCAGGGAATATCTGAGAAAGACAGGGATAACATTAAACAGATCATCCTCCAAACCATAGATCACATTGCAGAGTAAGGAAGGTTTTGTTAACGGCACTTTCTGCAGGAAACCACAATGTCCATTGCATTGCTGATAGTTATGTGACGTGTTCGGGGAAGATGAGATTATGTGAAAGTTAGCAAATTAATTGGTTTGACTAAAAAAAGACAACAAAGAAAAAGAATTAAACGTCATTAATCCCTGTCTTAGAATGATGAATATTAATTATGGCAAATGTATTCTTCACTTATTGAAGAATTTATACTTCAGTTTACTAAATAACTTGAGATTTTATTGCTGTTGGAGTCCCTGAGGTTTCTGAAGATGTATTACTCTGATTTTTAAATTACAAGTTTGTTCTCTGTATCTCTACTTGGCGAATGTCGTCTTGCTGTCATGTTAAAAAGCTCTGGCTTTGAAAAGGAAAGGATTGAGGCTGTTCTACACAAAATTGAGATCCAACTGAAGCACCAGTCTACACATTTTGGTATATCTTTAGCTTTTGTAAGTATTTTAGATCCCCGTGAAACACCTCTAAATGGATACTTATTGAAAACATCGTGCTATCTCTGAAAGTGTAAAACAAGTAATGAAAAAACATCACCCCCCCCACTGTGTAAAACACTAGTACATTGCACCTACATGGAATCACGATGGAGACCCAGTGCAGATGTTGAAGATTGGTGACAATGTAACACGGTTCAAACAGTACATGCAAGACAATCCACTTTACCTGCAAGAAAAAGTCAAGCAGTATTTCAAGGTAGCTCCCCTGATCGGAGACATGCATATTAATGTAAACAGTTTATATACAGTGACAGTGTGTGTGTTACTTGATCTGTGCTGCAGGACAACACCCACAGGCTGACGCTGTCCATGAGCCCAGACAAGATGTTCTTCGAGAAGCAGAGGAAAGCCGAGGAGGAGAAACTTCGGCAGAAAGTCCAGGCTCTGTCTGATAGAGACAGAAATGAGATTTACGAGAAAGGCAAACACTTTCACTTTGGTTGTCTGCCCTTTGGCTTCCATTCATCTCTGTACAAGTCATTTTACATTAAAAAAACAGCTGATCTGTAACTTCTAATGAAATTTTAAATAATTGGCCAGCTATAAGCAGATATGTAAAGACATCTTTGTGCTAATGTATAAAAATCAATGTGTGTCATGGCTTCTGATTGTCTTTCCTGTTGTTGTCTCAAAGCAGGCTTACAGCTCCTAGCTGTTCAGAGCTCTCCCCAGGATGCCTCTTGCCTCCCAGCTCTCACAGTGTCTGACATTGAGCCAGTGATTGCAGCCACTTCTTTAGAAATGGGCACTGCAGGTACATGGCTAATAATGTGACCATGAGGGTGGTGCTGAGTTCTAGGTGCCTGGACTGTATGGACCTAGCACCCAGGGGACTTCACAATCAGTCTGGAATGATGATGTTGACTAAACTTTACACTGGAATAGTTTATATCCATAAACATACCTTAGATATGCTGTAGACTTTGGTAGGACAGGCTCAAGTGCTGACCTTATGTTGATGGTTGACTGGAAAGCTTCAGTTTTGTCATGGAACAATGTGTTCTTGTTCAGTTGAGGTTCCGGTACAGTACTGTCCCCAGGCCACAAACGGAATGGTGTATTTCCGAGCAATGTGCAGTCTCAACACTCTTCCAGAGGACTTGAAATTCTACATTCCACTCTTCTGCAGTGTCATCACCAGGTAAGGGTGTCAAACGAAGCAAGTTTGCAGTTCAGTAACCTTACCGAGAGAAGGAAATGAAGAAAATGCCATAATGATATGATTGTTTTAAAAAAAAAGTTAGTCCTGTGTCCCAGGGCATTTACAGAGAGGTGTGCCATTGCAGGCTTGGTTGTGGAGGTCTGGATTACAAACAGCAGTCTCAGCAGATGGAGTTGAAAACCGGGGGGATGGTGGTCTCTCCACAAGTCATCACTGACCCTTCCAACCTGGACATTTATGAGCAGGTGAACTTTGGCATTTAACACACCCCTAAGTCCATGCTAAAATGTCTCTGTCCTTGGATTGTTTGGGTTAAGGTGCTGTTTCATACATGTGTACCGAGTAGATTTTAAACACCGTGAATTTTTAAAATATTATCAGTCAGTTCCTAAAACCTGTGATGAAAATGAGCTTTGTTTCATTA
This sequence comes from Gymnarchus niloticus, assembly GCA_009936485.2. Lineage (NCBI taxonomy): Eukaryota > Metazoa > Chordata > Actinopteri > Osteoglossiformes > Gymnarchidae > Gymnarchus > Gymnarchus niloticus. The sequence goes on from JAACJT020000001.1 coordinate 11,447,044, forward strand.
AAGGGAATTCTACTTACATCTTCTTGTTTGGAAAGAAACCTGTCTGCTATGTTTGACCTCTGGAGTGAAATATTCAACAGGTGAGAGGTCATTGGACCCTCACATCCCACAGCTCTTGTTCAGCACTGCTGAAAGTGGCTAATGAATCATGCATGTCAGTGGAAGCCAAAGCATTGTGAATTGGGGTATAAATACATATATTTGTCAACTCCTTTATGTCCCAGTCCACATTTTGAAGACAAGGAACGCTTGAAAGTGCTGGTCATGATGGCAGCTCAAGACCTGTCCAATGGGATCTCAGACTCTGGGCATATGTATGCTCTGACAAGGGCAGGTCACACCTTGACCCCAGCCGGGGATCTTCAGGAAACTTTCGAGGGAATGGATCAGGTGAGATCACCCCTGTATCCTGGCATATTGGCAAGGAACCTCTGGAGGTACCATCTGTCTCATGGCTGGCAGAGTGAACCATGATGAAGGAATGCATTCATGTTCTCCTACAGTATGTCGTCAATGGTTAATTCCAGGTACGGTTTATGAAACGAATTGCGGAGCTGCCTGACCTTAGGGTCGTCTTTCAGAAGATGGCGAGGATTAAGAAACACGTTCTTAACCAGCAGAATATGAGGTCAGAGTGAAATGAAGTCTAGGCTGTTCTCTAACTTCGGTCTGCATGTTCCTCAGTTTACATTCATCACCAGACCACATCGAACAATGTTCAAAGCTTGAATGCATCAGATTGTAGTGCTCCAAACATATGTTCGGACATCATCTCAACATAACAAGCCATGTTCTTAGATGCGCTGTCAACGCCACACCTCAGAAGATGTTGGAAGCGGCACTTCAGCTTGAGAGGTTTGTGGAGAGGATTGGGACGAAGAAAAAGGAGCGCAGACCCAGGCGGCCCACTGTTATCGAGGTAACCAGCGGCCCATGCTAATTTCACAGACTCTGTGGAATGTCTACAACATTATCACAGGTGGCACCCCCTGCATGCCTGTACTGTGTAAATGTCTCACTTAGTATGTGTTGGACGTTATGTTTCATCTGATTTATATTTCAGAGGCCACTTGACCCACTGTCACCGTCTTCATCAAGCTCAAGTCGCAAAGTTGTCTCAGTAAGTAACATGCACGGTAAAAAAAAGGGATTCTCACCTTCGGATGGACAGAACATGGGGCTTCCTACATGGCACTCCATTTACTTTCAGGAACTAAATTTCACACCTTGCCAGATGAAGACCTATTTCCAGTTTCCCTTCCCTGTGAACTATATTGGGGAAAGCATCCGTACGGTTCCGTTCACGCACCAGGACCATGCCAGGTAACACAAACAAGAATAAAAACCGTTATCTTCCTCACGGGGGTTGCTGCACTCACTCTGCGTACTAGGACATCTTCTGCTTGGCCCATCAGTCCGAGGCAGGAGCATCGGTAATGTACAGTGTTGCATCCCCTTGGGTGTTTCGGTAAAATCACGCATGTGTCAGCCATCAGTGTCCTGGTTGCTGGGCACCTTCACTCCATGGGGGTGAGGTCTGGGACTTTGCTTCTCATAGTTACAGGCCTGACTATATGAGTCCGACCACCACCACCACTTACCTTTTGTAATATACACCGTCTTTAATGTCTTTAATATACAGTCTTGTCATACTGGGTCACATGATGACGACAAAGTTCCTACATGGAGAAATCCGGGAAAAGGGCGGAGCTTACGCCAGCGGAGCTTCGATGGGTCGCAGCGGGCTGTTTTCCTTCTATTCGTACAGGTGCGAAATCGTTAATCTACTAATGTGAATGTTAAATTACTGTAGCTACAAATGTTTTACCTTTCATTCTGTAATTTACCATACACCAAGTGATTCTCTTATCCAGCTAGACTTATAGAACAGTTTGCAAAGTGACATCCTTTTACCATTTAAACTGCCGTGTCCCTGCAGAGACCCACACTGTGCCCAAACAATGTCCACCTTCAGACGCGGTGTGGAATGGGTCAAGAGTGGGAAGTTCTCTCAGCAGGACGTGGAGGGGGCCCAGCTGTCAGCGTTCGCTGCGGTTGATGCACCGGTAGCACCGTCTAATAGGGGTAGGCGATCGCTAGCAGGTGGCACCACTTTCTGCTAAATATTGAACCAGCCAGCTTCTCACACTGAGCAGTCCCTTTCAGTCAATAGCTTCGCTCAGCCTGTGCGTCTTACTCCGAACTCTAGGCATGGACCACTTCCTGAACGGCATCTCAGATGAGATGAAGCAGAAACACAGGGAGGGGCTCTTCAGGGTTACAAAGCAGGACCTGATGGACGTAGCTACCAGGTAACCTTGAGTACACACACAGGCACAGCGCAGTGGGTTCAGATGGATGTGGAGTTTAATCTTGGCTTGGAGATACACAGTGCAAATACAGATGAAGCCATTGTGTACTAACATCATTTTTGCTGTCACAGGTATCTTGGATTTGGACAGAGGACATATGGAGTAGCTGTCCTTGGCCCGGAAAATGAAGGCCTCAAGAAGGATCCTTCCTGGGTTGTAAGATGAAGTACTACAAGTCCTACAGATTCTTAAATTAGCTAAATAAGCCTGCTCGGAAAATTTCTCTGCACAACTGTCAGTGTGCAGAACAAAGTACGTCAACTCTTGTACACAACCACAGACATATTCTGTAGAATGTTCTGGGTTTTCTTAATTTTCCTCCTGACTGAACAGATTAATACATCATATAGTATCAGGTGCAGCTAATAAAATGTCAGCTTTTTGAACGGTCTGTGCTCCTTGACTTAATTTTGTCCCCGTTCTCACTACAGAAACCGCTTTATTCGGCTCGGTTGGGTCCAAATGGATGGGTAAATGCCTCAAAGCTTCATGGCTCTCAGTATCTAGTGGCCACTAAACATCATGGGATGTTCATATTACACTTTGGTCACGACTACTGCAGTGATGCTACAAATGCTGCTTTACTCTCAGAGAACTACAGTGTGATTTAGCTGGAAGTACAGATGGCAGTAAAAGTTGGGGGAGGTCTGCCGCTGTGGTCTGGTGATCAGTAGATGGCCCCTGGTGTCCATGGTCTGCCTTCTAATGACAGGGTAGGTCCATCTCCCAAAAGTGACGCAAGGTGTGAGGGAACAAAGCCATTCTAGCCTTCTAACCAATGGGGAAGTGGCATGGGTGGTGCTACGCCCAGGCCATGTGTCAGATGGAGGCATCGGACTCCTTGGGCTGGTCCCGCACCACGTGCTCCAGCTGGCCCGAGTCAGAGATGTCGTAGCTCGCCTTGTACTTGGCCAGGATCTTCATCAGGGGCCGCAGTTTGAGCCACCATTGCTCCTCTGGAATCCTGTGGCTGTTGGAGGACAGTGAAGAGCGGGTCAGGCGGCGGGCCCACCAGCACTGAATGGGGCCGCCAGGTACACGAGCGGCTCTTACATGAAATCCGTCTCGCCCCTCAGCTGCACCACGGGCTGGAAGACAAGCGCACGCCGCCGCATCCCCAGCAGGCAGGCCGTGTCCTCTGCATTAGTGAACACCCTGCCTGTAGGGGGTGCCATAGTCACACACACGCGAAACAGACGTTATCCCATTTTACCTTAAAAAAAAAAAAACCCTATAAGCTGGCAGCCAGTTCACTGTCTAGCCTATATGTTGCAAACATATGTTTACCTTCATCTTAAGTGATCCAGACAAGAGGCATTAGGCGAGAACAGCAAAACGGAAGAGCACAGGTAAATTAAACACTGGAATTAAAATGCAAAGACATTAAGTAATAATCAGGCTGCATTCCTGTGCTGTCACTTACATCCAAAGTCTGAGGCATGCCTGAGGTTGTATAAATGACTGTCATGCAGTTGTTAATCTAGTTGATCAACTTTTTTCCCAAGGGCTTGAAACATTTGGGCATCTTTGTGCCAGTCATCATTAAGCAATTAATCATGCTTTTGTAATCATCATGCACTTTCCTAGGAGAAATTCACACATGCAAACCATTTAAAGGTCTTTTACTTTACTGGAGCCGTTTTGACTAGTGAAGGTTCAGGCGCAAAGTGACTGCCATGGTACCTCGTCTGTAGTTCTCCTTAAGCTTCTTAGAAATCCAATGCATGGCTTTGGCTGATATCTTTGTGCCAAAATTCCTATCGAATGGCGATGGGGCTCCACCCTTCCGGCACAAGACATTGAAAGTGTCAGCACGGTCATCCCTGGCACTTTGACTTCTCACACTAACCCATCCCCCCTACCTGCTGCATGTGACCCAGTATGTTCTTCCTGCAGTCAAACACACCCCTTCCTTCTTCAGAGTACAGCTGGTAGATGAAGTCTGTAGTGTAGTTCTCGTTAGAGTTCTCATTTCTGCAATATCAAAGGTGATGCTGAGTTCCAGGTGTGGGGAATCACCTGTCTAGGGACATTTATTTAGCCGAGTGTCAGCAAAGTGTGTGTATACGTTACCTCAGGACCAAACCTCTCTGGATGCTTGTTTTCATCTTATCTGTCAAGTGCTCTACATTTGACTAAAATGGAAACATTCAATATTAGTCCTCAGTCATTAATACTTCTAAGCTGTCCATCTTCCAATCATAATGGTCACACTGACCTACAGAACCAATTTGGGAAAACCAGTATGATCAAACCTGACCTAAATCAGTTATGTTCAGATGTTTCTAGAAGGTTACACATTAGTACAAGGAACAGAAATTTTGGAACACAAACCCATCACTGATACTCAGACTTCAGGGGGCGCTCTTAATAAAACTCAAGTCTTTAAAGAGAGCCGATTAAGTTCTAGTTATACCTGCAGGTCCCTGATGTCAAATGGTTCCTCGTAAATGTAGGCTGCGTCTGCCCCTGAGGCCAGCCCCCCCATGCTGGCCAGGTAGCCGCAGTAACCCCCCATGGTCTCGATAATGAAGACTCTCCGCTTGGTCCCGCTGGCAGACTGCTTGATGCGGTCACAGGTCTGAAACAACAGCTTTCTTTGATTCTTTGACAAAGTCCTGCAGAATTCCTTCTGAAGCTTCTCCATCAAGTCAAAGAACAGAGGACAGTGATATTACAGCTACATTTTTCACGCATTTAAACAGATCTCACTGGCCATCTGCAGAAGTAAAATTATGCAAAAATGTCTGACACCTTGTTTATTAATATGTCCCGTGCAAGTGTAAACCTAGAGACGTGGGTTAGTGGCGGAGGAATGGTGTAGAAATGGAAAGAGAAAGTTTTAAGGTGTCCTTTACTTCTACTATGGCATTGAGGGCCGTATCGGCGCCGATGGTAAGGTCGGTGCCGGGCACGTTGTTGCTAATGGTGGCCGGCAGCATGCAGAGCGGCACGCAGAACTCCTCAAACTGTGAACGAGCCTCGTGGAGCTGCAGCAAGCATTCAAAAGCCTGTGGTGGAGAGTTCCAAGACACAAATGCAGGCTTCTCATTGGCCGGTCACAGACATGTGGGCAGGGCTACACTATGGAAAAGATGCGTCACAGCTGGAAAAGCACTTGACCAATCCGCTATCAGACCTATCAGATGCTACTGAAAGTACCAATATTCATACGAAGTAAAATTCAAGTACCCACAGTTACTAATCTGCATTCTAACAGCATTGTTATTAATTAATAGCATGTTAACTACATACCTCAAATCCTCCGATAACGAGCAAAGCATTGATGTTGTACTTTCTCATCTGCTCTGCAATCTTAGTGACGTGCTTAGCAGGAAGCGTTCTGAAATTAGGAAACAACATTGCTAATTACCCAAGTACGGAAGCTTTGTTTTACATGATATTCCTCTGATCATTTGATTGCATTTACATTCATCTAGCAGATGCTTTGATGAAAGTGAAATACGGCATGGCAGATGAAACATCATAAGCATACAGATGTTCCAGAGCAGATATAGGTAAGGGTACAGCAATGCTGAGGAACTGGTAACAAGGGTAAGTTTACACTGGAGCAAGAACCAAAGAAAATATAAGAGGAGCACATTTAAAGATCGACCATCTTTACCGTTTTGTGCCTAACAGTGATCCACCTTGTCCAGTCCAACCGCCAACATCTCTCCATTTCACCTCCTTGACCTGGAGGTGATGAGACAACGCGGTGGGGGAGTCAGCAGAAAAGTCAGCCATCACTTGCATGTCTGTGATGCGTGAGCTGGGGTCAGACACGGCCATGTTAACACCAGTTAAAGACAATCGCAGCCAGCACACGCAGTCACACGATTCTGAGATGAGTACATTCTGGGAGTTACATTTCCGATTTGTCATAGAAGAAAATGTATGTGTACCAATTGTGGAGTCTCTTGAGCTCAGCACTTTAGGGCAGCATAAATTCGACAGTCATCAAGACCCTCATCTGTATGAATGGCCACACAATGGAGAATTGGCTAATGGGGGTCTCCAGTAAAATCCCTTCAAATGGTCACTGCGAAGCGCACATCGGGAGCAGGACCGTGAATAAGGAACAGGATGTGAGCTAAACTGGGACAGCACCATCTACTGGATGGTCAGTATAGATGCTCCAGATGAGAAAAAAAAACATCTACTGGTATTTGGTAACAGGAAGAATGGGGCTTTGAAATAAATGGTGGCTGGGATTAAGGTCAGTTGCTGGCCAATTAAATTCACAGATTAGGTAACTAGAAGTAGGTAAAGTATTACCAACCATAGGTATTAAATGCCATCCTAACTAACACTGAGCTGGTAGCATATTGTTAATTGTACCATTTGGTGGCAGTTCCTCGGTGCAGTAATAGCAGAGAGAGACATACCTGCCCCTTGGAGAACCCTTCGAACCCGTCGCTGACGGCAAACATCTTGTGTCCCTCGGAGATGCCCACCCTGACTGCAGAGCGAACCGCCGCGTTCATGCCAGCTGCGGGGGCACCCACGTTCAGAACAGCCACGTTAAATGAGCTCTGGGGGCAGAGGGCATGGGTGGTATGTGGTACAGTGATTATGGCACTGGGCTAGTAGGTGAAGGCATGCTTGGGTTAAAATTGTCAGCAGGAGGCTTAACCTAATTATTCTTTGTGGGGGGGACTTCATAAAACTAATGTAGCCTATAGTTCTCCATACAATAATAATGCAATCAAAAATGAGTGACCGATATGATGAAGAAAAACAATAAGCGATGATCTTTTTTATAAGATTGTCACAAGCGTAAACCCTGCACAGATTATCTTGTTCACAGTGGAACCTGCAAAACCACACGAAATGACACCGGAGGCATCCGGGTGACACCGATCTGACACACTTACGTGCGGAAGCTGAGATTCGGGTTTCCGGTGAGCTAGCAGCTTGTAGGTCTTCAGGTTATTTTCAAAACTCCTGCAATCATTGATGAAAGGGAGAGAAGGGTTGAGTCGGCCAGTGACTGTGAAACATGAACCATCCCCAAATGGATCTCCCAATACTGTGGTACAGAATATCAAAACCGTCAACCAAGGCAGGTTGGAGATTTGATGCTGAAATTTACCGGATCTGTGACGATGCAATTTTCAGAGAGGAGGGGCTTCTACAGGAGTCGCTTCCAGTGATGTTCTAACACCCCCATCACTACTTACCAGGGTGAAGGGATTCTCTCAATGAGGTGGTGGGCTGTGACACCACTGTTTGCCTGTGCCGTTTTTCACCTCACTGGTCCTTTCATCCTTCCCTTTCCTGACAATGTTACATTCCTGAGACGAGGGCGTTTCTCGTTGCCATACAGACCTGCCACGCAGCTTCACAGCTTCTTCAAACTTCTTTTCATCCATCGCCTTCTGCACCTCCTGGGTCTGTTCGAAAAGATATGCAGTGTTTAGTCAAATCATTCATCCTTTGACCGAATTGCATAACACAATAGCCCCTCCCACTTAGGCTCATTTCTGTGCTTCAACGACGATTTTTAAAGATTGGGGTCACCTAAACCACGAAACTGCGTGGCACTAGGATAAGACGCCTGGCTGTCAAGGATCACCCAAAAAGACCGAATCAGACATGGTCTAGTCAGTGCACTTCCTCAATGGTGTGGAAGAGGAAACACGTTCCCAACTACTCCAGACAGACAGCCACCTACCATCTGCACGCACTCCATGAGTGGCAGTCGTACCGCTTGGTTACCACAGAGGGACACGACGCAGGCCGGCGTGCTGGGGGATGCCTCTAGCAGGGCGAAGACTGCCTCCACACCCATTCGACTGGCCTGCGAGGGGCCGGAGACAGGGTGTGGTCAAACTACAGCCTAAGGTCTGGAGCCACTGACTGGTTTAACATGGTGGCACTGGAATGCACTCATGTGTCATTGCCACGAGAAGCGGCTTAGCAAACAAGGCCAAAGCAGAGCCTTACTGTCTGATGTTGACTTGTCGGTTTTAGCGTACGATTTACCAGAATCCTGTCAAACGCAGACGGTTTCCCGCCTCTCTGCACGTGTCCCAGGATGGTCACACGGGTGTCGAACCCCAAGCATCGAACAACAAGCTGGGAGAGGAAAAAATAAAATATCGGCACACACCACCATGACGGAGGGCATCTTTGCGTTTTCTCTCAAAGTGCCAAAATAAGTTTGATCCTAAATCTGTTATTTCACTGTTATTAGTGCCATGAGAACCATTACAGAAACAGCATATGTTGTTTATACCTTCAGAAAATGTCATTAATACTAGCTGTTTACAATGCACAAATGTCCCAACACAGCTGAAAATTGCATAAGCCATCTCCTCATTTTCTGAATCTGTGATCTAAAACGATACAATGAACTGACTCTTTGAAATAGTCAAAAAACAAGATATCAGGGCATAAGCTGGACAAAGCACTGTGAGCTTCTACAGAGCATCTGAGTGGGGAACAGCCAAGCTGGTGTCAGCCACGTTATCTAGCACTAAGCCTAACCGGACCCCACACACTTAAAAGCCCAATAAGGTTCTCACCTCCTTCACATCGTTGGAGGTGATGGCTTTCCCATGCTTGTCAGTAGCTCCTTCTGCGACAATGATGATGTTCAGCCTTGTTCCTCGGGATCGAGTCTGAAAGATGGCAGAGTAGGATTTGATAACTGTTGCTCCCACTTCATTCAAATGTCATACTGGGAGTTGGTGCAAGTCAGAGGGTAGTGCAGTACCTATACTAACCAATAGAGGTCGCACCACTCACCTCTGAGAGCTTTCTGCACATCTTCTCTTCCCAGCCATCATTTGGGGGCATCTCTGGGATGAGCACCCAGTCGGCTCCACAGGCCAGAGCACTGACCAATGCCAGGTAGCTTGAGCAGACATACACGACTTCAGCCGTTACTTGCCATATTTAAATAGTGTTATCAAGACAAAATGAATCCCTCAGCTAGAACGGTGCTAATTAAGCTTAAGTTAAATTAGCCTTCCGGACCAGATGTAGCTGCTTTACACACAAACAGTAGACCCACACATAGATAAGAACACCCATAGCACAGAGACATACACGTCTGTTTGAATGACTTTCAGTGTCAGGTCCATTGTGGAAACAGCTACTAACATGCAGGAAACGCTCAGTCTTACCCACAATGCCTGCCCATAACCTCCAGCACAAAGGTCCTCTGGTGGCTAAAATGAACGAATCACAGCATGTTTGTTAATACAATAAAAGAATGAATGTGTAAAAATTCATCAGTCTGCACGAAACCACATATGGGGGCTACCTCTGGGCGGTGGTCATGATGGCATCCACCACTTCAATGATGCGATGCAGGGCGGAGTCCGTCCCAATGGTCATGTCAGTGCCACAGAAGTCATTGTCAATGGAGCCCACCATGCCGACAATGTGAAGAGCAGAATAATTCTTTGCAGCTTCCTCATCGATCACCCCTGGTCATATGACCCAGACAAACAAGGGCATTCAAATTTTATACAACCCTAAATCAGAAGAACTTGGGATGGTACGGAAAATGCAAATAACCATAATAATAATAATAATAATAATAATAATAATAATAAAAAATGCAGTAATTCTTAAATTGACTTAAATTTCATTGCAGACAGTATGGAACCAAGATATTTCATGTTTTGTCTGGTCAACTTCATTCCATTTGTAAATAAATACATCCATTCCTGCATTTCAGGCCTGCAACACATTCCAAAAAAAGTTGGGACGATAAAGCATTTACCACTTTGTAATGTTACCGTTCCTTCTCACAACACTTAAAAGACGCTTTGGCACTGAGGATACCAAGCGATGAAGCATTTCAGGTGTTATTTTTCTCCCATTCTTCCTGCAAGGTATGCAACAGTACGGGGTCATTGTTGTGGCATTTTTTGTTTCAAAATTCTCCACACATTCTCTATTTGGGACAGACCACGACTGCAGGCAGGCCAGTCCAGTACCCGTACCCTCTTCTTCCACAGCCATGCCTTTGTAATGTGTGCAGAACCTGGTTTTGCATTGTCTTGCTCAAAAAATGCATGGACGTTCCTGGAAAAGATGTCATCCTGAAGGCAGCATAAGTTGCTCTAAAATCTCAATGTATTTTTCTGCATTAACGCTGCTATCACAGAAGTATAAATCACCTTTCCCAAGGGCACTGACACAACCCCATACCACGACAGACACTGGCTTTTGGCTTGTTGCTGAAAACAGACTGGATGGTCCTTTTCGTCTTTGGTCCGGAGCACACGGCGTCCATTTCTTCCAAAAAAGATCTGGAATACTGATTAGTCTGACCACAATACACATTTCCACTGTGTGATGGTCCATCCCAGATGCCTCCGAGCCCAGAGAAGGCCGCTTCTGGACATGGTTAACATTAGGCTTCTTTTTTTGCACAGTAAAGTTTCAAGTGGCATTTGTGAACGTAACTCCATATTGTAGTGCTTGACAAAGGTTTGCCAAAGTAATCTCTTGCCCATGTAGTTATATCAGCTATTGATGAATGACGGTTCTTGATGCAGTGCTGTCTGAGGGAATCGGAGATCACAGGTGTTCAGCTTAGGCTTACGCCCTTGCCCTTTATGCACTGAAATTCCTCCAGAGTCCTTGAATCGTTTAATGATATTATGCACTGTAGAGGGAGAAATATGCAAATCCCTTACAATCTTTCTTCGAGGAACATCGTTTTTAAACATTTCAATAATTTTCTCATGCATTTGTTGCCAAACTGGAGACCCACTGCTCATCTTTGCTCCTCAAAGACTCAGTCTTTTGTGGACACGGCTTTTGTACCAAATCATGATTACAATCTTTTGTACCAAAACATGATTACATTTAATTTTTTCACCTTATTACTAGTTGTAAATTGCCCCTGTCACAACATTTTTTTGCAGGCCTGAAATGCAGAAATGGATGTAGGCCCTATATTAACAAATGAAATGAAGTTGACCAGACAAAACATGAAGCATCTTGGGTTCATACAGTCTGCAATAAAATAAACGGCAAATTAAATTTATGAATTACTGTTTTTTTTTTTTTAAATTTGCATTTTCCATACTGTCCCAACTTTTTCTGATTTGGAGTTGTAAAAACCTATCTAGGACACAGGTTTGATAATGCTAACAACACGTTTTTTCTTGTTAAGGCTGGATTTGAACAATAACGGCCAGCTGGGCTGACTATTCATTGATGACATTTAAGAAATGAATCTAAATCGGATTGATTACTAAATCGGAGCCCAGGCACAAATTTCACTCACATTTAAGAAGCATTGACTTGTAACAAAAAGAAAAAATTCTACAAATTCAGTCTCAATTTAATCATTTTTATAGATTATATAGGCAGCTATGATTTTGACTTTCCAAAACAGGTTTGCTTGCCTGATTCCAGATGTGATTTTGAATTTTCAACGTTTTACTGGCAGCCCCACCCAGGGTGAGCCATGCACTGTGGAACAGGCTCAAGGTCCCCTCACAACCATGACTGGGATGAGCAGTAGGAACATATATGTTACTGGGATGCAGTAGCCGACGTCTGGCATTGCACGGCGATTCTCAGCAGATTCCATAAAGCCTCGTGACCTCGCTGAATGTGTCAGGGCTGGATGCCCCGCCTCCCTGATAGCGTACCCTGCTGGACCAGCTCCTCAAGCAGACCACTCCACTCCTCCCTAAAGAGGTTTGCTCCGGTCAGGCTGCCGTCGCCGCCAATGACGCACAGGTTGGTTATGCCACGCTGCACCAGGTGGAGTGCGGCTTTCAGGCGGCCCCCATGCGTGCGAAAGTCGCTGCAGCGTGCGCTGCCAATGACGGTGCCCCCCTGGTGGCAGACATACATCAGGTGCAGACCTGATACGTCTCCTTGTATAGCAAGGCAAGTAGCTTTAACTCTGGTTTGATCACAAAGATGGGAAATGCAATCACTTTATGGAAAAATGAAATTGTTGCTACTAAATAAAAAAATACCATAACAAACTCAAAAGCGTATATGTGTACACACAACAGCCCATAGGCACATCAATGTATGGAAAGCCTTCGTATCCCCTTACCATTTGTAACACGCTGGAAACACTTTCCCACGTCGCCTCCTTTATGTTTTCGCCACCATCCACCATTCCCTGATAACCCTGCAAGGAAGCACGAGGTAAGATGCTTGATCAACTGCTACCTTCACAACACATCGTAGCCAAGGACTGCCTTGGGCCAATTAAGTCACATTTTTAGGGGCAATGTCTTGCAGGTCCCCGGGGTGAAGCATTAGCTAACAGAACATTAACAAACCATTTGCACAGAATTCAAAAGCAATGAGCTTATCTTACAGCATTAGATTTATTTTAGGCCACCGCAGAACCACTCAACAGTATTTATAGCATCAAAGACTTCAGCATGCAGTTGCCCCTGGAAACACATATCACAACGACATAGATAAAAATGGAAAAACAACAGAAGACTTGCTGTAAATTTAATGACATTCACTGATAGGCCGGGACTGAGTCACCCTCAGTGTACAGCTTGGTACATTGATGAACGAACCTCATGGATGAAGTAGACTTTGGCTCCCACATAGATCCCCATTCGGACCACGGCACGGACAGCCGCGTTCATTCCTGGCAAGCCACACACAAGGGAAGTGGAACAAAATGAGCATGGTTGACACTTGGACTGGGCAAGCTTCTCTAGTGCACACATACAGGGGCCAACAAGAAGGTTCCTAAAAGCTATGTGAATGGCCGCTGGTTGACATCTCAGAATGGGGGCCTTATAGGTGGGGCCCACCTCCTCTGAGGTGTCAAAGGGCCTGCTAGCTTGACCCTATGGGCTTCATGTAAGAGAGTATTTAAACAATGTTAAGGTGTTTCACTCCTCTAGGTGAACAGTTGGAGCTTTAACACCATTGAGTATCTTTTACTCAACAGCCCCAGTACCATATTGGGCTAAGAGGATAGTCCTACGGACAAGTGGGCTAACCCACAATTTCACTAATTTGTCTGTTTCTGTGTCAGTTGCTTATAAATGTACAAATACACTACACTTCCATCCAGAACTAGGGTTAGCCCATGGGTCTGTAAGACCATCCAAATATATGAGGAAGAATTCACATTGCTCTGGATAAATAACTACAATATCAAAATAAAACTTTAAACAGTACTTCATTTGTCTTGACAAATACTTAACCATTACCTCTTAGCTTTAGTTCTCTCTTTTTTTAAATCACCCACCCTAAACATATTAGAATATACTTGGAGTATTTATCTTTAGTTGCAAGTCTTCCAAAGTCAACAAGCAATACAAACAATAGCTGTTCATTAACAAGGTTCGAGGTGACAATACGAGCTTCACCAGATTAATCGGTATGGTTTCAGTTCGATGTGCTTTCATAACTGCTACACCCTGAATAACGAAATCTGATCGTGGCTGCTATAAAACCGAGAAACATTCAACTCCAAATGATACTTAAACTGCTGCCCCGTATTTGGAAACTGAGTGTTAATGTTGCATCGTGCAAAAATTGAAAGCAATGCATATTTATAAATAGTAATTTTTAAAGCAATAATAGCCATTAACACTCCATTAATAAAATGTATACATTAGTAAATTATTACTTGCATAGGTAAAATATTTCAAAGTGAGTTAAATAATGGATTTATTATTATCAGTCACGCATGTACAATTGCCCTTTTGGGATTATAGCTTTGTAGCAAGTAAACATTTCAGTAGTGGTATGTTGTATGGGAAAGGAGAAATACTGAAGCAATATTTAAGTCATCAAGTTCTTCAGGACTACCATGTATCCAGTGTAATATTACCGTCACTACATAGGCCTAAACAGAAGGCATTAACTGTGTGGTCAAAAGGGGAAACACCGGTGAATTTGAATCAATTTACAAGGTAAGCGGATTTTTAAAAAGGTAAGCGAACCTTCTACAATGTTTCTCAAAGACGAAATGAAAACCTTAAACCCGGTACACTTTAGGACATTTTAGTTCTAATCAACGTGAGAGATGAGGGTTTGAGATGGTACTATTATCGATGACTCCTTCGAGTCGGACAGCAGCGGTGTGAGCCACCGAGATGACGCCTGTGAGACTCGAAATGTCCATTAAAAAGATTCCGGCGCTTTTTACACATTATCCAGCTCAACGTGGATTGCTATCTATTAAAGACAAAAAAAAACACGTGTCAAGTAGGCATCTATAAACGTGGATATCAAAAAGCCTATTTCCCTCCATCTTCATTACTAAATAAAAATAAATAAATAACATAAATAAACAGGGTGAGTGCGAGACTGCCCGCAATTACCGTCACCGCCGCGATTGCGCAGTGCAGCGATGCGGGCGGTGGGGATTTACAGATGCGCGGAGTTAGCCTGACACCGACACACTTATGTTAATTAAAGGCTTAATTTCAATGTCAAACTGACCAGGCTACCCACACAATAGTTAATAAGTAGACGGGGGCGAACTACAGTTACACTTCATTAAATGTCATAGCCAAGTTAGCGCAGCAGCTGAAACAAAAACGCAGTTAAATATTTACTTACAACATATAGCAGCCGGTTATGATCCGGCTCGCTCTGCGATTGCCTGTGCAGGCGGATAATGGTAATTATGCACTGACTTTAATATGTGTTTTAATACGAGGCCTCACGCAGTTTCAATGTCATCAAGCACTCTCATCATGAGACATGGTTACCTTGAGCATCTCCTCCACTCGTCAGCACGGCAATGGCTTTTCCGGAACCGGAGAGGCTCTCGAAAAACTTCTTATTATCGGGCTGCGGAACCTTTTCCATATCTGCGCTCATCCTTCAATAACATGTAAGCATATGTCAAAGCAACGGACGACGCGTTGAAGCGGGCCGGGGACAGCTTTGTAACTGCTGCGATGGCTGTCCCACCCCCCTCTCCGCACGACTGATTCTGTAGTCCTCCAGCACACCTGATCTACCCATACACTGCTCCTCCAATGGTCCGTCTCCATCACGTTAAACCCGATATACGCATCCTGATCGCCCCCAGAGACTGCAGAGCACAGCAGGGCAAGCCAGCGTGGATTCCATCAGAAACTGTTCTTATCTTCAGCCCGTTATTATTGCATTCGCTGCTACTGATATAATAAACAGTATGACTATTAGGAGTGGTTTGAACTGAAAACTTCTCCATCGCGAATAGATTCATTTGTGAAGAAAAGTCGTCACCAAATCACTCAGTACCCGCTGAAAAACTATGTAGCAATATCGATTTAAATGGTTAATAGTTAAATTATGTTATTGTGTCTAAGTAATGAGTGCCTACACCTGTCACTAAACGTCATACAGGGACGTGTCCGTCTAAACAGTTATTATTATACCAAATTATATATATAATATATAACCCATCCACTGGGGATACACAAGCCAGTGTAATCCTTCGTGCTGGTCCCAAGCCCAGATAAATGGGGAGGGTTACATCAGGAAGAGCATCCAGTGTAAAATTTTTTGCAAAATCTAATATGTGGACAACAACACAGATTTCCATACCACCAGATTGGTCGAGGCCCGGGCTAACAACGACCGTCACCAGTGCTGTTAGCCAACAGGGTGCTGGTGGAAACTGGGCTCCTGTTGGCCGAAGAAGAAGAAGAGGGGGAAGGTGTGTCTGGAGGCAGGAGGATAGGAGGAAGGTTAGGAGAGTGGAAGTGAGGGTAGGAACTTTGAATGTTGGCAGTATGACTGGTAAAGGGAGAGAGCTATATGATGGAGAGAAGGAAGGTTGATATATTGTGTGTGCAAGAAACCAGATGGAAGGGGAGTAAGACCAAGTGTATCGGAGGCAGGTTCAAATTGTTCTACCATGGTGTGGATATGAGGAGAAATAGGGTAGAGGTTATTCTGAAGGAACGGTATTCCAAGAGTGTTTTGGAGGTGAAAAGGGTGTCTGCCAGAGTGGTGAGTATGAAGCTGGAAATTGAAGGTGTGATGATGAATGTTGTTAGTGCATATGCCCCGCAAGTTGGGTGTGAGATGGATGAAAAAGAAAAATTCTGGAGTGAGTTGGATGAAGTGGTGGAGAGTGTACCCAAGGGGATAGATTGGTGATTAGAGCAGATCTCAATGGGCATGTTGGTGAAGGGAACAGAGGGAATGAGGAGGTGATGGGAAGGCATGGTATCAAGGAGAGGAATGCAGAAGGTCAGATGGTAGTGGATTTTGTGAAAAGGATGGACATGGCTGAGGTGAATAGATATTTTAAGAAGAGGGAGGAAAACAGGGTGATGTACAAGAGTGGAGGAAGGTGCACTAAGGTGGATTATATCCTGTGTAGGAGGGTCAGTCTGAAGGAGATTGGAGACTGTAAAGTGGTGGCAGGGTAAAGCATAGTTAGGCAGCATAGGATGGTGGTCTGTAGGATGACTTTGAAGATTCAGAAGACGAGGCGAGTGAGGGCAGAACTAAGGATCAAATGGTGGAAGTTGGAAAATGAAGACTGTAAGGTGGCATTCAGGGAGGAGTTAAGATAGGCACTGGGTGGCAGAAAAGACTTACCAGATAGCTGGGCAACTACAGCTGAAGTGGTAAGGGAGACAGCTAGAAAAGTGCTTGGTGTGACAACTGGTCAGAGGAAGGAGAACAAGAAAACCTGGTAGTGGAACAAGGAAGTGCAGGAGAGTATACAGAGGAAGAGGATGGCAAAAAAGAAGTGGGATAGTCAAAGAGATGAAGAAAGTAGACAGGAGTACAAGGAGATGAGGCATAAGGTGAAGAGAAGGTGGCAAAGGCTAAAGATAAGGCGTATGGCGAGTTGTATGAGAGGCTGGACACTAAAGAGGGAGAAAAGGACCTGTACTGATTGGCTAGGCAGAGGGACTGAGCTGGGAAAGATGTGCAGCAGGTTAGAGTAATAAAGGATAACAATGGAAATGTACTCACAAGCAAGAAGAATGTGTTGAGCAGATGGAAAGAGTACTTTGAGGGGCAGATGATTGAAGAGAATGAGAGAGAGAAGATGAATGAAGAGAATGAGAGAGAGAGAAGGTTAGATGATGTTGGGATTGTGAATCAGGAAGTGCAATGGATTAGCAAGGAGGAAGTAAAGACAGCTTTGAAGAGGATGAAGAAGGGAAAGGCTGTTGGTCCGGATGACATACCTGTGGAAGCATGGAGGTGTTTAGGAGCGATGGCGTGGAGTTTCTAACCAGATTGTTTAATGCAATCTTGGAAAGCGAGAGGATGTCTGAGGAGTGGAGAAGAATTGTACTGATATGGTGGTACCAATTTTTAAGAGTAAGGGTGATGTGCAAAACTGTAGTAACTACAGAGGGATAAAACTGATTAGCCACAGCATGAAGTTATGGAAAAGAGTAGTGGAAGCTAGGTTAAGAAGGGAGGTGATGATTAGTGAACAGCAGTATGGTTTCATGCCGAGAAAGAGCACTACGAATGCGATGATTGCTCTGACTGTGTTGATGGAGAAATATAGAGAAGGTCAGAAGGAGTTGCATTGTGTCTTTGTGGACTTAAAGAAAGCATATGACAGGGTGCCTAGAGAGGAGTTGTGGTATTGTATGAGGAAGTCTGGAGTGGCAGAGAAGTATGTAAGAATGGTACAGGATAAGTACAAGGGCAGTGTGACAGTGGTGAGGTCTGCGGTAGGAGTGATGGATGCGTTCAAGGTAGAGGTGGGATTACATCAAGGATCAGCTCTGAGGCCTTTCTTATTTGCAATAGTGATGGACAGGTTGGCAGACGAGATCAGACAGGAGCTCCCGTGGACTATGATGTTTGCGGATGACATTGTGATCTGTAGTGAGAGTAGAGAGGAGGTTGAGGAGACCCTGGAGAGGTAGAGGTACGAGAGGATAGGAATGAAGGTCAGTAGGACTAATACAGAATACATGTATGTGAATGAGAGGGAGGACAGCGGAATGGTGAGGATGCAGGGAGTAGACTTGGTGAAGGTGGATGAGTTTAAATATTTGGGGTCAATAGTTCAGAGTAATGGAGAGTGTGGAAAAGAGATGAAGAAGAGAGTGCAGGTAGGGTGGAATGGGTGGAGAAGAGTGTCAGGGGTGATTTGTGATGGACAGGTAACAGTTAGAGTGAAAGGGAAGGTCTACAAGATGGTAGTGAGGCCAGCTGTGTTATATGGGCTGGAGACGGTGGCACTAATGAAAAGAGAGCAGGTAGAGCTGGAGGTGGCAGAGTTAAAGATGTTAAGATTTGCACTGGGTGTGACGAGGATGGACAGGATTAGGAATGAGTATATTTGACGGTCAACTCAAGATGGGTGGTTTGGAGACAAAGCCAGAGAGACGAGATTGTGTTGGTTTGGACATGTGCAGAGGAGAGATGCTGGGTATATTGGAAGAAGGATGCTGAGGGTGGGACTGCCAGGCAAGAGGAAAAGAGGAAGGCAAAAGAGGAAGTTTTGGATGTGGTGAGAGAGGACATGCAGGTAGCTGGGGTGACAGAGCAAGATGCAGAGGACAGGAGGAGATGGAGGCGGTTGATCCGCTGTGGCGACTCCTAATGGGAGCAGCTAAAAGAAAAGTAGAATATATATATATAATATATATATCATTATAATATATATAATTATATATCATTATTTATACGTATATATGTAACTTCATAAAACGCATGTCTTGAGTACTTGCGTACATTTTCATGAAGCACACACAAACGAAAACACTTCAGAGTACGATCACTGTGTTGTATATCCCAGAGGCTACATGCATATCGTTCGCAATTGCACAATAATTTTTGCTTCAAAATAAGTTACATATATTTCACATTTTTAGGTACCAGGAGAGCATGTCGATTTTCTATTCTTACACCGCTGACACATTTACGTTGTTTGTTGTCAGACATTGTGTCACTGAAAGACGTGACATTTCGGGTGTTAAACACGTTTAACCCATGAATCCGCACAATTTGTTTATTAAATTATGCGTACGGAACAGTCTTATTTTTCAAATACAATCATTAATTGGTATTGTATTTTATATTTATCGTAATACAAAGTTACAGAAAAAACACGTTTCCAAATATTTTGAATGATCTTCTAGTGGCTCTATATAAATGGAATAGAGTATTAGGAAACTGATGATATGGCGTATAAGTGAGTCTGTGGCGCCATCTAGGGATCAGTAAAAAGAAACTTCTTGGAAGATTCTCATTTGAAAGAAAAAAAAAAAATTAAGACAAAACCGTATTACATCGTTCCAAAATATTTTATTATAAGTAATAAAATAACATTTTAAAAACATACGTGACGTATATCCAATCGTGTATAGACATTTAACAAGTGACAAAAAGAATTCGAAGACCGTATAAAGTATAAAAGTAAATACATTTTAAAAAGTATTTTGTCTAAATGGCCGGCTTAGTGTGTAGAGTGTACGCAGCGCGTTCTAGATCTTCTGTAAGGTATCATCGTCTTCTCACGGTGCGGTTTTGCAACCTCTGGAGGATCTCCCGTGTTTTCGCCGTTACAATTTCCCAAGCGCACTGAGGATGGGACTGGGTGAAAGAAAGAGATCCGTATTAGGGGCACTTCACTAAGCTAAGATCATCGGGGAATTAAACTATGTTTTTACATAGTGCTGCGAGAAGCGCACTCTCCATACATAACGTCTAAAATTTCATCAGCAGTTACTGCGGGACTGGTCGTTTTGCTCATGTACTGAGCCTGACTACATGGAAGTGTAGTCAGCACGGTCGGGTGGTCAATAAGCATTACTCACCTTTTTGTTTTCAAGAAAAGCGTCAAGCTTCTGAAAGCATTCTTTCACCGGCTCCAGGTTTCCTTCAAGGAGTTGATTTGCCTGATCACATATGGATGGTATACGTTAAATACAGTAATACAAAAAAATAAAGACCCGTATTTTGAGGTTTTTCAATGCCCCTAAGGGTTAGTACTGAGTTCTTTATCTTTCATTTTTAATGTTTTTAATGTTTACACTCAGAACACACTCAACATTTATATAAAAATGCAATTGCTGACTGCATGGCTATTGAATGGTATTATTGTGTTTGCATTTAAAGAATTGATAAAATGCAGCTTACTTACACAGTCAAGATTGATACGAGTATGAATCAATCTTTCCACAAATTTGCGGGAGTTCTTGTGCTTCATGTAGATGGATTCAGCTTCCATCATTATCTTGGTCACTGTTTTAGCATTGTGTTCCATCTGTTTTTAAAATGTAGAAGACCATATTATGCCTACCATTTTTACTTAACTTGTTGACGATTATGATTATGATGATGATAATGATTATTATTATGATTAATAATAATAATAATAATAATAATAATAATAACAAAGATAATTCATTATCTTCCCACCACTTTTCTTGCTGAGAGTTACAATATGATAATAACTGTATCATCAACATCACAGCCAGGTTTTCCACAAACAGAACAACCATGACATACCATGTTCAACATTTTCTGAGGATCACAGAGGCTCATCCCAATCACATGCTTGTCACAGTCAGAGGACATGCTGTTGCTCTGTGGAACCGAACCCGAAAGAGGCACGTCACACATCTGCACGGTCAGCCAAAATGGAGAAGTGGTGACATCTCAGCGCAGCTGAGGGCGTGCTTACCAAGCTGTTGAGGTCCCCCAGCAGCTCATCCCACTTGACTTTCTGAGTGCAGTCTCTGTGTGCTTGGAGAAATGGGATGACAAGAACGAGGATGGCGAGCTGAGTCCAGTGCATTGTGTCTGAAATGAAGCAAATACAGTATGTATGGATTTTCAGTCATCGTACATGGATGCGTACAAGGAATTCTAAAATAGAACTGTACAGAACAGCTCAAATTTTAACAAAAATAATAATCATCATCGTTGTCATAAATGTATATAATATGCATCCTTCTCCATTACTGGACAGTATGTAAAAGTTATACAGCGCTCCACTCATGCCATACCTCTGAAATTCTGCTTTTCTCTGTCTTGCCTGGATATTGCCCTGTGTTGATCTTCTTGTTTCCACTGCAATGGGACCTCCTGTGGCCCTTTTTATAGCATCCTGCTGCTTTAGGCCACATCAGTGCAGCTTACACAAAATGAAACCAGTGTGCCATCGAGGAACGAACACCTACAGAAAGTTTCCCCTTGCATGGGAAGTGTGGAGGCGTGGAGCAGCACATCAAAGATGCAAGACCTATACGGTTTCTCTCTTGTCAACGGAGAGTGAAAGCATGTGCATATTGTAAGATACTGATTATCCCTGTTTAGGTACCAATGCAGCATAATGTTTTTGATTAAGGCAAAATTAGCTGCATACAAGGATCCTAAACAAAAAAGTATTTTATTAATTTAATAATTAAGATATGCTTTTAGCCAGAATGTTTCAATAACGTTTTGTACTAAATGTATCTGCCTTCAGATCTGCCCTTCTGCCAAATGTAAACCAGATATGCCTTATGCATGATACCAGAATGGCATATATAATGTACAACTTTACAGAATACTCCAGCTTCAGTGACATAGTATTTGTACAAATGTCTTTCACACAGAAAAAAAGAAAAAAAAAAACTTTTTGGTAATTGATAAACACGAATAACGGGTAAAAATCTATATATGCACTGCATGGCTCGTGTTCCTTTTTGGTGTGAAAAAAAGATTTTTTTTTTCCCCTTCAAATGGGACTGAAGTCATAAACTTCCTCAAAGACGGATTTCTATATATTTTGGCAGCATTTGTTCTCATATTTGCTATTTAAGCCAGCCAACAATACAAAACTCCAAATACAAGCTAATTTCTAAAATATATATAAACCCTCAAATGTGTCTGTTTGCATGGTTTCCAACTGATGGGCTTTGCATTTATTATCCTAACCTACATCATTGCATCTCCCTGGTAACAGAAGCAGGTTTAATTTTGTTGAAGGAAAACAAAACAGGGAGTCTGGTAGAGGAAATGAAAGTGATATGAGATTGTCTTCAGGTTCTGAATGTGTATCAGTGCTTTCATTTTATCACAGCCAGATACCTTACAATGCAGGTGAGTCCCACCTACTTCCACACCCAAGGAGAGATCCAGAAAGAGATTATAATGAATAACTGTCAACTCTTGCAAAACGATATACTGTAAAAGGCTGCAAAACGGTCACTACCAGTAAACCTAAAGTGCATATCGATCACATTTTTTTTGCACAGAAAATGTATATTTATTATACATTAACTGCAGCAACAACAACAGCAATAAAAATCATGATAGCATTTGTAGTATTGTGACCCTCAGCAGGAAAAGTGTGGGAGGATGATAATAATAATAATAATAATAATAATCCAGCCTTGTGGCCTCTCTTGCCTGGGTTCTCCCAATGGCCCTGCCTAGGATAAGCAGTTAGAAGATGGATGGATGGATGGATGGACGGACGGACGGGTGAACGAAGTGGCAGACAGACAGATAGATGGATAATAATGAGAACAAACTGTGCTTCCTAACATATTTTATCATTTTGCTTGCAGAAAAACATACGGGACATCTTCATCACCACAGAGAGTGACAATGGAATGAAAAATCACAGATTTAACGTGTTAAGTGCTATTTACCCATTAGACATTTCCTGCCTCTGTTTCTGCTGTAAATTCCTGTAATTTATTGCTTGCGTGGTGCATCTGCCTGCTAGCCAGGCAGGCCCATGAAATAAGCCTCCTCCCCACCTACAAGGCTTTCTGGCTCTGCCATGAAGTTTCTGCTAAGTACACACCCATTGACACCCCAGTCAGACCCACATACAACTTAGATTCTTCTCGAACCATCCTAATGTGCTACTTCCTGAAACACTGCAACCATACATGTGTACATATAACATACAGCACGGATCCTAAGATCGTTTTAAAAAGTTGATTTCAACAGGATGAATTTTCTGTCTGCTGTTGGGAGTTTTGCGAATGTGTGAAGTTTTCCACACGTGAAATTAGGAGGCAGTCCTCAGTACAATGACATGCTCAGAGTCATATGGAGGGAGCTCCTTGCAAGAGCCTATATGGCCGTCCATTTATCTGTTGTGTGTCTTCTGTGCTTTCAGAATGTTTACGACAATCAGCACTGTTTTGGCATCTTCTTCTTAGGTCTAAATGGACGTGTGGTCTGACTGAGTATGAAAGACTCACCCGCATATTGGGGGACAGCTTTTCAGTTGTAAATCATACTAGCATTTCTGAAAGACAACAGTCCTGCATTGTGTGTCCTTAATTATGGAGTTTAGCATCCCATTCTAACTGAACAGAGGGATCCATAATAGTAAAGACTACCTCACTTCCCCTTACCCGTCAGCCTGCTGTGCATGTTGAAACAGGCAGTGATGCAATACAGTGTGCATTCCTTCAGTGTGGTAAGACCATGGGAAAAGAAGAAGAAGGTTTATCCTTATAACAGAATGGACACAATAAGTACAAAATGCAATGCTGGCCTCTTTTTGGGATGTTAAATTCAGTTAGTCTGTTGCTAATCATTGATTTTGCACGTTAGTAGTTCATGAAAGCTAAATGTTGCATTGAGCTTTAAGCGGTAAGGCCCCTCCACCCAGGAGGTGGAGCTACATTATGGTACGCTGAATGAAGGATGGTCTTACGGGAAAGTTAGCTAGTTAAGAAACATTTACACAACATTTTTTGGAACAATAACTTAGCTGTTCAGTAAGAGCAAAAACGCATCCGGCAGAAATCACATAACTCAGGAAAAAAAAGTGAAAGCAAGCCAGCTGGCCATAAAAAAGATCATATATTTGTATCAAATTAATTACTAAACACTGGCATAAAATACATGTGAGTATAGTCTGGTCATACTCTGCAGGTGACCTTTGACCTTATGACTTTAGATCCATTGTTATTGATGATGATGATGATTGGTTATTTAAAGCCCCTGCTAACCAATCCTTAATACTCGAGCTATGGGTGAATGGAGGACCAGAAACTCTTGGTTGCATTTTCTTTGAAATGTTCCTGCATTTTCTTTTAAGTTTTGTTCTTCTGAAATTCCTTAATTTCACTTCTTGACCTAGGAGTGTTCACCTGTGGGTTAATTCAGGCATGCTAATTTCTGGCACGTAGAATCTGTGGTTTGCACAGGTGACGTGCAACCTGGCGGAAGGTTTTCCCACCTCAGAGTGAACTGTTTCTCCAGAAAAATGTAAAGCAGGAATCTTCAGTTAGACTAAATGCAGCCAGGAGTTTTGCAGTAACAGCCATGCCAGTTCATAACAGAAACCTGAGAACAAATGTAAAGCCACCAGGAAATGGAAAGAAACAAACAAACTTCGAATGATTTTACCGTAAAACTGCGTTCGCTAAAAACACAGCTGCTTCAGTCACTCAGAGTGTAAAATGAGATATTAAATTATGGATGAGTGAAAGCAATCATATTTATATACATATGTAATTATGTAACAAGCCATAAAGCATCTCTGAGCCACTGCCTTTCATCATTCCCTTTACATTTTATTTATGATTTTAGCTGACAGGTCCAAGAAATGAGAAAACTCAATGAATTTATATAATGATTCTAAATGTTAAAGAGTAAGATAGCTGAACTCCTCAGCTGCTATGTTAAGTTTGTACTTTTACCAGCCTAGCTAAAAGTAGTGGGATGGTGGAGGATAGAAGTCTACCAAACCAAGGCAAGTGAGGATGCTCTGGTGGGGTTCCATCCAGTCAGCGCAAGCGGCGAGCTGCCCTAATTCCTGGGCCTCTTGTGGGAAACGTTGTCTTTTGAGGATATTGCACTGGAGACAGGTTATAATAAACATGACTCCTTCCTGAATTATCAAGGGGGCCTCGTCTCGACCCACAGGGAAATTAGAGGTGGCAGTTAGGTTGGTAATTCATTACTAGCAACAAGAGCGGCTGTGATGTACCGTCACCCTTGCTCAGTACTGGTATGCTGGTGTAGGCCTCCATATTGGATGGACCTGTCCTCTTCCAGCACTTGTCTTGAACTTGTATCGTTTTCATTTAAAGGGCGTGTTTCACGCAGGAAGGCGTTGTCATCATTATTAATGATGACGAGTGAAAGCGCTCAGAAGCGGGACCTTGTTCAACTGAATCCCGAATGGAAAAAAAAAGTTCTAATTCAATAAACAAATAAGGGATTATTGTCGTTTGAGTCACTGTTTTACTCACTCCTCATTTTTTTCAATATTATTATTAGTAGTAGTAGTTGTAATATTATCATTATCATACAGTGTACCCAAATGGGGTTATTCTAAAGCTCATTTGCTGTAACACCACTCTTGCTAATGCATAATTACATACTGTATGTGTAAATTAAAGATCAGTAAAGGCATCAAATAAAAATGAAGTGCATGAGTGAACAAAATTGTGCAGACATCAGAAGTTTCTGTTGTGCCGTTTGAGGAGCGTGAAACTCTGCTTGCCTGGGTGTGAATGAGGAATCAGTTGGCCACTGTGGCCTGTACTTTCAGAATGAGATTCATTACTGAAAAGAGTACCTCCTCCAGGCACAGGGGATTCCTCCAGCGCAGATGAGGGATGTCAAGCTATTTCACTGTATTGTGTACAGAATAGCTGGACATTAGCCAACAATGTGGCTAGTCTTGTTTTACCAGAACACCAGTTTGGTTAAAGGGTAAGCTTTTGAAGAGAGATGAAGGCTTTTGTAATTCCTGTTAATAAATAAGTTGATTAATGTAAGAAAAAATTTACTTGTTATTGCTAATCTATATGGTCAAGGGGTGGCCAAGTGAATCTGGATCTCTAACCGGACCACAGCATATGATACAAGTATGTGTGCGTGTATGCCCTGTGTTGGACTGGCATCCTGTCCACGGCGTACCCCAGCCTTGTACTTTGTGATGGACAGAGCCTTATGGGTTCTGCTTCCTGAGATCAGCTCCAGGCTCAAACTGATGCTGTATTGGATAAACTGATGGATGGAAATACTGAGTTTCATGAGGAAAGAGTAAACAAAAAGCGTATTCATTATGAACGCCTTCAATGAGTTGCTGTGTGAAAAAGTAAGGAGGTACCCACACATTTACAACTCATCTTTGAAGGAGCACAAGGACGTATTCCAGTGTACTGACTCATGAAAGGAGATCACCCAAACACTTGGAAATTTAAATTCTGTGAGAACACCACAAGCCCTCTACTGGTCTGGTGGAATACCATTGTCACTGACCGCAAACGTACATGTACATTGACAAATGTAGTATGAGTAGAAATGTCCGCGGGCTCAACTGTCTGTGGACCATGACAGAGCATGAAAAAGTGAAGAATGAATGGGCCTTTATGCTGCTTTAGGCAGTTCAGTCACAATCCTGGGAGGCATGACATCGAGGTAAACTCTCACAGAACTTGCTCTGAAAGCTCCGGGGAAATGTTGTCTGTGTTCATCCTGGAGATGAAATGTGATAAGCAGCACATTTCCAGATTAACAAAGAGTAGCTGGCTCCACTGTAGAAGAAATCCTTCTCAGCACCGTGTAATTCCAAACGCAATTCTCCTGTAATGAATTATTTGATGAAGTGTGACCTAGTCAGAGTGGATGGCCGTTGTTCACTCATGGGATAATTCGATGGGGATTCCATTGTTAGAATGCTTCAGAAACAAGGCTAATGTAGAACAGCAGTAATGAGGTCGTGTTTTCAGTTTGGAAGAAGAGCTAGGCAAGAGTATTTAATTCCTAAATG
This sequence comes from Gymnarchus niloticus, assembly GCA_009936485.2. Taxonomy (NCBI): domain Eukaryota; kingdom Metazoa; phylum Chordata; class Actinopteri; order Osteoglossiformes; family Gymnarchidae; genus Gymnarchus; species Gymnarchus niloticus. The sequence goes on from JAACJT020000001.1 coordinate 11,474,062, forward strand.
ACTACGGTGCTTGTTGTTACCTAAAAGTGTGATAGATGAAGTGAGATGAGTTCGAGTCTCATCTACATCCCAGGACAGGAGTCAGGTGGCTGTCTTTGCTCCACCGCTGCTTCATTCCCAGATGTCGCTTTCGTGTCAGACCAAACAACCAGGCCAGCTTCTTGCACGTGTGCGGTCTTTTTAACCCTCCCCATCAGCATCATGATGCCGGGTGACCTCTGTGGTTCCTAATAAAGCTCTGCTCCACTTAGAACTCTAGTGTCACCTGGCCTCCCTGATTTTACAGCTTAGCATACGTAAATGTTGAGAGAAGCAGGTCTGTGGCTACACACACACAAACACACACACACACACACACACACACTTGAATTTCTAAACCTGTGGGGACCTTCATTCAATTCAGGGGTCTTAACCCTAATCCTAACTATGACAACCTTAACCCTTACCCAGCTGTAACCTTAAACATAAATAACCCAACAAAACACAAGACTTCAGCCTTTTCGTTTTTGAATGCCCTCACAGATTTTTATAAAATTGAATTTTTTTTTTGGGGACACAACAAATGTAAAACGTAAAAATGTCAGGTTTTTATTACTTCCCAGGGACATCTTGTCACACACACAGCCAGTCAGAATCTTCACCCAGAATGCACCTCAACAAAAAATGCTTAATTAATTTATATTTGATGCTGTTCTTAATTTTCTGACCCACTGTAAACGTCTGTGGCACTACGATACAGAAAATCAAATTATATCTTTTGCAGCTACAAATTCCATGGATTTTAAGTGCAGAGTCAGGCAAAGATGACAGCAGTTAATGATAAATGAATCTTTTATGGTATTTGAGAGAAAAGGTGGAATTACATTACAGAAGTGTTACAAATGACAAATTTTAACAGTGGAGCGTTTGAAATAATATGCGTAGGAAAAAAGAAATGGTAAGGCCTGGGCAATGCTGACTGGACAAAGTAGGAATGCAGAGAAGGTTGGAAATCTGAACTGATTGGCGAGGCGGGATTGCCAATCACTGCCACGTCCATCAGGGCAAACAGGAACTGAAAATTGCCGGCTGATTTGGGGTTGATTATTAAGGTCTGGCATTGGATAAAGGGTTCCCTGGAAGGCAGCAGTGTGTCCCGCTCACCATGGCTCTGATTAGGTTAATCACTCCATTGTCCTTACAGCAGGCTGACGCCGGGCCTTGCCAGAATAAGAAGGTTAACTTGAAAGGAGGAATTTGCACAGGGAGGCACATTCCCTTTATTCGCTGTGTCAAATTTGCACCATTACCTTTTCCATAAAAAGCCATCCGCCATCCATCTAGGTCACTTTAATGATTGCCTCATTATTATTTAGATGATTATGTGTTGCAAGCCATTTAGCATGCTCAACGATTCATGTTTAATTTATTTGTGGCTGGTACGGAGTCTGGCCGGGGGAGGGGGAACTGCTGGAGTCACATGTTGTTGTTGTGGAGAACATGATCTGCTTAAGCCAGTGTGTTTAGCGTTTTACAAAAAAGCAGGCTTTCTGACACCGCGTAATTGAATCGTGTTTCTGTTAACGATGCTACAAAGCTTGGCTAAGTTCGCGATGGGCCTGTCTGCCCAGATATTAGTGCACAATGTGGAGCGTTAGATTACTGCCGTTCTGTTAGTGCTCCTACAGACAGAAGGGCAAACGTAAGCTCAGTTGCTTGGGGAATCAGCTTGCTGTCTGAGCAAAAATCATAAGGGTTATGTATTTCTGAAACACATCTGGACATTCTAAGATCTACCTAATCAAACTAATCTCAAGTCTGCCATACACAGATTAAATGCAGACAGGGTCTTGGGGGGAAATGATGTTTTCAAATATATACAGTAAAGGTCATACTTTCAGGTAAAAGAAATGGCTGTTAGAGGTACTTTAATTATTCTGATTCATCCTTTTTGGAGTTAAGATTATGTTTTAGATCTGAGGTTTATCTGGCACTTTTGGCAAACTGTAATTGTGATTAAGACATGCCCTATATTGATTGGTGTGTGTTTTATTAACATGGAGCGAAAGGCTTGAAAATACAGTTTTGGCTATAAAGTTTTAAAACTATAGCTTAGCCACGGTGCTACCTTGGTTACCGTGCGCCATACTTTTTTCTGTAGAGTGATGCTGACTTTTCCATTCATTTATATTCTCAAGCCAGTGATGGAAAACCCACTTTGAAGAAATGCAGTGGTAGATCAGGAGCCCGAGATTGTTGGCATGCGGGTGCAATTAAAGGAGGACGGTTAGGTGTGGATTTTGTGAATAGAGCTTTTAGTATACAGCTGTGTACAGAAGCCTTGACAGAATTATCCATACATTTCAAACATGCTTTATTTCACCTGAAACAGACACAATCAATCAATCAATTGGTGTGTGTACAAACGGCACAGGGTAGCATTAAGTATGAATGCTATAACATGCAAGACACAGACATGCAAAGAGGTATTTGCACCAGCAGGGGGCGATAAGTCCACATGCAAACAGAAAGAAGGACTACCCCAGAGAGAAATATCTCAGCACCCCTTCCTGAGGTTTTGATCACAATATCACACTGGACATTTGATTATGAGTGACATGTTATTCTAAACAGGGAAGGGTTTGAATTTACTGAAACAAACTGTGGACAAACAGACATCTGTAGGTTAGCAGTAACCTCCATACTGAAATTCATATTAAAAAAGGGTAACCATAAATCTGCTACTTCATGGTAGCTGTTCCAGCTGCCATTTAAACAACACTGCTTTGATTATACTATGAAATGTTTTTATGGCAATAGCTTATATCAAGATAAATCAAATAACAACTTGTAGACATGAGCACATTGACATTTGCCTGAACATGTTAAATCTGTCAGAGTTAAAGCTGTGTGTGTTACCTCTACAGGAGCATGTGACAATACACAGAGTCCCTGGGATTGTACACACAGACTAATTTACTGAATGCCAAACCAGGCTTGTGCACTTGCAGGTTTCTGTGACTCTGAATGACAATTCGGCATCCCATTAAAATGTGCACATGTGCCCCCCAAACAGGCCACCACAGCAGTGAGTCTTTCAATAAACCCCCCTTTTCTCATCTTTGTAATAACCCTAATCACGGAACATGATTAAACTGTGTGAAATTGCCTTTGCAATTTGATATAACTCGCCTGCTCTGTCTGCCCATCAGAGGTGCCATTTCGGTTTTGGAAGCCCTTCGGATTCAAACCGAGTCTATTATCCCGAAGAAGCCTTTGTGCGGGCATTGATCAGACCCGATCAAAAGTTATTTAGTTTTTCTTCCCCGAGCACAGAGGGTTATTTGGGGGGGGGGGGGGGTGTGTACCCCTTTTCAAGTAAAAAAAAAAAACTAGACACCCAATTGTTAAATTAAAATCCAACATCCTGGGGGTGGGCGAGCAA
>JAACJT020000001.1:11483688-11526551 GCA_009936485.2 Gymnarchus niloticus
GCTATAGAAACAATACCCATCTGTACACATAAGTGGTTCTCTAAGTGCAAGATACAGAGAAACATCTCCATGCCGCTTTAGAAACAATACCCATCTATACGCAGAAGCGGTTCTCTGAGTGCAAGATACAGAGAAACATCTCATGTCGCTATAGAAACAATACCCATCTGCACACAGAAACAATTCTCTGACTGCAAGATATAGAGCAACATCTCTCTATGCCACATTAGAAACAATACCCATCTGTATGCAGAAGTGATCCGCTGTTCTGTGAAGTGCGCACACATACACACACACACAGTTTGTGTAATAGATTGCCTTGTTAATGGAACCCATTATAGTCTAGTATCAATAAGTATTACTCCTTGATATGAAGATAACAGACCATAATATGCACAGTAGAATGTCTTCTGATAATAAAAATACTATGATAGAGATACAAATCCAGACTGCGATTAACTGGTGTGTCTTCAGCATTTATGGCCGTAATTACAGGATGATTTGTTTAAACAAACTGTGTGCGCTGCAGCACAAGAACCATCCTAAAAAGTCAAAACTAAAATGCAATGTACCTCTTAATAAAAAAATCAGAATGTAACTTTTTTTTTTTTGGTCAAGAATCGTTCCTTTTTATTATTTCTATAACTACACCTGAGGCGAAACTGTCAATCACACAGACGGCTAACTAAAGGCTGGAGCTGTGACATTTCTGCTTGATGGATAGGACAAGCTAATATGAGCATTTGTATACTGTTATAGTGTTATAATGCTGCAAGCAAGGAGTATCAGGACAATACAAACATATAATTCATTTAGTTACGTTTCATACTCGGGTCATATTCAAATCTATGGTGGCTATTGAAGATTTGTTCCAAACTAATGTAGCATTATACTGTTTCATGGCAGTTGTAGGTCAGACTAAAATTTTGCTCATTAAAAGACAATGTTTATAGAGGCAAAAAAGACAAATGGTCAGTTGTCCTAATGTAAACTTACAAAAGAAGAGAAGTTGAGAAAATGCTGATGAACCTCTGATTTTGGTGGGCACATCCCCAGCAGGTCGTGAAGCGGCAGCCTTCAGCAGCAGTCTGTTTTTTTACGACATGGACCGTCTGCTTAATGGACTGAAAGATCCTCTTCATTTGCCTTGCACAGAAGGAAAGGAATTCAACTTGGCGCTCAGAGAAAAATGCTGGTTCCAGTTAAATCCCAGAGCAAATTGGAAATTAGAAAACTATAAGCGGGATCATCAATCTCTCCAAAACCTGGAGAACTGCCTGCGGTGTGCTGCTCGCCACTTGACCTTTCGTCTTAAAATAATCCACGTGCATCACCGCTTGTCTCATTTAGTTAAGTTTGGGCAAACAGACTCACCCCTTCGTAGAGGGGCTGCCAGCGTAAGGTGAGGCTGACCCTGTTTCAAACCCGCCATGTTTCTGTCATTCTTCCCCATCCATTGTGATATTTAAACCATCATCAAGGTTTTTGCTCACTGGATGAGTTAGATGGATAAATCTCGAATCCATCCCAAGCTGCAAGCCTAACTGGGCAGGCCTTCAGTAATGTGACTTCAGGAAAGGCGCTGGTATTTTCTCAGCCATCAGATGGAGCTTGATATCCAGAGCAGAAATGGGACCCCGGGTAGTCTTTGAGTAAAGGGTCCTTCTGTTCCTCACAGTGTACTTTCTGTGAGGCTGATGTAGAGCTGTGTGGCAGGGAGAACAGTGGGACCTGGCACCGGTCTTCATTTACCGCAAAGTCTCCGCCTCTCTAGTATCATCAGTACTATTCTTGTTCAGATAGGGTCATTTAATCAGCTTCTAATTAAAAATGCAAATGCAGTTGTTTGAATATTGCATGCTAAAGTAAACAAGATGTCCATCAAAAGAACCAAAAATTCTGTTAGCCTTCGATGTACTAAAATGAAACAGGTACCTACGTAACACATTTTCTATCTGTTTGACATGTATCTGCATTTTGCCTTACTTGATGTTTTTCAAACTCTATTCTACAAAGATTTGAAATGTCAATAAAGAAAACATATCCATCCATCCATCCATCCATCCATCCATCCATCCATCCATCTTTTAGCGGCTTATCCTGGTCAGGATTGTGGTGGGCGTGGAGCTGACAAAATCCTGTGATTGGACCTTCCAGCTTGTCAGTCAGCTTGTCTATGTAACCCTGAAATACCATCAATATCTCAGAACTGGCTTTGATCTTGATACGTCAAAAATTGAGCTGAACAAACCCACACCTCCCTCAGTCTGCAAACCATCAGGGCTTGACTCCAGGTGCTTCAGTCAGCAAGTCGCTTATCAACCATTCTAATCCGTTTCATAAGAACCAGCAAGTCTTGAAAAATTAAATTTAAGCTCAAGGAGTCAAATCTAGCTCATTTGGAATCATTTTCCAGTCAACCCAAAAGTAGGGACGACAACCTGAAGACCATCCAGTGAGTCCCCTTGACTGGCCAGGCAGCCAATTACAATTTACTTGGCCTCGCTCAACCCCAATTACACCCGATATCCTGCCACACCTGCTTGGGACACGGGTTCAATGAGAGCCAAGTTTAAGTTAATCAAGTACAACAGGCTTAAAATTAGTGCATTTAAATTTGACCGGCGGCGGTGTTACAGCGTGCCGCAGTCCGTTTACCGAGGTTCTGGCTGGCGGAGAGGAATTGCCCGGGAAGTATCTTACTCTTTCGGGACTTCATGCTCCAGTACTTACCACCCATGCATATGGAGACACTAATGACAGAGAGCCAGGCCATCAGGGAATGCAATTCCGCACAGACATTTTCGCCGAAATGGATTATTTCAGCCTCGTTGGTCACAGATTCTGGAGTTTTCCAGCGATTCATCTTACTATTAATAATGTCAGGGAATTTTAGGCCTCTGAATTAAATAATGATAAATAGGAGCAAGTCTGGGAGCTGGAATGCAGCAGTGCTGTTTATTTCTGTGTGAAGTTCTGTCAGGCCTGATAAATCGGATTCCTGAAATAGTTTATAAAGTACTGAATTGATGTGCCGCTTGGCAAAGGGGAGAATTAATGTTACGAAATGGGCCTGCTACCTGGCTTTGATGAAAGCTGGGGAAAGTCTTTTATATAAATTGTCTGTGTAGGAGATGGTGTAAATGGGAGGTGAGGAAGACACGGGGGAAAATAATGGTCACCGAGGCATCCTGTGGGATGGAGGTCAGGAGAGGAGACGGCTCTACAAATGTCCGCAGTGCTGGGCATGCGCTGATCATTCATAATGGCGTGGAGAAAGGCCAGGCCGCAAGAAAGAAAAATGAAAACTATTAAAGACAGGGTGGCCAACGTTGGCTTTGATGTGTCAGCAGTTATTAGGCAGGGACACTTAGATCCCGGGATACATGGAGGCAGACGGCTGAAATGTCAAATGATACTGCAGGCCGACATGGGATCCTGACAATACACCATTATCTGTGTGTGTACACACACATGAGGCTTCTCCTAATAGTGCAAAATGACAGCCTACTCTCCTTAAAAAAAAGAAACTCTTGAATTATTCTGAATTTCAGAACACTACAGTTCATGGGTCGTGAGTTAAGAGTACATAAATAAATTAAAACTGTAGATCCTACCAGATCTGCCATATCAGACTTATTTGTGGTGGCTTCTGGCTATTCAGATATGGGTTTTGGCTGGACTTTGTAGTAAGGGATGATGGAGAATTTTCTGAGTAAACTCTGCCCCTAAGTGGCAGAACAGATCCTAGTCACCTTTGAAATGGCCCTTTCAGAGACAGCCAGCCGGGAGGATAACGGTTTATAAAAAGAGGGGCCCCAGATCCTTACTGTCACAGACAGGAGCCCCAGAAGCGGCCCTCCTGCCGAACCCTAGCGAGCCAGGTAATGTTCTCCACACAGACTGGGTCAGTTGGATGAAAATATCTCAGCGCTAAAACTGGTTTCAGTCATTTTGGGTGAAAGGCAAGACTAAATGTTTAATTCTCTAGCCTGTCAGAGCATTTCAGCAGACAGCAAGTACTGATTGCTGATTTCTCAGTGATTGGAGTGCATGACACCATGGAACGAAGGAAGGATACAGGTGAGATCAGACCCTAACATCCATGAAGATCACAGCAGCAAAAGCCCAAAAACTGCCACGTTAAAAAGTTTATTGTCTTAATTATGCAGCAGAATATCTGGCATCTGAATGGCTCATTAATACTGGAGACAGCTGACGACAGACAAATAATTTCATAATATAATTTTATATGTGTAGGAGCCATTCTATAGCAGATGCAGCAAAGGTATCAGGTAACTATCATGCCTGAGCACATAACCACATTTTACTTTATAAAGTGGACTTGAAACGCCTGCTCTAATCTCAGAGAAGGCCAAAGAAGGATGTACTTTAAAACAGAGTCGAAACTGTGGCACAGTCACAAAAATACTGTTCCTTTAAATCTTTGTATCTATATTTTCGTTCCTGTTTTGGAGAGACATCACATGGTTAAAGTAGGGTAAACAAGCAATATAGGTGTAAATATTCACTCCTCTGCTTTAGGAGGGACTGTGTAACATTGGTTATATAGACTCAGGCTCACAAGTGCTGCAGGTGGGTATCATTTTTCATTAAACCAACGGCAGAAAACAAGATTAATTCCTGCTTTTCTTTTCCTTTGACTTTGGCTCAGGTTGCAGCGTGACCACGTATCTTGACTTTACACTGGCTATAAACATATTTTACGCACATTGAAGGATCATGATATAGATAAATTGCTATTTCGCTCAAGGCTAAAGGAACATCAGTGCTGGATCCCAAAGCAGCATTTAAAAACAACTTCTAGTTTTAATAATCAGGTATATTCCAATATTCAGGGTAAAATGTACTGTGCATAAAACGTGTCATGGCAGTGTCATTTAAAGCACTTCAATGTGAAAAAGGATTTTCATTGCTTGGATGGGATAGATCCTATGTCGTCATTTGACTCATTTTGAATGTCAAAAAACTTGATTTTCTGTTAAGTGAAATAAATGGCACCCATGAGGACCCTGAAAATTCAATAATTCCTTTGGAGAGCAGCCTTATTACATTTCCAAGTCATCCATTTCATTTGCCTTTTCTAGGCAAAGCTCTGTGAGCCAAAACACAAACGAGACAGTGAATTAAAAGTTCATTACTGACTTGCAAGAAGATGTGCTGGAGTTTTTATTTTTTGGTGGGGAAAGTCCAGCCCAGACAAACACACGTCAGCTGTGTGATGGAATTCGGGAAGCTGAGGTCTCCGTGTCTCCAGATGCAGCAGAGGATCTCCGGAGGAAAAACCAGCCTTAAAATGCAAAACTAGACAAATCTGCAGCATGGTCACAAAATACAAATGAACTACATGTCCGCCACACCATAAACTACCCAAAACAACTTTAAAACGAATATTACCCGGAATTTACAACTACCACCCAACCACCCAAACCATGTAGCTGTGGAGCTAAAGTATAAGTACAGCTCGTTTGGCTAATCAGTTCCTCACAAAGTGAGTTAACTACTGCAGTTATGTGACCTGGTAGCAAAAATGAAGAAGTTGCTGAGATGCTTTCATTAGAGAAGTTTTGGGAACCCAGCTTATGTTGTTTGAGAAATCCAAGCAGATATCAGTAATATTATGGCAAACTCTACAAATTATTTTAAGTTCTTTTTGTATTACTGTATTTTTGTGTACATTCTAATGCTAAATTGTTTTCTATTCAGAGCAAATATACACTTGCTGCCAAGATAAATGGCCTTTAACATTTTCTTGGACTGCCAAAGACTATTGCACTGTACATCTATATATACAAACGCACACGTGTGTTTGTGTAAAACCTTCAGTAAATGTTTATAGGTTTTGTAATGCAACCTGTTACCTGTTATGCACAACGTATCATTTTTATACAAGTCTGTTTAGTCTTCATTCTATGTATATATATGGGGAGCAGGTTGAAAATAAGACGCATTTTGCCGTGATGGTGTGAACAATAAGTCTTCACGCGTTTAGGCTGATATGTAAAATGTCTTGTGAGGGTGACATCTTCACACACCCTGCATATCTTTACTTTCTCATTAGGAACATGGGTTGTTTCCCTTCCCGTACTTCACCATGATAGGCATGTGCCGTTAATTGCCGGGGGTGGTATCGAGTTTGGTGATGGTATTAAAGGCTTCACATGCTCAATAAACAAGTGCCTGTGCTTGTGTTTGTATTTTCTGGCTTTAAAGCTAAGAGTCACTGATGTTTGAAGGACAAAGCAGGCGGGGTCTATCTTAAGCACTTATCACAATGCCCGGAGGCCAGTTGTTCAACATAAACAACAGCTAATTCAAACAAAAGGGACCAAATTGAACTGCACAGAGGGCGGATGGAAACTTAATAATGCATCAAATAAACCTGTTACATATTTAACAGATATTCACAAATACACATTAGGGCTAAAATGATGGTTCTTTGACTCACTGCTAAGGCGTACGTAAGGTAATTGAAAATTTTGTTTAATTTTTAAACAGTATATTAAAGTATATAGCGAAATATTTATTAGGTAATTGCTAACCCATTAGGACTACATTAGGAGTCCTTACATTTAAATGGTAAAACAGCTCAATTTAAATTGTGATAAAATATAAATAATATAAGAAAGTTTATGATGATGCAATATTTATTAGACATTTGCCAGTCCATTAGGGATGAATTAGGGTCCATTAAGTTTAATTGGCTACACATTTGTAATTGAAAGTATATTAAAAGTAACATTATTTCAGTGTCATTTTCATGCAAGGCATTTTGGTAAGTACTCAAGTACTCAAATATTAAAGCGAAATGTATACCTTCACCCATTAAAGGAAGACAGTCTATAAATTATGCATTTTAAGTTATAGAACTACTGGCCTTGAAAATAAAAATAAATAAAAAATATGTTTTTCCATTTAGCAGACACTTTTGTCCAAAATGACATGTACATATAATTGTTTTTTTTCATTCTGTATAACAATTCTAAGTACCTCCAATGTATTTGTTGTTGGCCACATTTGAATTAAAAAAAAAAAAAGATTTAAAAAAAATTATTTGGCTGAAAAATCATTACATCCAACAATGCAAATCATTTTAATGACATTAATTAGCAATTTAAGTATGAATATATAAAATGATTCATTTTCGAATCTTAAACGCACAGGATTCAAAACTTGCTGGAAAATAGTAGCCTGGTGTTGAATTGATAATGTGCGAAATTTTTAATGAAGAAAGGTAGACAAGTTCACATTTATTTATATTTACACTTACTGTAGAGATGGTGGTGTGGATTTGTGTTATTATTCTGTGTGTGTCCTATTTAAACATGAATTGAAAATGACAATTAAATTCTTCTAAGAGCACAATTTATACATCTCCCCACAAGTGTACTGTTTGAAATCACAATTAAAGGTACTGGAGAGAAAGGCATCAGATGGTACCTACACAACCTAAGGCAGGATATATAATTACAAGTCTATATTTAAACTGACATACCTTCATCCTTTCCCCTTTGGGATTCGTTCTGCTAAACAGCTCTTGGGTGATTCACTCTGGCTGTAAGAAATGGTGCTTGGAATTTGAAATGCTTAATAAGGTGTTGAAAATGGCTTCCAGCTTTTGAATGTTAAACGGAAGCAAAATACAGATTAGCGACGAAGGCGGCGCACTTGTAATTAACAGCCACAATGGAGTCCAGTAATCAGATGGTTTGTCCTGTCAACGAGAGCATTAAAGGGGACGTCTGCTGTAACCAGGTTCAATAATCTATCAGGTAGCCTACAGCTGTTTATTGTCACTTTCCCGCTCGTCTCTTCCTGTTTCGGGGATCACTCGCTAGTTTTTAAATATGGCGCCCCCTACCCAATCCCCCCCTGCCCCTCTAACGCTCTCTCTCTTTCTCACACTCACACACACACGCTAGTCCCAGTTGATGCAGACCTTTGTTCACAGTTATCATTTGTACACAGCCAGGCTTCATTTAAAATCAGACGCGCAGAAACTGATAAACCTGAGCGGCCTTCAATTCCAATCACACCCTGTTTCAACACGGTGAAGGTAAGATCGAGGTCCAAGGGAAATAATGGAATTTAACCTGCCTGCCTGTGTGTGTGTGTGTGTGTGTGTGTCTTTTATGTGCTTCTGCGTGTTTTAAGGAAAAATCTCTAAACCTAAAATGAAAAAAAAAAAAACTTTGCAAACAGTCATGTCACAAAAAACTTAATGTTTCATATATCGATTATTGCGCACAAACATTTTTCATACTTGGAATTAAAATTTTTCATTTAAACCTCCTTCATATTGCTAACTTTGCAGATAAAACTTTGGTGCACAAAATTAGGAGAACCCTGAGGACTGAAAGGTTTAGATAATGAAAGTCCATGGATGATGATGACAATGTATCTGTCACCTTTCTTAGAACATTTCAAATTTATCATCTCTTTCCTTATGTAGCAGTGAATTTTTTTCTTCCAAATCATAAATAAGAAGACCAGCCTCGTGACTAAGTGAACTGTGCCACGAGCAGTCTAGATTCCCGTTTTGTGTGTGTGTGTACACACGTGAGAGTTGACTGGGATGTTTGGTTGCCTGAAGGTTTTCTGTCTGGTGCCAGTCTGCTTGTTAGCAGATGAAAATATGGATCTGCTCCCATGTAAACCTCAGAATGACGCAAGACTTTAAGTCTACTTCTTGGCCAGAAGGAAGATTTTTAGACACCAGGCTTACCTAGGCTCTTCATTCATCATAAATACACGGAACTGAAAATATATACATAGATTAATGATCACGCAAGAAACAATTATATTAATTAAAAGATAATATACATACACAAATGACTTTATCAAACCAAGAATCTCCACAGAATAAGGAGTACTTTAAGGACTATGATCACTAAGTAAGCATAGATTTGACTTGTAAACTGGCAGTTTGAACAACAAACTCTGGAAATAACTTTAAAAAAGAGTTTCCTATCAGTTAAATCACAATCACACACATCCTTGAAACATATATGGATTCTCAATGTTTGATGGGGGGGTGGCCACTTCAAAAAATTACTATATCTCACCACTGTGACTCTCACAGCATTATTTTAGGGTAATGCTACAGCAAATTTGGACATAAAAGTGAGAAGCTAAGGCTAATGCAGAATTATACGGATCTTCAAAAACACAGTCCCAATTTGTTTGCTGAAAAAAAAGTAAATATGTTGAAATCGTCTTTGTGGTATAATATGTGCTTCGAAGTGCTGAAGATCAAAGAGAGACAGTGGTGAAAATGGCTCTGGCTCACACTAAAAGCCAGCATGCTGGGCATTCCTGCCTTGGAGAGCTCTAATAGATCTGGCTGGTCCGGACCGCTGGAGCCGTCAGGTGCTAATTTGCCATCACCCCCGACCAATGAGCAACATGATTGTGAGAGGAAATTTCAAATCAGAAAGAAGTATGAAGAAAATCACAAGGAAGTTAAATCAATTTAGGGTGAGTCACTTCTCTTTCATTCCAGGTGTAATTTTATAACAAAATGTCAGTATAAATTATACTTTGCGAATCTCACATGCTTTTAGACATTACCAATTGCTATACAATATTTAATAACAAAAAACTTTTTCTGGGATAAAGAAAAAAAGAAAATGTCAGGCTCTATACAGTGTATCATAAATACAGCAAAGTAACTATTATTTACATGCATGAGTTAATGACAGAAAATGATTTCATTCATTTTTTGTTACCTTTTCTGTAACGATGACCCAGAGCCTCTACTTTTATACCACTGGATTCCTGAAGAGAGCCAAAGAGTCAGATTAGAGTGGTTACTTTAAGTCATAACAGTTGTTTGATTAATTTATTAATTTTCTACAAAGTATAATACCATGGTGTGTATCAGCAATAGATACCGTATTACATCACGGCCAAAAGCCTGTTCATAAACCTGATCATAATGGAAATTCCAGATATTCAGACAATGTATTGATAACATTAAAACAAGGCGCAATGCATGACAAGGCCAGATCCACCCCAATGCATTAATTGATTAATAGGAGATTGCAGAGTCCTATTTAGCAGATATACTACCCACTATGGTAGTTCTGCTGTGTAAGTGATTTGAGGGACTAGATTAGTCTCGTGGCTTCATCTACAGCTCTCTTTTAATCTATCTTTGGATTAGCACTTCAGGAGTTTTACATTGATTACCTGTCTTATTGAAAATATATAAATCTGAATTAAAAACATTGACTGCATTTGGAATTGCCCCACATAGGGGGAAAGGATTATGTAATATTTGTACCTGCACTGTGTTTTAAGTGGGATCTAGAGAATCCTGTATATGGAATAAATATTCTGGCCAGAGTGGTTAAATCGGTAAATCTAAATAAAATTCTTCATACTACCACTGTTAATTTTGAAATACATGCCCTCCAGTATAATTAATTCATAAACAATGGAATGAATGGAATGATTTGTTGCAAACAAAAAATGCAGGGAAACATCGAATGGGTGTATCCTCCTCACCAAAATGTGAAATAAAAATCACCAGGATGAGCTCACGTCAACCAGGTCCTGAAGTACGAGTAACAGCAGCTAAAATCCCTCGATACACAGAGCGACAGTCTACAATATTTCATGTTGCCAATGAGCTGCTGAGATTTAATTTATAGATACATTCTCCTCCAGCTTGACCTCTGTGTAGTCTGACACAGAGATCCCAAGTTTCAGCTACCTGTCCAATTAGTTACTCCAGTACAAGTACACTTGACTGTGAAAGATAATTAAAGCTAAAATTAAGCTCCATAGACTGTCCTGCTGACTTTTTAAGAGTAGAACACAATGGGGAGGTCAATTCCTGTTCATTCGCCTCTTATTTAGAAGATTCATGTTTACCTAATGTGAAATCAATATTTCAGTAGCTGGAAGACTTAGGGCACGGGTAACTATAATTGTAAGTTACTTCACAGCACGTCTTCTCTGCTTAGGCATTTAGCAAACAACCAGAGGAGGTCATTCATGCAGTGGCTCAATGATCTCACAGGAATCATTCTGCATCTGGACTGGTGCAGGCTATGCAAAACTCTCCACTAATCATGTAAGGTGAACTTAACATGCTTGCAGTGTGAGGAGGTATGGCCCCCTAGCTCCTGAAATACAGAGGCACTCGTGGTAGCAATGAGCAAGCAGAAGCCAGATGTAGGAACTGCCCTGGATGGGTGGGGGCAAAGGCTGTCAAGGAGGGAACTGCCTTATTAGATATGGTGCACATCACTGTTCTGGAAAATGATCCTCAAACCTGTGATCCAAGTGAATCACTAAGCAGGGGTTTATGTCTGGTAGGGGCCCTGGGGGCAAATTAGCTGAAAACGACACACGAGTATTGGGGAGGACTGGTTAAAAGTGTGTTGGTGTACCAGTGCTTCTGTTGTAATTGATGGAGAAACACCTAACCTGGTTAGTGAGTATTCCCTTCTACATTTGAAAGCTGTGGTGTTTCACAGAGTTTTCTAACTATCAACACAAACTAGCTTAGGGTTATTGGCCAGAAAATCAGTGAATAAGCTGTCACAGTAGTGTATATTTAAGAAACTAACTTATAAAATTAACATCTGACACACTTGATTGACAAGGACACTGTACTGAAAGTGAATTTTTTGGGCCACACAATTACTAAATTATAGCTTTTAAAACACAAATTTGCTTTAGTTTTTTTTCAGTGCCTTGAATTTAGAATTGAGCCTATAAACCTTAAGGTTGACTAAAACATTTGGCATTTGTCAGCAACCTAATGTTACAGTGACTGCTTTTCAAACCTATTGATCCATCAGTCTCACCTGGTCACCTGTCTTAAAACCAAAGAAGGCGAGTTTCAGAGTAGCATGTGGGCTGGGCTGTGACGGCAGCTCGCATTGCTTTGATGGGCATACTGTCACCGAGGCATGGTCACTGGGGATTCTGTCTTATCTGGTGGCATCAATGAAAGCAGTGCCCTCTCTATCCAATGACCACACCGTTTAACAACTCTACATGTCAAGTCCTGCCACTCCAAAAAGTCCTGACACACTTTTCCTGCTCTTACTGGCCAAATTATAACATTCAGGCAAATGCTATCCGACTCATGTGTGCGTGTGTGCGTGTGTGCAAACGTGTGAGCGCGTGTGTGTTTTTACCCCTGGAAGCTCTGAGATGCTGAAATCAAAGTTGCTGCTTTTTTGCTACATACTACAGCATTTGGGACTTCAGATAAAAAGATTAATTATTAGGCAAAAAGTACTGCACAATTTAAGTGTAATGAGATTGAAATATGTTTTTCCCTTTTAGAATAACGATGCTTTAGGTGAAATGTAATTATCCTAAAATGTATCTTGGCCACGGTACCATTTTTAAATAAAAAAAACATGCTTAGCCCGTTCTCCAGGTTCTGCTTGTGAAGCCAGTGTTGGGTCTGAGCACCTATCAGATCTACCCAAGCTTTCGTTCACAAGCAGTGGATTTCAGGCTGCCGCTTAGATTCTCAGTAGGATTAAAATCAGGATTGGCTCACTCACTGCTGGAGATTCCCCCTCTTTTTAGAGCATCCACTGCACCTTGCCTCGAGATCATCGTCGAGGAAGGTTCACTTTTGGCCCAGGTTCCCCTGCTGTTTCTCCGTACATTCTACTCTTCACTGTTCGTCAACCCTAATAGGCATCCACGTCCACAATGGGAACCCTGATCCTCACTGCATGACGCAGCACACAGCACAATAGACCCAAAAGTTGGTGTTGCCCTGGCGATGTGTTGTGATCGGTCTGTACCAAACACAATGCTGGCTATTTTGAAAACAGATCCAGTTGACTCTCTTCTAAGAACATTAGTAATGGCTTCTGTGGTGTCTGTCACCGTCTTCACACGGCATTTCAGATATTGTTGACTGTCACACATTTTGTCCCATCTGAGGCACTGAAGTCTGTGACTCCTTGGTCCTACGGTGACATCCATCACCAGTCTCCCGGTGTCAGGCCTGATGGGAAAGCCTTATCTAGTCTAAGGTTAACAAAGGCTTTTCCGTGTCTTCATGATGGAGTGATTCTATTTTGCAGCCACTTTGTCTTGTACGATTTCCTCTTCTGTGCTTAAATCCCACTCCTTATCCAATGACATGATTTGAAGACTCCTTGTCTGCTAAAATAATAAATGGTAATTCTATAACCCTATCATACACAACGAATGCATTCATTCTCTTGTTCATTTTATGCATGAACATAAATTTAAGTTTCCCTCAGCAAAATGTATAAACATCTTAACAGACTTTCCCATACCACTATCATAATAATTATGTGCATTTCTGGCTTTCACCGTATGTTAGTAGTTCATATTCATAATATTACATGTTACTTAAAGTGTAATGATACAGAATCAAGAACATTTTGCAAATTAGAAAACGACCCCCCGTCTTCTGTATATCTGAATCTACTAGTATTGACATCATCTTGTTGGTAATATCTATATTTCACAGCATTTTCACGAGCAAAGTTAAACACACTATCACATTCACCTGTATCAACTATTTCACAGTAATTAAATCCATGTTTGATAATATCTGATTCATTTCATCTACAGTATATGCTTGCAAGTTAAGGTTATGTAACAGAATCATTTGGACTGTAATAAAGTAAACCCTTATTGAATGCATGCAAATTCTCTCAATGGCAAAATACCAGGAACAGATGAGTGTTTTCAAATACTTTACAGATTTTCTATAATACACTGTAAATACCCTATAGGTAAGTGTAAATGTCTTCCATCTAGCGGTGCTGTCAGGAGTTATACTGATGTATACAAAGACACAGGCTGCCCTGATTAGTAAGTACTGTGCTGTAACCTGCTGTGAGAGGTCTATTAGTGGCTGATATAGGGAATGTGGTGCGGTAAACTCTTTCTGTTTTCACACAGCTGCCTTGTCATCTTCTGTAATGAGTCCAGTCTTTCATCTGGAGAACCGCAAATAACCGTGACTTTGAATAAAATCTATCATACAGGTAAGAACAAAATTCACAGTAGGCAGGTCATATTTAATAAGAAAATCAATAATGTTCATTTCAGAGAATTACACATGGATTATGGCCGTGAAGAATCATTTAACAAGATGAGATTCCAAGACTCTGGCCTAACATTACAGATAATGCACATTATTGCAATGTCAGAAGGGAGCACGCTGCGAGTAAAGTATTTTAGTTTTTTTAAATGAAGGTTTTGACAATGAGAGCAACAGGAAACTTCAGCACTGTCCATTGTCTTAACATATATACAGTATATATATGTACATGTACACAGACAAACACAGGGATATTAAAAGTAAAATAGGCTTCCACAATCTCTATACCATATATCTCAGTAAACGATTATTAAAACTAAGCTTCTGCATTTAATGACATATCCAACTTCCCTCATTATTCAAAATGAAAGGATTTTGCATATATTATTCAACCTTATAATTAACAGTAAAATTATTCATATGATACTCATCAGGATTCAGACAACCTATGGTTATGTTGTACAATGTTCAAGAAAGAAAACCTGACAGGTTCAATTACTCCAAAATAAAGAAGCTACTTTTACCCCAGTTTACTTCATTCAATTGTTTTTTTTATTTTTGATTTGTTAATGGCACAGTTAGTTTGGTGCACACGTCCAACATCTAAAACCTCATTTTGTAACCCGTATCTTCACTTGTCAAAGTGGAGACTGTAAGTTAATTCACACTGCCTAAATGACTGCCTGTTTGTGCTGTGTAACTCAGGAATTTGACTTGTTACTATATTCAGAATCCTACGTTTGAAGAGACAAAAAACTGTACATTCTCTTCCTTCTTTTGTTGCGAGGTTTGTGACTCCAGTATGGAGGCAGTGTGATGATTTCACATACTTTGTTTAGGTAAATATGTGGCAAAATTCTGTCCAATACATGAAATCATCAAAACGTATTGCTTCCATTTCTAGCACATACTGAAATTAAATTAGTAGAAAGATAAAGTTGTTTTGTGGTACATTAACAGCAATAATTATGAAAACAAACAGCATACAGAAGCTATTCTGCAATAAGATATCAATAAGTCACACATCAGATGGAATGTTATCAGTGGATGACAGAGAAAGCAGTTTATTTAAGACGTTTCCAGACAAGTTACAGTTTCTGCAGTATTCTGCAGTGGTATGTTTTTTATATCCAATCAAAGAAAAAGTGAAAATGCCAGTCAAAGAAGCAGGACTCGTCTCTTTATCTGTCTATTTACTTATTTATTTAGCAATTCAGTTCTCATGTGGAAGGGCCAGATCTTTGAATATTTTGTCTTTCCACCAAGTGTTGGTAGCTCTATACTTCACGGGAGACCCCAAGTGAGGGTGTTCATAATCGTCGTGCTTTGAATATGAATGAATAATTAACATGCAAATAACGCAGTGTTCTTTTACACTGATGCATAAGATAGAACCAGAATTTTTTTTTTTGTTTTTTCTTAATTACATGCGTATTATATTCTGTCATTGACATACAGCGACGTATGTTCATTTAGAAAAGCTGTAACTGAAGCGGACTTTTATAAAACGCATACTCGCACAAACTGCTGAAGTTTTTCCGTGTCGATCTGCCTTTGAGATTCACCTCTTGTCTTCCGAAACTTCCTGCAGTGATTCACGTTGTGCATGCTAACAAAGACCACCCACACCATGTCACGCTGCCTCATTAGTGCCATCGCCCACGTGCCGCTTCTAGCGGCTTTTTACGACGAAATGGATTGTCATTATTTTAAGACCCACATTGTATAGGCGTTGTCAACGAAAACTTAACAATAATCAGCTCATTATCGTCTTTGGCTTTATTTATAATCATCCCTTTCAATTTTAAATTCACTTTGAGGAAAAGTCACTTTTTAGAAGAATGTGTTATATAACCTATGAAAACTAGTCTGTCAACACATTATAAAGTGTATTTGATGTACGATGGAATCGCACAATTTTAATGACCCTTCACCCCCATTCCGATAATCTTGTTCAGGGTTATGGCTGGGGGACAGGAGGCTGTCCCAGAGAGCGTACGCTCATCCTGGACGGAATGCTAGTTCACAGCAGGGCACACAATCATACTCTATGGCAATCTTGAGACATCAAAAAAAATCTTAAGGGGGGACAGGAAACTCAGAGGAAACCCGTTCAACACAGGAAGAACTCACACACACAGAGAAGGGTGTCGGACTCGAACCTTCAGCCTTGGAGGTGGGAGGCAGCAGTGCTAAGCCACTGTGACACCACCATCCACAGAAATGTGAAAAATATTTTCTTTGACAAATGTTTTTTCTGCTAAATTAAAAATGTTATTTATTAATAATAAACGTCTTAACCACTGATCCTGCCCATGGTTGCAGGGCTATGTTTAATATTCTATTTCTAATTAATTTTAAACAGAAATATATTTTTCCAGCACTCGTTATGTACATAGGCATGGAATGGCGCAAGTGTGACAGAGTTAAACGGGTCCGTTAGTCAAAAGCACCATTTACAGACTTCTAGAGAATATGCCAGGTTTTACATATAGTAGCTGTAAAAACACATTTCTGCAACTTTCAGCTACTCCCAAAAATGCAATTATACTCCTCTCAAGGACTCTGGAATGTTTTCAGAATTTGCTAATTAGGACAATGTTTTGATGATTTTGGCAAATGTAATGACGTATAAAGAAGCTTAGAATCATTAATATGGTCTGACTTTATGGACTCATGAGCCATTAGGAAAAGGATATAACTTAATGAACAGCTAATTGAGGGGTCAAAGGGACCTGAAGAACACAATTAATTATGGTTATTTTTCTACACAAATAAGTACTTTCTTTGATTGCAATTATGTGACAAAAATGTGATTAACTTTTAATAAATGGCGTTATCAATTCAAAACAGTATCAGAAAAACACACATACCATATTGCTAAAATACTTAAGTTATCCTTAATTTTTTTTTTCATATGAGCACGTTACCTAACTTCGAGATATGTTAATTAATGAGTCTCTTCAAAATACCTCTTTGTGTCAGACTGGATCTGAATAGTGACCAAATACTGATATGCAAACACAGTCTGTATAGAGGGCATATAAGACTGGAACCATGCAGGGGCCACATCAAACCACTGCCTAGAACCATGCAGGGGCCACATCAAACCACTGCCTAGAACCATACAGGGGCCACATCAAACCACTACCTAGAGCCATGCAGGAGCCACATTAAACCAACGCCTAGAACCATACAGGGGCCACATCAAACCTTTGCCACAGTCTTTTCCATTGTGCAAGTTCAGCTTAGCGAGTTTTTTTCATACAACAAGGCTGCCTGGCCCAGGCTGTTCAACTCCTACTATAGTCTTGGGCATGTGATTGACTGGACGTTGGGTGTTAATTTAATCTCTCGTCACTGAGACTGCAGATGCCAGATCAGAGACCCTGAGAAGATAAAGCTACATACAATATGAGCTAGAGTCTATTTTTGCCATTGAACATGCATTGTCAAAATGGTTTTCATGCATCAGTGATTGCAAGCAAGAATTTTCTTTCATGGTTCACAAACCAATGGAGCAACGGCATCTGACATCATGCTAGCAAGAGAATAACTATGTTTATAACTGAAGGATCAATGATAACTCAAGAGGACCTAATAACTATTAGAATAAAATAACTTATAGATTCCTGTATTGTAAGATAACAGATAGTCATGTCATTGTGAGCTCTGTTAGCTACCTTTTATGGAGTTCGCTTGGAGTCCTAATTCATGAATACTAACAGCTCCCCAGATTCGACTGGTGTGCACTCCGTACTGCATGCACAAGGTGCTAATAGCCCACAGAAGTGTCCAAAACCTCTGCAGTCGGCCAATCAGATCAGAGGATCGAAATGCAGTTGGACGCTCCATTAGCTTGACCTTGCTTTGACAAGGAAGCCTTCTGCTCACTTGCATTTGCATACATTTAAAGAATACTCGTTTTGTATGTGTGTGCATTCAAGACCTGCAGTGTTTCAAGCATGCATAAGCCTGTCCATACAATTAATATCTGTAAATTAAATCAAAAGGAAAACAGCAAGAAGGATCTGGAAGGTTACCTTTTCCTGATTTTCCTGGAGTTTCTCAGTTTGTTTGTGAGTACTGTCTACTCTCTGTACTTGGGTCTGCTAATGACATGTTGATTAGACATCGTCAAATTCTCTCACCGTTGATTTTATGTTATATTAGCAGAAGAATGACAATAATTTCAAGTAATGCTACTTGTTAAGGTAATTACATTATAATTGCCTTATCAAGGTGTCTTGTAGGAGAGAGACAAAAACGACACCTACCCGAGACATTCGCCACCGCATTGTGCTCCAGTGAGGCGCGTTTCCAACCGGGTGTCGATGGAACTGAACTTCCGGTGTTTACTGTGCTCAGTTTTCCGCTCAGGTAAGCAGGCATTGCACTTCCATTCGAAAGTTTACCATGCGTATCCACAGTCACTCCAGAAGTACATTGATGAAAACCGACCATTCATAACTCCGTGTTACTTTGGAAAAAGAGCAGCTTCTTATTTTTTAGTAACAAGCAAAATATATATTAAAAAAAAAAAAAAATTGTTTTCGGCTCTCTGTAAGGCTTACAATGCTGGTATTCTGGACGGGGAAGAAAATAACAAGATATTGATTCCAATTACTTGGCATTTGGGGTGCATTTTTTGACCTTTAGTTTTAATATCTGGAACATTTATTAGAATGAAAAATAATTAGGAATAAGTATTCATTTAAAAAATAATTTGATTCACTCTGAAATAAATATTGCCAATACTTTTCCAGATTTAACTTGCCCAAATGCACAGCAGAACGTCAATCCATGGCTTTATAACATTTATCAGGATTTTTATTACATTTCTGATTTATTACTGTCCAGCATCTGGTAAGTCATGTGAATTTATTATTTACACTCAGATTTAAAAATAAAACTGTGCCTGTGTTCTCCTGTTGCCCTAATGCATCCAAGTCACATGTTAGAAACACGGATAAATGCCCCAACACGTGTGTGTGCGTTTTGAAGGTTAAAACCTGTGTTCTTTGTGCTATGGTGCAGGAATGCTTGTGTAAACTAGTGCATTCCTTTGGCTTGACGGGAAACGCACCCAGCCTTTAAAAGAAAAGGCTGTTGCCCCCATTAAGGCATCGTGAACTGGCTAACAGGGGAGGTGTTCTGATGCCATAAACAGCTGAGTCTAGGGCAAAATTGCTGGTGGGGTGATTCCGGGCTCCCTTCTCTCCTGAAACTCGGTTAAAACTCCACGTGTGATTAATGAGGACGCTGCTTATTTGTGCCGTGCAACAGTGGCCATTTAGGTCAGACTGTATAAGAGTGTCTGCTCTTGTTCAAACAACACCAAATAAGTGCATAATTTAATATCAGCAACGTGGCTAGAGCACCGTTACAGGCACAGTGTGACTACTGTACGTGTGCGGATTATTAATAAAGGTGTAATGACAGGACATGGGTACTTCTTGTTCCCATTCCCCCATCAAATGACAAGTAAGTTCAGGTATTCAGGTGAAGGAACAAAACATAAACATGAACTGGCTGGGCAGGGGTTGAAAACTAGGTTGAGAACCACTGATGAACCCAAACCACAAATTGCACCTCTTACTCATCCATCAGAGGTAGTGTCTAAGATATTGTAGGTGTAGGTGAATCCAGAGTGTTGGAATTGCTCACAGATTATGTGCAGAATCGCTTGGCCTCCTCTATGCCTCCTAATTTGACGATCAATATCATGAACAGAATATCATGTGCGATAATCCTTTGCATGGCTCAAATGAGTTTAAATTGGAGAGAAAATGTTTAGGGTAGCTAGTAGAGCTGAGAGTTTTAAACACAAATTACATAGCCTTAGTGCTTTGATTAATGGGGAACTTTGCACAAAGACTGCTGATTGCCATGTTATTACTGTCTGAATAGGGCAGAAAAAAAATTATGTCAAGGTTAAATTTTGAAACAGTTTGATCGAATTAAACCGCATTCCAAATACTAACACATTGGCTTGTAGTATGCACTTCAAAATAGACATGCTCAGATTATGTTTGCAGAATTTTTATTTAATAATAGGGTTACTGGGCAGTGAAATGCATTTCCAGGGTTGACTGTCAGTAGCCATTTAAGGAAGTTCTGTCTGATAATCCAAGCCAGCCCTAAGTTCACTTAGAACCGAGTCAGTTAGTGCAGGGCCAAACTTCCGGAACATGCCGGAACTCTTCCGGCATCGTGCTTTTTGCCGCATATTTTTAGGTCAAAACGGTACAATCATATTCCATATCATGTCATATTGGGCCAGTCCACCTACAAGCACCTCAGTATGGTGATGCAATGTCATAAAAGTTCCTGAGCCTCACGTGACTCGTACCGCTGTGCGCTGGTGTTTCATACAGAAGGAGGACTTTTTTACTCTCCACAGTGCCTTTGAAACTGCATATATATACTCCTTTATGCAGAGCTCAGCTCAGATCGCATTAGCGAGTCAATGCTGACTCCCACCGAAGCCACGCTTATGAATTTGCCAGTCGTAACGTTTGTGAATTTGACGCAAGCTTAGCAGCGGTCCTTCTCCTGACTGGAGCATCCAGTCATACTGCCTCAGACAATAGCATGAAGATAATGAGGGTTACTACCTTCCTGGACCTTGTGTCCCGGAGCAATTCCCCCCAGGAAAGCGTGTGGGCCGGAATAAGAGATCAGAGATTAACTTTGGTTTCAATTCACCCGGGGCCACTGCCCATGTTGATCTTGTCCACGGAAACAAGAATGAAATATTATAAGTGTGGTTTGCAGGTGTTATTCCTCAAATGTGCAGAAATATACTTGACTTACCAGCGTGTTACAGCGTGAGCATATCACCGTCAGCTAGATGAATGAAGACACACTGACACAATTAAAAAAATGAACATATTAGGTTTTTACTGCAGTGGCAGAAAATACTAAAGGTTTAATACAAATATACAGTATACACCATGTCACTCAAGGCATCTCTATCAAGTAGCAATTTAAGACTAATCGACTGTTTTAAATATATTTAGATATAAATGATCAGGTGCTGGTGTTGAGTGTCAGTCACGTGAGATACACCAATCCGTTGCTGACGTGTAGTTTCTATGACACGTGTCGCTAGAACCGCCCAAAAATACTTGCAAACATTTGCAAAATGGACACCAAAAACAAGAGGGCACTAATCCAGTGTGTGGCATTTACTTTGCAATTTCCTGTAAGCCAGTAACTAGGAGATGCCTTTCTCAGACCTGTGAGAAGTCATCGAGGAGGTTTTATGTGTAATCTGCCCCAGCATTGTCAGGCACTGAGTGCCTCGATCTTCCATGACACTGGAGGAACATTAGATCAGTCAGGGTGTATTCCTTTTGGACGCCATATACTGATGCGGTGCCTCCTTTGACTCACGAAAGCCTGTCTGCAAGCACCGGGAGAGCAGGTTTTGGCAGCACGCCCTTAACGAATCCCGATAACCCCTCTCCTGTACACACCAGATGCGTAGGATCAGCTCATTACAGGGCTCTCAGTCTCCTTGATACAGAAAGTCAGTTCACAGAGCTTCTAATAAATGCTTCTGTAAGTCTCAAATATGTCGACATGTTGGGAAAGAAATCCCACATATAGCAATAAGATGACGGCAATGAATTTATGGACATTACAGTTGGTACTCCGGCTAAATATTATCCAGAAATCTCATTTATATGTATTCATTTATATATACACTGTACATCTTTAGTACTAATATAATGGGGCTACAGAATCTTGAACTGTGATCAACATCAGTTATGCTGTGTAAATGACCTGTTAGCAATTATCACACAGTCCTAATCGATTTAATCACTAACATCGCACATTATGTGATTCTGTCTTGCGCCAATGGCTGTAAAAATTCATGAGTGCGTTTGCTGAACTAGTGACATTTGTTCAGGTTTTCCTCAGCCAGTCTATTTCAAAATGAACACCTGCTAGCTAAATATTAGCTGTGCTACTAGTCTGTGTACTGTTTTTAGCCAAGAGCCAATGCTTCACTAACACTGCCCTTTCTCCGTCAGAAGGAGAGAACTAAACACGTTAACCTTCGGTCACAGAGAAATATTACTAAAACCTACATGAGTATTGGCCATACTAAGAGCGCAGGATGCTATGACTATATTTTCACTTTAATTTTGCCCTGACTGCCGATAATACAGAATATTGAGTTTGAGCGATCGTATTAAGAAATTAGCATATTGGGGAAAGCGGCCCTTTGGTCCATGAGCACAGTAAAAGTCTCCAGCTGCCCTGTGTATAGGGTCAACACTCTGTTTGTTTAGTGTTGAGGGCAGGGGGTCCTGAAAGGTGGCACGATGTCACTGGAGCATTGCGTTGCTCAGAATAGGACTCTCACTGTGGTTTCCAGAAGGCCGAGTCTTGCCCCTGGCCTTGTCTACCCTACTTTTCCACAACACAGAGTTTTCTGTCATTCCTTGTTAGGGTGACTGAGGTGCCACCTCTTTCATGGCCGTCCAAAGACACCAAGGCTCGAAAAACCCTTTTCCTGCTAGTGGCGCCGCATGAATATTTTGATTTGGATGGGCCAAACACGGGAGTGCTTAAATGGATACTTGTTCTAACCCGATTTGGTGATTGCTCACCCACATTTTGTACAATCATAAATAACCGCACCGGCCCTTAATGGAGTAATTTACACAGACGCTGCTATCACCCTGACAGCACTTTTATCCTTGGCAAATGTCTGGCATTTACTGAATCAATTACTTGAGTTATGAAGAGGAGTATAAAGCCTCATTGCGATCCCATTCTTCTCAATAACAAAAGAAAAGGCACATTAAAAAGTACTATTGATGGTTTGTTGTGAGTTTCAGTCAATGGGCTCTCCCAGAGTTGGAATTAAAAGACTGTTAGAGGAAAATTGTTTTCTCTGGTCATCACTCACTCTGTGAAAGGCCGTTTTCAAAGTGATTAATTAAAAGGCAAGAGGGAAAGAAGCCAGCCTTTATAAAATATCCAGGTAGTTATCCAGTACCATCATGAGTTAATGGACAGTGGCTTCCCCCTGACTAAGTGTTATTGCTTCAGTCCATAATTTCATCTTGAAAATGGGCAAGGGAGTGAATCTTCCCTATAGTAATTGGGTATTGATTTGAAAATAAACAGCGGCACTACCACTACTGAACTGACAGACCATCCTTGGACAGAATTGACAATAAATGGTTTCTGGTTTGTGTGAGACTTATGGATCAGGGCAATACAGTCAACCACAGTGTTCTGCTGCAATCTGTCTTCCAATATCTATTGGATTTTAGATAACCCATTTATGGAACCTGTCATCTAAAGCCTATAGTTTTGAGCAACGGGATGATAAGTTAAAGTTACGATTTACTTTCTACCCTGGCATTGTCCTCTAAACATGGGTTGTTCTCTCTGTAATAATTACTCAAAGCAGACACACTATCGTATTATTTGATGGAGATTCTTGTGATTTGGTTATCATATTGTTCTTCAGACCATCTCTGCGTACGCTTCTGAAATAGCATGGCGTCATACCCATGAGAATACCTCTCCAGTTGTCTCTTAATCGAACAGAGCATCAGACTAATTCAGCACAATCTGTCGTCAGGAACATTAAATGCTTGAAGTGTAAGTAATGACAAGACATAGCACATTTGTAAAGGGCGACAGCTATAAGGCTCATTAAAGCACATCATCGTGACTACGCCCCATGGTGCCAATTTATTATGAAATATCCCTGCATGTTTTAAGTCAAAAAGGTTAATATAGTATTTGTATCAACAGATTTGTGACCATAAAGAATTACTGACAACATTATGGAAAGCCTAGGCCTCGTTCATTGTTCTCCTCACAGTTTACTTATTACAGAGTGTTAGGCTGCAACCCCTTGATGGGCAGACTGCGTACGTGAGTCTATCTGCCTGCTTTCCTGAAGCCATTTCACAGTTACTCACCAAAGACCAGATTATTTTGGTTTTTTGGGACAATCTCCAAATTTCCCCTGAAAATCTCGCAGCACTTACTGATGAGAAATTGTAAAAATTAATACCTTCTCGCAAATGGGTTGATAACCAAGTTGAAACTGTATTAAAACACAGCTTTACTCTAACCATAAATTAACAAATAATCCATCTGTCCGTCTTGTAATCTCTTAGCCTGGTTAAGGTTATGGGAAATTAATAAGGAACACATCAGTAAATTAATAAATAAGAGTAAATATTTTTATATAGTTTTTTTTCTGAAATGCTATAACTGCTTGTCAGTCTTCATTGGTGTAATAGACCATCATAATTAGAGTCGAATAATGAACATTTATGATTAGCATTTATGATTAACGTCTTAGAGAAATGCTTGCATTTTGCACTCCAGTTATGCCTCTCCTTTTCACAGACATTACGGGCCAGCATTAATTCAGTGAGATTTAAATCAGATATGGAGGGGATATATCAGTGTCATCCAATCCGGGATTATGGCTCATATTTGAAAGGTGAGGGTCTGTATGATGAATAAGCATACAGCGTGTTGGAGTTCTTTAGTATGTTTGTTTACATAGTATTTTAGTGGCACTTGATACCTTGGTGTCCTGTTAGTTCATGAATAAAACAAACACAGGCTACAGTTGCCCACACGGCATCTGCATAAGTATACAATGCCCTAAATATGGACTCATCAAAAATCCATTTGCTGAGTCTGCCCTTCAGCACCT
This sequence comes from Gymnarchus niloticus, assembly GCA_009936485.2. Taxonomy (NCBI): domain Eukaryota; kingdom Metazoa; phylum Chordata; class Actinopteri; order Osteoglossiformes; family Gymnarchidae; genus Gymnarchus; species Gymnarchus niloticus. Next base: position 11,508,480 of record JAACJT020000001.1, read on the forward strand.
CGAGTCCCGTTAGCCTGGCTGCTCCTCAAATCATTTCCCGTTCCGCTGGCAGAGGTCTGTGGCTCTGGAGTAATCAGCAAGGAGTCCGACACCAGTCTGGCGTGTCCGTGAGTGCGGAGAGGAGCAGGACTGGACCCTGGGAACACAGCCTCTGTTATGTGTCGGCTGTCATTCCTGTAAAACTCTAGAAGGCATCTCATGTCTAAGTCAAGATGCTCAAGTGTCTGATTTGTGGACAGATATTTGAGAGTGAAGACTTTAATTTCAACCTAACACTATAACAGTATGACACTAACTATGCACTTAGTTTATATACTAAGCATAATATGAAATGAACAACTGTTCAAGTAAATGTCAGTGACAACTTCCAGCTGCATTTGAAGTAAGTGGTAGTTTTTACGAGAGGGGAACTGCATCATGGTTCTGTGTCTCGGAGAAAGATAACGGCGTCAGCTTCACATGAAAGAAAGACTCTGCATCCAATTAGGCAGCTGTGCAAATGTTTCTGCGCCTATTATACCACATCAGTGGAAAGATTAATTAGCCCCGATCTGAGGCTAAAGGTCGCAGTGCTGACTGCAGCTGATAGGCTGTTTTGTTGGAATTAACCATGTAATTAAAATATTAGAAATACGAAAGAAAAAAACCACAAGAAGAAAACTTGCGGAAGTCAATGCCTTATCTTAAAATAAATTTGCATACCTGTCAGAATGAGGCGAAACAGAATGGCGAACGGTCCCACGTGCGGTCCCATTTTGTCGGTTTTTCGGACTGAATTTAAATTAGCGTCGACGCGCTGCTCTTTGACTGATATGCGTTTAACATTTAGCTAACATCGGGCCCCATGTCATAATAAGTATCCTGTTATAGACGAGCATCAGGCTTGCCCGGGGGATGCGAGGCGTATCTGGAGGTAAAGAAATGTCACAGGGTGCTGGGTAATGGTGTGTGCCGCTCGTAGATACAAACAGCAGTGGGAGGACAGCTCAGTCAAATAATGGAGGCAAAAGCTGTGGCACGCAGAGATTCATGTACAAAGGATGCTCCTTTGATGCAGTGACATTGGGAGGCCCATAAAAGGTGGCGTATAAAATACAGTAGTGGTTACACTGTGCTAATAGGATTCTCGTTTTTCCAAGGCAGATTTAGGACACCCTGCCACCAAAGATGGACTGACGCTAATTGGATTCAGCTACCTGAGTCTAATAAACGAATGAGAGAGATGAATCAGGCTGGGGAGGTGACAGGTTTAAAGGCTGCAAACAACACGGCGTGCGGGAACTCCCGGAGAGCTGACAGCGGCCCGTGTTTCCGCTTGTCGAATTCGGTGACGTTGGCGCACGTGACGCCACCTGCATCTGCCAGGCAGCTGCACTATCCAGCACCTGCGTGATGCAAATGTGCTGGGTAGGGGATCTTTTATTTTGGCACAGCTGCCTCACCCACTGCCGGACTCTGGAGCAGGGTTTCCCAGTTTTGAGCAGTTCACAAAGCTTCCAGTACGCGAACTGCATAACTTTGGTAACGGTACTCATCCGCAGCCCTTTAATTCCTTCTTTTTCCGAGTGATTGCAGATCCACAAATGGAAACTGTAATTTACACAATTGGTGTCCATTATGACATCTATTTGTGCATCTTGCAGATATAAAAGTGCAGAGGTTAATTCATTGCATTCGCTGGTATATGAAGACATCACTGTATGATAGAAAAATGTCTGCAGGCATCTATTTCGTAATAATCAAAAGACTCTGTTTCAATTACACAATCTGATTGAAAAGCATGATATGTGTTAAGGAGAAATGAAAATAAAACTTAATGAACACAAATGTGGGTGGAGCGTTTTGATGGCTCATTTTAGCTTGTAATTTGCTTGTGTGACTCATGTAGATCCATTTACAAATTATGACTTCATATATTGCAGTCAATAAAAATCGCTCACTAATACAAAACAGATAGGAATGTCTGTCTGTTTAATTTTCAAATGCATTTATGCAATTTATGTCAAAGCTTAATGCAAAGATTTCTATAATTTTGAGTTATATATTAAGCTCATTAAATGCTGCAATCACCTGCCACTGTTAGCAAAAAGTCACTCTGTATTGACTTGCCTTTGCTATAAAAAGCAAAAAAATCCTCCAATCTTTAAGTTGTGTCTGTACAGATCAATAAGACAGAGATAAGCCCAGATGTTTTCTGGTGATATGAGTCGCCAGAATGTAGTCTGACGTATCATGATTCGGACTTTAATTACTTGGGGAAAATGGCTGATATCAGATCAGCACACAAAACAAGAACTCTGGAATTTGCAAATTCCATCCTGCATAATCACTTGGTTGCTACAATGTCTGTTATTGATTATCCTGCAACCTTTCACACTCCCTGACAGGTACGATGCATACGAGAAAACAGAGAGCATCGGGTTCAGGTCGCAAATACCCCTTAACTATGGATCAATACTGCAAATTTGCTAATTAAACTGATTAGAGCATTGAAAATCAGCCTCCCAATGCGTGATATGTACAGTACGTCTATGGATAGACTGGAAGATACACACAGCCCAGCTGGCACTGTGAATGGAGACGCCACGGCCCTTTTGGCTAATCTTGGAGACGGCGCTATCGCAGCGCGTGACTCACAGACACAATCGGTAAAACGTCACCCAGGACGGCATGTCTCAGTAACTGCCTAAAGAACGGGCATTTTCAGCAGATCGGAATGAACACGACCACGAACAACATTAGTAAGTTCAATGGAGTCAAATCATTTTCACCATGACAATTTCATAGTGACAATGAAACACCGCACAGCTGCTGATTGGCAAATGAAATGACGGCTAGTGAATTAGCTTAAGTCCCTGTAAAAATCTGATATCGAAAAGGCAAAAAGCATATTCTCTGTTGTTTCTTGATGCACTGTTTAATTTCATGCAGTGATGTTTACTATTGCCTCTTCACTTTGTCTTGTACAATTTTCAGGAAGTTGATGTAGCTACACTTATTTGACAGGTAAGCCAGTCACTGGAGGGGAGCCACAACCACTCAAGCTCATTAACAACTCACACCCTTGCTGAACTCAGCAGGACCAAGAAGCATGCAGTGCCGGCACAGTTTTCACCCACTGCAAACTGCTGTGACAGTACATTTCCCTAAGGGCACAGCATGCAAATGAGTGGACTGTGCTGTTAACTGGGTCAGGAAGCCGGACCGGGTGAGGCTGACAGAAAACAGACAGGAGCCATGTGTCAGACACGCCTCCATCGTTGGGATGCCATGCGTTGTTAGGCTCAATGACGTCAAACAGACGGATGCCGCTTTATTTTAATTGAAACCAAATCCATTTACATTCTTAATCCATTTTTGACGGTAGTCTACATTCTCTTCCAATAATAGACTTTCTAGTAATTTTTTCACCCTTTTTGCCTTTGCCAAATCCATTTGACTTTAAACAGAAGTCCATTTATTAGGCCTTTCATTATGTATGCTTGTAAAGATCTTAATAGAGATGTAAGGTAATGAAATTCAGCAAGTTCTTAAAATGTTCATAAATCTCCATAACTTCCAGTTTCAAAGAAAACCTGTTTTCATTGAGTCTGATGTTTTATTCATGGTCTGTGAAAACGTTCATGGAGTTTAATTAAGCTAATATGATTTATCTAACCGCCTTGCGACGTGTTCATTCCTAAAGAAGCCTTGTTTTGGAACGGCCGAAGTGAACAAGCAAGGTAATTAAACCACGCTTGAGGAAATTAGTTAAGCACTTTTATTAATCAAAGACTGATTAAAAGTCTGATTAAAAGTTATATATAGAAATACTTTTTAATCATACCATATACTATTTAAATAAACAAAGAGTTAAATGTGTCATGAAATATTTTGCAATTCTGAGTGATACAGTTAGAGTAGCATCAACCAGCATGTGGAACAAGAATAATTAAAAATATATATTTATTAACATTAATAATAACCGTAGGAAGGCAGTCATTTAATTGCTCAACAAACCTAAGTAGATATTTACTGCACGATGTGTCAGTGATGGTTCACAAAGATCTCTCCATTATACACTCCATTGATAACAGTGGCCCAGTTATCGAGAGAGTCCATTGGACAAACCACAGGTCCTCTAAACTCACAGTGGAGGAAGTTTAAAGCGGGGTAACTGTCAGCTTCACTGGCATGAAAACAGCACAAATTAATGTAGTCTCAAGTATGCACGAGGTCTACCTAGCGCATGCTGTTATTGCTTTAAAAGGGCCAGCTCACAGGAAGAATGGATACTGTAAAATGAAGGGGGGTTAAAAGAAATGATCAATAAGGTATTTACAAAAACAAGGCAGACAAAAACAGAGTAATTTGTTGATTGTGTCTGAACCGTGACGACCTTTTCCTTTCTATGATTTCTAAAACTTCAGTGGTTTTTCAATATTTCAACCTGAAAACGAATATGTTTGGCTGAGTGAAACCTTACATGGTGGCTTAGGGGCAGTTTGCAGAGTCAGATGCCAGCCTAGCATCTCTTAGCCCACTCCTGAACAGGGTGCTTAACCTGAATTGCCTAAATACCCATCTGTACAAGTGAGCAAATTGTAAGTTTAAGTAGTTGCTCTAAATAACGGCTTCTGATTAAAATTGCAGTAATGGGACTATGATGGCACATAAAGAGCATTTTCTTAATTAGGGTGCAAAAACACTGCTCAGGTCTCGGCGTGAAATAAGAAGAGGCACTGAGGAGAACAGACAGAGTGATCTAAGTTTAACACGAAATCAGGGGTTTTCGGACAAAATCACAGAGCTTGGTCAGCTGAGCTTCTGCAAATATCATGCTGTTTCTCTACAGTGCTACAATACAATTTTCTGAGCTAAGTACAATGTTTCTGTTCCTTTAAATGTTAATGAGACGTAGTTTATGGGCACACCAGAACTGCAAGCGCACATGTAGACATCATCAAAGCACTTTGAATTAGTAAAAGAAAACTGAAAATTATGGAGCAAGACAGATAGGCTAGTTGTTCCAATTCTCTGTTGGCAGCCTGATTGGAAAAATGCAAGATGACCGGACCTGGACTATTCTACGTGCTTCTCTGCACTGTTAACTTTTTCCAGTCTGTCCTTAGTTATCATAAATACAGTGACCACCATTCCTGTACCGTCCTGCTCCTTTCACCATTAAGGGTTTATAGAATTCTCTACCAGTGTAGAACACAAACTTATCTTCTGAGTTGCTATCATTTTGCCAGTTGGCCAGACTGCATGACCCACCTGTCGAAATCTTCTCCACAATTAATATCTTATTCTAATGAATATTCTTTTTGAACAAGAGATGCAGGTGACATTTTTGCAAGTGTTAGACGCTTCTTATGAAACACCACTAAAACGTCCTTTATAGTATAAAATAAAGAAACAGAATGTTTCTGCATATGTACAGAAAGAAATATTAAATGTTTTCTTTTAGGCTGAAAAAAAAAAATCCTTCCTGCAAACTTTCCTTGCATCTCTGGCTCCAAAACTCCAGCCCTTAGTATATACTGCTGTTTCTCTTATGTAGCTTAGATCTCTGGCTAAATGGCTGTCTCATTTACACTTCCTGTCCTGTCATCATTTCCTGTGTTCCTGTTAAAGGGGCACCTGCCACCCGACCATCCAGCTGCTTGATCATCGACGTGTGGCAGAATAACGAGAACATTTTTAGCTGTTCGCTGTTGTTGAAGTATCCTTGTTTTAATAAAAGCAGGAGACCCAGGAACCTGGGAGCCCCTGAGGTATGCGCAATGGCATTTTCTTTCAGAGATCTGTTGAAAGATCCACACTGCACCAACAGTGCCACAGAACAATTCTCCTGGTAAAGAACAGCAGATAAAAGGGTTTACCATTATTGAAGGATTCCTGTGGAAAAGAGGGTGGAAACATGGAGAGATTTCCATTTATAGCACAACTTCCTGTAATAAAAACCTGCAATATCACAGTGAGCCTGTGGCCCCTATATCACTGTGATAACTTTACTAACACACCAAATCACTGAAACCTTGACTGACACACCAGATCACTGACACACTACAGCACTGACACATTTCACAATCAAAAGTACTGACACATTCGTGACCATACTGATATACAAACACCTTGACTGAGAATTTAAAGCACCGACCCCATCACTGACACACCAAAGCACCGACCCCATCACTGACACACCGAAGCACCGACCCCATCACTGACACACCGAAGCACCGACCCCATCACTGACACACCAAAGCACTGAAAACATCAATGCCATTGTCCTTCAGTGTGTTGCTAAAGCTACAGCACCATTTTAAAATTCTTTTTCCGATTTGTTACTTAAGCATTATTATTAACGCATATTTTATTAAGACGCAGATGTCTTCTTATTTCTTCATTTTGCCGTGAGAGCTTCAGATAAACACGTTAAAATCCATCCCACAATGTTCGGCAGAATGTAATCTCGTTTTCTGCCTGCTACTGGCAACACTGAACAGCGGCACAATGACAGAAGTAGTTTTATTGTGCAGTTCCTACTCTCACACTCAAAGGGATCTGAAACATCTGTATCCCTCTGATTCATGCACAATATTACGGTTTCATCAGTAAAGCAGCTAGGATCACCGAGGCATAAATTCTTACAAGTCATTTTCAAAAGAGGTTATGAACCACATTTTTGTTCCAGAAGTTCAGTGGACAAGGCAGCCCTTGGTGACCAACTGTAGTCTTTCAGAATATATTTCCTCCCAGTTTTTCCAGGATTCACACTCTTCAATAGCATAAAGAGGATGAAAACGTAAAAATGTCAACAATTCCAGGGATTTACCTTGGCATGGATTTAACAAGAGGAGATTTGTTTAATTATTTTAGGACAAAAGAAATTGTTTACTGGATGCATTTTGATTAATCAGAATCAGAATACATTAAGTTGTCAAGTTGAGGCATTCTTCATAATTTGCACGACAGTAACTGGATGGAAATGGTAGTTGGTAGAAGATTTTTAAAAAACACACCATTTGTCTAATGGTTGTGGTCACAAGCAGGAAGAGCAAAGTGCCGGGCTGTGGTGGGAAATAATAATGGCAGTACATACACATTCACTGCTGATGGGTCAGTATCACGCTCATGCAGTCTGCAAGTGAGACTGATAGTGTTATCTTTAACATTTGCTTCTGCCGTGTACTCTCTCAGCCTCTGACATCTCCTCAAGGTGTCTCGCAGGTATCCAGTGAGCTTGCCTGCTCCTGTTGTCTTGCTGTTTAGTTTAATTCAGCCTGTTAGATGCCGGAAGACTCCATGAGTCAAGGAAAAACAAAAATACATGAGAACGGGCATGTAGGGGTGAGGAGGGGTGGCTGGTGGGGTCAGTCTACATTAGATCCTTAATGGCTTGAAGCATTTGGATTTTTACTGACAAAATAAGGTCACATGTTGCTGTCTGGAATCTATTGAGCTACTGAAACGATAAACTGATCTATTAAATGTCTGCACTTGTCACTTAATCTGCCTTACACTGTATACTTCTTGTACTGGTTACTCTTTTTAAACACCAGTCATTACATTCCAGTTTTGAATTTCATGCATAATTTTCAGTTACACCCATTGTGCTGTTACACAATGTCGTATGCAGTGCCGTATTTTGTCAGCAAGTGGGATTAATAAGTAGAACATTTATTATCATGTTTTATGCGTTGACTGTTGCTGCGCTCTGTGAAAGGACATTTTTAAGGCCTCAGATAAATGCAATTTCATTTCACTGTTTGCCTGCATATACTGAAACGACGATAACGTCGGACTTGATGTTATTGAGGAAATACGCAGGAGAGCAGCACCTCTGCAGCCATACAGCAGAATAGTTCGAGCCTGGGAATGGGCAGAAAATGTTCGAGTGGAGACGCATGTTTATCTGCTGTGTGAACAGCTTCGTTTATTCAGAAAACACTTGCAAAAGATCACATAGTGAGCTACAGGCCCGTACATCCTGTTCAGTCAATACCATGCTGATCAAAATGTTATTTTGCCTCAGGTTTCGTTGTTGGAATTTAAAATACTGCAGTTTAAAGCTTATTTGGGAGAAAAGCCGTCTGCCTATCTGCATGAATATTGATAGAAAAATATTGTTGGAAAAAAATATTAAAATAACTCTCCTCGTCTTAGTTATGGCTTTATGGACGTAGCCTGGAAAGAAAAAAATAAAATAAAACATGAAAAGCTGAAGAAACATGAATCTTGACTACTAATGGCTGTTTGAAAACAAATTCACTGTGAAATTCTTTCTGTAGTTCTTTACCAAACCAGAGCTATTAGAAGGCTGACATTATATTAATATGATGAAGCCAGGTAGAATTAGCAACTATACATTAAGATACATGTAAGACACATAAGAAATTACATGTTCTATTGCAATATGCTGAGCAACACGGAAGTTACCATACACAGAAAGAAGTCCTTTTTGACCCAGAAAAAAAATTCTCCACGACTCCAATCATGCTATTACCTAATGGAATTTGATGTACCAAAAATGATTAGTTGAGTAGTTGTTCCTAATCTACTGGCTGACCTTGAATTATGCTGATCCTAAGAACATCAACCAAGTCACCCGTTTCGCAATTATGAGATTTGGGGAATCATCATTGATCAGCACATGCAGACTTGGTCTCAACCACTGGCAGTTTCCAGGAACAGAGGGGGCTTTAAAGGTCACAAGTGCAGATGCTGTCATGGACTCTACAGGTCAAAGACTCTGAAGCACAAATTCAGGAAGTGTGTTAGTGCCAAAAAACCACACTCTATTATCACACGGTGTAGTGGAGCAGCAAAGAATCAACCAAACTTCATCCTAAAGCTAAATACTCTTCAGATGATTAGGTATGACTAGAAGACTTGAATTGGCTAGAGACAACTTAACAGGATTCAGGTGCAGTTATTAAAGCGATTCATTTTGACTATCAGCAGGGTCCTCTCGAGATCTGCTTCCTGAATCATCCTTTCCGTTGCTCCGATACCAGATTTGCGTGAGTTAATGACTCACTTTTCAAGGCGTATGCTGGAAAAATGAGTAAATAAAAACAATATACTGTAGATTTGAGTCAATTTGATTCAAGTTCGAGAAATGTCCATGGAGCAATTCATTCATTTTAAAGACACTAATCCAGGACCTATGATAGAGTCCAGGACAGGAGAACATCCAGGGGGCATATGGCTCTATTGCAGGAGACACACATTCACACACTAATAACTTATGGGTAAATCGGGGTTAGGCACATGTTTCACCGTAGGAGGAAACCTGCACTGCTTAGTGATAACATGTAAACTCTGGGCTAACACTGAATATGATTTATTTTATACTTTTACAATTGATTTAGCAAATAAAAATCAAAAGGTGCTCAAGGTCAGAAAAGGGGTGCAACTGGAGGCTAAGTATGATATGAGTGGGACATTCATGTGAGGAAAAAAGATCGTGGGCAAAGAAACCAGACCCTAAAACTCACCTGGCTCACCCTCCCAAGATGGACCGACACAATTACTGTCACATGACCTCGTGTTTACATTTCCCTCATTATGTACATCCTTAGTATTGTGTTTAGCATGGGACTGTGAGGCTTCATGAAGACGGTGGCTAATTGTACTCAAATGTAAAAGCGTTGAAGCAGCAAGGGTGATTACTCACCGGGTCCGGTCCCGGAGCACTTCACCAGATTACACGCGGCGTTAGCCATGCCCTGCCCTCCTTTGTTCTACACACAGCTAGCAGGTTCAGCCGGTGAGCACTAACTGACAACTCCAGCAGCTTAATGAGAAATTCCTCAAGAAACTGAGGCTGATTATCAGCTACAAATTAGCTATAATATGAATAATCAGCGGCGATGTCACTTTGGTGTAGGCAAGAAATGGTAAACAGCAGAATGCTCTCTCCCATACTAATTTAAAATTACCTGCAGCTTGCTGCTAAGCGCCTTGTTTTTGAAGATGTAGAAAATAAATCTGGCAAGAGAAGGCTTTCATAAATGTGTATACATCATCCATCCTTCCATCTTCCTGCCACTTATCCTGTCCATGGTGTTGGGCAGTCTGGAGCCAAGCCAAGAGGAACACCCTGGAGGAGATGCCAACACATGGATATGAACCAACCATGAATCGATTTAAAAATATATTCTAGGCTTATCATAAGAAACCTTATATACTCTACATAGTCAATAGAAACATAACAAATGCTCAAGACTTTCTGAAATACAGGATATATATTTCTGCATGGAAAATGGAGGGGAGGCTTTAGATAGCGAGGACCAGCCTGGTGAAAGACGAGAGGAGGGATGGGGCTCTAGATAGAGGGGACCAGCCTGGTGAAGATCCTACAGGTCCACAGCCGGACAGTGTGTGCTGCCCATATGTATTTGGGGCCCCAAACCAAAGTTCTTTTAGGAAGGCCAGAATTCCAGGCTACAGCTCAATATAGGTATGGTGGAGGATGGAACACTGACTTAATGGATATCTGTTTACCAGGGAACAGGTCATAAACATCAACAGCCATTCCCATAGACATAAATCCTTCACATGACCTAACATATTCATACACAGGGTGATTCATGTTTTTACTTTTTCTACTGCTAAGTCAAAATAAATGCTGCCATCCTGGCATTTCCTTTAGAAGAATGGCAGCTTTGAAGCTCACGCTGTTGGTGAAATATTTTTTCTGCACTAAGGGCCTATACATAGCCCAGAGCCATGCAAAGCAAGCCATTCATGGGTTTTTAATCACCACAGTTCTCATATTTAAATAGAGGATTCTTTTAAAATTTGTTTTATATTACTTGCTTAGCTAATATTTTGTCAAAAGAGGCTTAAACATTTTATCTAAATATACAGCTGTATATTTTAATGCCCCCTTCAGTGGCACGGACTAGCAAAATTTATGACCATATTCTTAACTATTATCCCACCATTTTTTGGGTTACTGAAACATTGTTTAGCTTCTTGGCATATATTTAACAGGAACAGGCATCCCTCCATCCATCTTCCAGCCGCTGGTCAGGTACAAGATGATAGAGTTAATAGGTATATAGTAAAATAACAATTTGTGAATGACTAGCAAACAGCTTTCCACAGCCATTATGGTTGGTTTGTACTGTTGAATGAATGGGAGGTCATTGGCAACGGCACAAAGGTCCTGAATCTTTGACAGGTCGCCATCAGTTGAACACGTAAAAATAAATATGTTCTTTATGTAGCTAAGAGCGGCTGCCGAGGACTCGGACTTATATACAGAGACCCACTCAGACAGGACAAACACACATGAAAAGCCTCTGGCACCATGGGGGATTTCTATTACGCACATTACATTATGGACGTATTAGTTCACATTTACTCAAGGTTGAATAACTACCTTATACCTGATTTTTTACAGCTGAAGCTATGGAAAAGATCAAACAAGGAGCAGGATGCACCCCCCCCACTCGATGATCTAATGTAAGAGCTTTATTTTATGGGAAGTAAGAATACGAAGAAAAGTGTTAGCGTGTTGGCTGGATGGGAACAGGAGTCAACAAAGCTTGTGAGGGATTAATGTGGTGTGGTTCTACCAGGAAGCACCTAATTAAGTCCACACTGATGAAGACAAAGTTGCTGTCAAGAGATTCTGTCTGGATAAACAAAAAGTGTGATGAAATACCGAGCTCTCCCAGAAGACCTGAAATGTCATTATCCTGGGCAGCCATTGAGATCATGTCACAGAGCAGTTTTAAGAATGTGGAAATTCACAGGAGGACCGTAGCTTTTTCTTGGTGGACATGCAGAAATGTACGTCTCAAAAAAAAAAGATTAGGAAAAAATGTCCCCCGGGAAATTAACCGGTTTGGGATTGGTCAGCACACAAAACATCACATGAACAGGGAGGTGAGAGCACCTGGGTCAATGGTTCAAACAGGGCAGGTGGAACAGAAGTGTGTTAACAAGTGGTGAGTTTACAATGAGGTGAGAGCGTCTTGTAAGATAAACACCTCAGTGACCCATGAATCAGACCAGAACATTGTGGGTATTCTGGGTAATACTGAAGATGAAGGAAGCTAAACTGGGCTTGAGGCAGTGGAATATAATTTAAAACACTGGGAGGTTTTAGGGAGATAATAGACTGACTTTGCAATACTTAAACAAAAGAGAAAAGGAGAAGGTAAAGAGGAGTGGTTTTAAACAAACCCCCAGATGCTGCAGATTTATTCAGGGTTGTGGTGGCCTGTGTTCATTCACAGGTTGCTCACACACGCATTGTGTTTGGGAAAAACCAGCCCAAGCCAAATCAGCACTTGGAGAGCCCCTGATGGGTTTGAACCCTAACCCCGGAGCATCTCAGACATTCTGAGTTTACTACTTCTTTTGGATTTTAGCCTTGACCATCTTTAACTGTACATATCGCATGTATTTATAACACATATGTTAAGAAATGAAACTGACGTAAAGAGTTCACGTTTTTGTGTAAGAGAACTTTGTCACCTCTGTGAGAGTTAATTTTTTGTTCTTTTGCATGCATTATGGCTATAAAAAGAGCAAATAATCATTATAAATTACCTTTAAAAATTAGACCAAAGGGTGGCAAAAATGCGGCCCTGCTTTTCTCAGTGCACTGCATGTCGCCCACATCTCTTCAGGAGTCAGAGGGTTAATCAGGAAATTAATTTATCTTCTTAGCAGAAGAAGTAATTAAGTCTAGGGGACAACGGCATCATATAATTGAGAATGAGTAATGAAGCAGAAGCTTGTGAGAAAAAAAGTTTGGTAATTAAGACAGGATGTTCAGTGTAACAAGGAGAAATAATGTGTTTGTCACCTATGGCATAATTATTTCTCAGTGAAACTGTAAGTGCCATGGGCAGGAGGTGGAACGTGAAGTTGTACCATGTTCCCTTATTAGTATCCGATTTATAATGTAGCTGTTATGACTAAATCAGGCCACTCAAGATTTATTCAGCAGCACAGAAAGCATAATGTAATAGAGACAGTTTTCCAGGAAGGTTTCCCTTTTGTCCTCCAAACAGAGAAATGACAGAGAAATCTACACTGTTCTATCAATCTGGGACCCTTCTGTGGAAAACGACTGAGGCTACATGAAGAGGGGGTCAGATGACCCCAAACTGGGTCAGTCTGGTACAGTGTGCGAAGGCAAACTCACTAGGTAATTACTGTCTGGTTGTTTCTTCATAGTTACTGATGATTCTCTCGTTTCCTCATAGTTACCAATGATTCTCTTTGTTGAATTTAGAGAACGCCCCCTCTTAAAACAGGATTTATTTTGTTAGTTGTAGTATAAAGACCAAACTATTCTTCTCAAAGGAAGAAGGAATAGAGACATGTGAAAGTCACTGATTTGACCTTATAGTCTGACAAACAGGACCACCCAATAGCCTGCAGCAGAGGGCATGCAGGCTTGATGTTAAGGGTAAGTGAACGGGACACAAATCACGATAAAAAGGAAAGGAAAACAATTCCGTAAAATGTGTATGGAAGCCACTGGGAAAAATAATTGAACAGTAAAAACAGTAAGAATATCAGCCAGGCTCACAAACTCACCACTCAGGCCGCTCTCTTGAACCCGCAGATGTGGCCGGGGGTAGCTACACACAGACTGGTCCCAGAGGCCCAAAGGAGAGGATCTGGACCAGAAATGCACAGCTGATACCCTAGACAAAGTCCAAAACGATTAACTACTGATGGATGAGTACCTCAAACTAACCAATCAACGAGGCTTCAAAACCAGTGATGGGTGGGAGTATCCCAAACTATCCAATCAATGCAGACACTAGGTGAGGCTTCAAAACCTGTGGTGGGAGGGAGTATCATTTCTCCAAAACACTAGGGCCAAAGTTCTCCATCAGAGCAGCACATGCTCAGGTTTTTCACCGCAGCCACCTCGCCGGCTGGCAGCAGCTTCCAAAGTCCCCTGGAGGTCACATGTGCAGGTTGAGGGACCTCAACGCCTGCAAACAGGAGGGCCGGCACCTGCAAGCTCCTGGTACGAACGATCTCCACACTTCAGCTGTTCCTCAATGTGTGTCCATGACAACAGGGAAAATGAAAGGTTCCTAGGAAGAAAGTGCAGTGTTTTCAGGGACTGGAAGTTGTGTCGTGAATCTGGGGCTATGTGAAACATCTAGGAGTCCAGGTAAAGGCTCCTCCAGGGTGGTGGACAGTCTCACAAACATTACGGGTGCTGATAGTGCATCTCAGTACACATCGCACTGCACTGGGGATTCAAAGAACTTCAAAGACATGAAGGCGAACAGGGAAAGCAGAAAAACAGCATACGTTAAAAAGAACCTACAAATTTCAGCGTAGGCACATTTCAGTCTAACTTTGTTCCAGCTGTTCTCTGTGGCAACGAGGTGTCTTAACCAGAGAGAAAAGAGCATCCTGACAGACTGGGATAGGCCATTGGGCCACACTGTTCTGATGTTTAATAGTACGTTCTATCAAGTTGTGGCCTTGTTGAATTTATCGACTGAGTAAAAGAATCTACAGTGAAACAGGTCTACCAATCTATTCCGCCCACAGATAATGGACTACTCTCTTTTATTCCATTCTCCGTAGTGATAAATGGACTTAATACCAGAGCTTGCTACAAATTTTATTTTTCCCCCCGTCGATTTTGAATCTCATAAATGTGCCTTGCTTTCTGAAGTGTCTCCATGAACCCTCCTCTCACCGTTGATTGAAGCACTCAGTCCCCTCAAGATGAAGCATTTGTGGGCGCTCTTCAAAATGCGCCGGGCTCGTCAATGGAAAGCATTCCGGCCACAAAGGAAGACAGAAATTTAGCAGGGGTGGACGGACAATGATCCGGGAAAGAGAGGACTGGAAGAATAACAGACAGGTGGCCTCCGTCACTGAATCTCAGATGCATTTATCCGGAGCTCATTGTCTAAGCCATGCTTGGAAGTTGAGTCCTTTCCTTCGTACAGCAGCGTACGTTAGATTCAGCAGCCGTCTGTGATTGTTATAAGCTGATTCTCTGTCTCTGGAGGGTGGTACTGAATGAAAAGCAGTGTACTGTCACTATCAGGCAGTTTCATCTTTCTGTGAGGTAAATCCGGGTCCCATCTGAGTGCATTCCTGTCACATCATGTTTTTTTTAAAAAAAAAAAAAAAACTTAAAATGATTATTATCTCATTCTATCAATACATAGGAATATTCTTGTTTCATTTTAGTATTGACTTGATGCAGAATATACTTTTTAATGTTTTATTCTTATTGTAGTCCTCTTTCCTAATTATAACCAAAATTTCACTACAACAGATTGGAATCCACAGTAAAAAAAAAATATGTGGACTGTTCTTTAACAATACAATACAAGTTAACAATAGTGTATCAGTCACAGGAGGTATATAAAAGTAGACACTTATGACCAAAATGGACTGGACATCAGAAAGATGTTCTCTCAACCGTGTGAAAGAATCAACACGTGAACCTTACATTTTGGGAGTCCAGGCCTTACTGTTGACTTGGTTATCAATTTGAACAGCATTTCGAAAACGAAGATAACAATAAAAATTTTTAAGTTAAAATATACTGGAAGACACATTTGTGTTGTTCTTTCATATTTATTTACACTTAATGTTTGATTCTACATTAAGAAAAACACATTGCTTTCTTTCAGATGTTTACTGTTACTAAAGATACAATACAAAACTAAAATATGCTCACTGAACCTCTGAAGTCAATATTTTATATTTATAGATGGTGAGGTGTCAAGGTGCTGTGTGGTAAATACATATTTCATCAGTTAAAGTCCATGCATATCCATTCATCAAAGCGGGTTTGCAAATTTGCTATTCTGAGGCTGATCATTCACTGTGTCCTTAAATCCTAGCATTGGGTGATCTGCGCATCACTCCTAGAAATGTTATTTATTGTTTTCATAATTAAATTCGGTGACTCCATGGTGGTCCTCCATAAAACTATTAATCAGACCACATCGGCAGCACTCCAAATGGGACAAGTGAAAGCACAAGGTAAAATATATATATGAATTTTGAAAATCCTTTGTGTCAAGTATGGAAGCAAACTAAATGAGAATATATCTAACAGACTAACTGCGAGCATATTTCAGCTGTGCTGAGTAAATATTTATTAGCGAACAGGCGCAAGGTGTATGTAAATGCATGCACCCGTCCTTCTGCAAGTCCTCGGCCGTATGATGCCTGTCACTCCACAGGAGCATTCCTCGCCTTTTCCGCCAGTGATGGAATCAGCTGTGTGTGTGGGCCCTCGCTCGCCCGCACCCTCGCTCACCTGCCACCTTCCTTCAAAAGACAGACTCCGGGTGACTGCAGTGTCACGGCAACGAACGGTTCTCCACCAGCCTCCTGCAGAACAAACTACTCTTTGACCTTTAGTGGCTAACCTTTCTGAATGTGATTATCTGACAAGCTTGCATTTTGCTGTGCTGGAGTGATGAATGCAGGATGAATTGGTCCCCGTTGTGATTTGCATCAATTGATTAAATGTCAGCAATTAAACACAGGAAATTCAAACCTGAAACTAAAAATGAAGGTGTACCTTCGCTCTGTTTTAGCGTGGATAATGTTATTATGAGGGATTATTAATGTAAAGTAACCCACATGGGACTGGGTTAACAGCACTAGTCACTAAAACACAGATTGGCCATACTTACATAATCTTCTGAAATAGCTTTCATCTAAAAATCCACCTTAAATCATCTGTCACATGTATAGACTCAGCCTACAGTTTCTAATATCAGGATATCGGGAAGGACAGATCCTTTTGTTTTACTTTTGCACCAGTTTGTGAGGAACCCTTTTGGAATATATGCTTTCACACAGACCCATCAAGAGCCATCAAACATGATTAGAGACGACCAGCCCAACCACAGCCCCCGTAGGGTGGGAATGGGGCCCACCCAGACTGATCAGCACTGGGACAGATAAGACTCCACTAACTGATGACAGAAAGACAGACAGATTAAACAAGTATATAGACAAAAGGAAGAAAAGAAACACAACCATGCTCAGTGTGGGACGCCCCCAGCCCATTCAGGCATGACAAAGAACAAAGTCTTTGGAGTAGGCCGTTCCATTGCCTCTCTTACTTGACAAGGCGTACAGTACAGACACTTAAGAAGTGACAACTGTGGACGTTAGCAACCAATAATGACCTGAAACAAAGCAGTGATACAAATCTAGGCTTGTAAGAGGAACATCGATAACTTTGGCTCACGTCAGTCAAACCTTGAGTAATAATGAGTACAAAGATGGCACTTTGCAGGTCCCACAATAGCTCGTTAAACCAGAAAAGCTCTCCTAGGCACTGCCATGAGATAACAAAAACACACAAACAAACAAAAGAGAGCAAGAATGCCTCATTAAGACGCCCATCCAATGCATGCAGGCTACAGCTTTTATTCAGCTAGACAGATCAGCTGAAGATCCTTGTTTGTGAGGTCTACTGGTCCACCTGGTCTAGAACCCCAACAAGATGCCTGCGGGTTATTGGTTCACATCCGTAACTACTCCTCTACTACTGCCTATCAGCTTAATTTGTCCAGCTGATGATACCATTTCCAAATGTACTTGTTTCCCAGTTTGCACAGCTGAATAATTTACCAGGACATGTTAAATTCCCTACTCAGGGTTTCAGAGTACCTTCAATTGTATTTGAACAGGAAACTACCAAGGGACCGCTCTTACCTATCACCCATTTATATTACTGGCAAAACATTTAAGCAACACAACAGTGGTTTCCTTTTCAACTAAATGTGTTAAATATGGAGGTCAGGTCTGAACAGCAATGCCGTTCTTTTGTTGGACTCTCGCTATTTAGCAAGCAGCCTTAAGCCGAAAAAGGACAATACAGTAAAAAAGGCCAAAGCAGATGCTTGCCCACATCAGCACCACCCATAATTCTCTGTGCTAATGACAAATGTGGAGAACACACTCGCACTCAGAGGCAACTGTATTAGCTATACTTGCTTCCGACAGCCTGCTCCTCCAAATAGCGAATCAAGTGGCTGCAACTGAACACATACAGCATGCAGACATGGTCAAGAGGTTCGGTTACCGTGGCAAAGCATCACA
>JAACJT020000001.1:11532036-11580655 GCA_009936485.2 Gymnarchus niloticus
CTTGAGAACCCCTTGTTAATGAGGGAGGTCAGAGCAGAACAGCCAGACTCATTAAAGCTAACAGGTAGGACACAGGTGCAAAAATAACAGCTCAGTACAGCAGCGGTGTACAGAAAGGGTGTTTCTCTGAACATATCAATCCTTGAAACGGTCCTATAGACTAAGGGGGGGGGGGGGTGCTCTCTGATACCATGTAGGCATACCCAATAAAGGGGCCACTGTCTGCTATGGAATTTTCAGCATATTAAATTGCACATGCAGCTACATTTGCTATACCCGAAGCTGACGAACTGCTATAAAACTTCCTATAGCCATATTTCAGGCCTCCCTCGGTAGGTATCTGGGATCTCCTGGGAAATTCCCCACTTTACATCCTCATTAATAAAAGGCCAAATTCTCACGCATGTTTCACAATTAGCATGTGCTAACCCAAATGCGTCTGCTTGCAAGTCTGTCTGATGTTGTTGCCTAGCTGAATTGCATGCCGGCCTTGCCCCCTCTAAGACAGCTGTACACTTCTGGCAGACCAGCTGAAAAAAAAAAAAACATCTAAGCCTGCAGTTTAACAACACAGCTAGTTGACTAGTTGACTTGATTTGTTAGCTACTGATTGTTCATGTTAAAGTCAAGTGTGTATACTTATGAGCACGTGTAGCAGACATTTACTTTTCAGATTTTTTATTTAATTTGTTGGAGTGTTGATGCTTTACTGAATTTCTGCTAAGGATTTAATTTTACTTTGAATTTTAAAATAGAATCAAGTGAAACCAGATGAAATGGCATTTGGGTCTGTAATGATATTCTCACATTTTTATCACACAACCAGAACTACTAGTTTCTTCAGCATTTGTTTCCTTTCTCATCTTTGACTTATGAAGTACACTAAGATTCTGTAGAGGACACCTCAGATCACAGTGGGCTTATTTTACCTTTTAGTAGCACTCATTTTTAGGTAGGATGTCTGAACAAGGACTATCCGTGGCTGTAGTCTTCTGGTTACATATGAATATCCCTCAGGTTACAAAAAAAATAAAATAACACCAAGAATGAAAATAAGTCCACTTTTAATGCCAGGAAAGGTTGTGCATTTCCTTTCCCTTGTTATCTCTCCCACATTCTCCTGTTTGCCGACAAAAGGTGAGGCTTTTTTTTTTTTTTTTTTTTTAATCAACAGATTAGACTGAGAAGTGATTAAGGCTGGGGATTGCGCTCGGTGAAAGCGGGCCTTGCCGCTCAGTTAAAAGCAGGTGCGCAAATTGGAAAAGTGGGAAAGCGGGGATTTTTTTCCTTTCCTTTTTTCTCTGATGAGCCGAGTCGGAAACCTCACACAAATACTCCGATGTGGCTGAACGGAGAAGCCGGACTGATTTCCTGGTAAATGCAATTATTTAGCGACGTCGCACACGGATATGCCGTACCGCGTTCTCATCGCCGAGAGCCGACACGGTTGCCGTAGGACTTCATCATAATAGACGGAAGCTGACCGCCGTGCGGAGGGGGGGCGCAGGTTGTATGTGCTAAAGTGTGAGATTACAAGATTTAAGGCCTTTTAACCACGATCTAATGTTTCAGAAAACGCACGGCGGGTTCACCTGATGTCGAGAAGGTGTGGCGTCGCATCACGCCTTCATATGAATAACGGGGTCAATGCCTTTCACCCCACACTGATTCATTCAGGCGTGATGTCTTTCCATCCACCTCATTGGTTTAGTATTGGGATTTGAATTACAAAATATTTAACAGCCTGCAATTTTTTTTTTTAATTTATAGTAGCCTGACACTGTACTTGCAATAGTCAGAATTGCTGATTTGTTCTAGGCACCACAGGAAAAGAGAAGTCCAGGTTTGGGCTCTAGGGGGAGAGGTGGCAGTGGTATTTTTTGCAAAAACGCAGTTCCCTGGCATGTGTGGCTGCTGTTAAATCTGTGTGGAATCAAAGGCTGAGTCAGCCAGCTGTGCTTTGAAATTAAATAACTCAGTTGCTAAAATGACATCTAAAGTGGCCATGATTCTTGTTCGGGCTTCTTGGCTCTGGCTTTCCCGTCATGTCTCTCAGCCCTTTAGTGTGGTTCCTGCAGAAGCACACGCCTCAGATGGTTAATTATCTGCCGCCTGAAAGGAAATTCAGGCTCTCCATCTAGAGACACAGCCCCTCTATTGAGCCTGAAGCGGCGGCCAGCGTGCTGGTTAATAACGATTCATGCAGTTGTCACTCTCCCTGACCGATGTCATCAATATCGAGCCGTTCCAAATAACGGCAATTAACAGAGAGGTTTAGGGGAAGCAGACGGCGTAAAAAAAAAAAAAAAAAAGCTCTCTAACATCCTAATGCAGAATTGACAGTTTGGGCCAGTGAAACTATAGCAAGCAATTCTCACGTGCACTGCAGTGAGCAAGAAAAATGGTTGTTTGGTTTGTTTTCAAGGAGCGACACAGGGACCACCGTACAGAACGAGTCCAACAGGAAAGTGTTTAAAAAGTGGTGATTAAAAACAAAGCATGAGAATAAAATAGCCAAAATAAATACTATTAACAAGTTGCATCTTCAAATTATTCTATAAAATATTGTGTACTCTGAGGATTTATTGGGTACTCCGGTACAGTTCAGTGAAAATAGTTCATAAACTTTGATAAATGTGGACGTAATAAAACATGTATTGTCTAAAGTGAGATGTTCTACTCTGTACTGTCTGTGTTTGGTGTATGTGAAAGTGCCTGCCTGGACACACACATTAGTTGCTAATAAAGTTAACACAGTGGGCACTGCATGTCGTTGTTGATTGTGGTTGGTGTTGGGCTCCATAAACGTTTTATTTGTACGTCCTGAGTCTGAGTACTCACTGCTAGCAAGCATGACCCACTCAGCCACTGCAATATTCTAAAAATCATTTGGTAGCCTGGCAGAAAGTCAAATGGATGATGAGGTATTGGAGGAAAATCTCAATTTTCATATTACTCTTAGTGAATAATGTTGTCAGGTCATGTTCTGAGTTAAGCTGACCCTTCTGTTCTTCTGTAGGTTGTTATAGTACAGCCGGCATGTAATGACCTTTGGAGTCTGTGTACAGAGCTCTACGTTCAATGTGTCGCATAATTCATCATATTTTAGCTACATTTTCCAGTCTGCCTCACACAGGATGATCATCCATGCCTGGTCCCCAAATGAGCAAATGTGCATCTGATTCTCCTTAATTTATATTCACCATATTTTAAGTAATTCCTGTATATTATTACTACTGCAAATCTTTACTACAGAGAATAACATTGCATACTTTAAAAGACAGATATTTGTACAGTTTGTTTGTGTGTGTGTGTGTCCTACAATGTAGTGTAGCCTTTTGTCCTGTGGTGCCTGGGATAGGCGCCTACCCCCATGACACAGACCAGGAAAACAGTTGGATGGATGGATATAAGGCCAAAAACCAGTTTTGACTTGCTAAAAAATACATAAGTAATAGAGAAAGACATTTTCACATTTGTATATTTAAGAAATGGAGAACAGGAAGGTGATAATTCTGGTTTTAATTAAGGGGAAAATGCCAATTTCCACACAGTTTGCCCACAGCACAATTTAGGATGCATCCGAGCCATCATTCAGTTTCCAGCACCAGTCTGGGAACACTGGGAAACTCCCAAAAGCAGTTTAAATAACAGAGAACTGCTCAAGGAATTCAAATAAATTTGCTCCAGTTCCTCACTTGATCTGTGTTCTGACAAACTGTTTTGCTAATTGCTATGGCACTCTCCATGGCCTCAGCACATAATAAATGTGTTCACCATTGGTGGTGAAAAATTACACGTTATGTCAAACGCCTTGGAGCTTTTGTTTCTCACGATTCCCCACACAGCTATGATAGGGAGAAGGGAAATGTTTCTGGACCTCACGTATGATTGGTTCCCAGCTGTTATTCTTATGAAATTAAACATCTGCATTTCACTCCAAAGTTGAAGAGATGGTCCAGTTAAAAACAGGTAACCAAAGATAGTACATCATATACACAGCTCTGAGCAGCAGCAGATAGAGATAAATTCTGTGTTCATAGGATCAATTTACCAGCACTCTCCAGGCTATACAACAACACCCATTTGTTTGTATCCAAGGACCTCAACTGTGATCCGAAACCTTTGACACCCTGGATAAAATGCCCTACTTTAAAAAGTTGTTCTTCTAAGTGTTATGCTGAGACTGGGATTTATTTATTCATACAGCGGTGATATATCGATGGTCTATTTTTATGTCTGCCCGCTGTGGGCTTACAGCCGTGGAGACAAGTATAAGGAGTGATACAAGTTTCATAGCTAAACTGAAACGTTACAGTCAATGTATGCGTGCAAATTGTTATTCCATTTCCTTACAGATTCATAATTACAAAACACAACGTAATTTCAATGTTAATATATCGCACAAACAAACACAGAATTTCTAATAGAGTTACCTACAGGTTCAGGTTCTCACTTCCTTTAATCAACCTAACAGCAATTGTAACATATCCATTTTACATTTTACATACACCTTTTCCCTTACAATTTACATTGAATTTAAATTAAAAAAAAAAACACTTTAGTTAAGAGCATCATTCAGGTCCAAACCAGATCTATTTATCTTCATTGAGACAATATGAAAATTGCCTGACTACTGTGCTAATTTCAGACAGCCAGATGTTTATTTTGACCTTTTTTTTTTGTAAGATGCAAGCATTAGGCACACATCTGGTATGATTAAATTTTTGGTTTATGCAGCCCGAACCAGTGAGGAAGTATGTCACAGAATATTTAATAAAAAATGAATATCAATTAATGCAACAAAACTAGCAACCTGTTACACTTTGTTGTTTAGGACAGATGATTGATTCTGTCTGGAGTTTACCTAACAATCTTTATTGTTTTAAACCCTTTTAATGTTGAAATGCTACATTAGAAAGCTTTTAAAATGTAACCTAATCCAGCCCCTCTGCAGAGGTGCTCTGTAAACACAGCTTTTGAATGAAGCAGCTCCTTTAGAATTTTATATCGTGAGCTTTTATTTAAATAGCCCAGACAATGTAACTGAAGAGGCAGACAGTGTTACACCGCGGGGTATAGACAGGGAATTATTAAGATTTTTTTAATCAGGAGTAACAGTGGGTCACGCTCCAGGATGCCCCTGAAATAACATGTCAGCTAGCCAAGTAATCAGGCGGGGGGCTCCCAGATTTCACCCATAAATATACATACAAGTAATTACCAACAATTACCCTGATTACAAAGGCCTTTTCTAAATTGATGGAGCTGAGCATCTCGTCAGTCTAGCCTACAATCATATTTAAAACCCCTTGGAAATGTTTTAATTATCAACATTTGCAAAAAAAAAAAAAAGAATTTCTTGAAGTCTTCCTCCAATGCCATTTGCATATTGTTCTAAAGCTGCCTTTTGTCCTTGCCAACCATGCCTGAGAGAAACAATGACAGGAAGGTGTGATGTTCCTCAGAACAGCCTGACCAATGACGCGGAGGCCGCTGAGTCCAGAGGGCTGCTCTTCATCTACGGAGATGATGTCAGGCTTTCCTGTGGGGTCCCTAAATTAAGGAGCACTTCAGCTGACTGTAAGATGACAGCTGCAGGAGATCAGATAGGAGAGACAAATACCTACTTTGACTGATTTGCCTCTTTGAAGGGGACACCTCAAACAAACACACCAGAGCCACAACTGTGTAACACTTATTTCTCAAGCAGCTCTCCCAACCTTCCAATCCCTACTTAAGGTTTTACCGATTTTTTCTGGATGGTTCATCCTAAAAGCGGTCGCTCGGTGACCGGGTCCATTTGCGTGCTCCTTATGTTTGCGTGGGTTTCCCCCCATAGTCTACGGGTGACTCTAAAGGAGCTGTTAGCTCACGTATCCATTACTGGGGGGAGGAGGTTTCCATCCCAAGCATCCTGACGCTCTTCGTGGTTTACCATGATCCGAAGGACATCTGAGCTGACTGGAAAAGGGATGAGAGTTACCTCTAAACTATAATCAAGGAAGTCCATACAAATCAAATCACCCACAGTATCACAGTTACATATATGAAATCCAGTTGGTATAAATTAATAGATTATGGATATGACATTTTACTTATTTGATCTTTTTCTTGATTTTGTAAGCTTGTTCCTTTAGCAGTGAAGTTGTTTTGAGATAAACATTTCTAAGAGAACTCTCAGTTGATATACTATAAATGTCACCCTCTTAAATAAATCAGGGTGTCATTGGCCAACAGACGTGCCTCAAAGCTGCCTTCCCTGATCCGGCAGAAATAGCCAAACTTCTGTGTGTGGAGAGACAAATCCTGCTGCTGCCAATCAATCAAATCACCTCTGTGAACTCAGTCTGCCTTTCACTAAGTGCTGAACAAATGCAGCATACGGGCTAAAAACGACTGAGTAAAATCGATAAAGAGCCAGTCATTTTACGTTCTGTGCTCATAAAGAGTATAGTGAATGGGTTGCAGGTACACCTTCACGTCCATTTAATGTGGTAATAATGCTAATATCCTGATGTAATAATTAAACAGAATTTTCTTTCTGAGTCGCAGACCCCTCACTGAAGTGAATTTCAGGATCTCTTGACAGAGATATGAACGTCAACATGAAGGGTAAATTCATCTGCTGTTATGTCAATTATTCGTCTACGTGCATGAAAGCCTGATGGGAAACAGACAGTTTGGGTCTGAAAATGTAGTGATTTGTGAGGCACAACCTTTGAAAATCAAAATCCGTTATTATGCAAAATAATAATCATAACCTTTCTAGCTGCCCTTTGCCCTTCATTTTCATAGTGAGGTTCAAATTACCCAGCACCATATCAAGGTAAGGATTTTGACATGTCAAAGCAATTCTGTTACCCTCTTGCCCACACAAAACCCACACCCAATCAGGACCCGCCTACCGTAGGATTCACTGCTGCAGGACCCGCCCCCGCAGGACCCGCCACCGCAGGACTCGCCTTACTTTGACCTGTGCGCCACACTTGATTTACCATTTTAATCATGTGTGTTATGATGGTATTAGGAACTGGGAATGAGTGATGACATCATTATCGCTGTGAGTCAAAGCCAGAGGTGGAAAAGTATCCAGGAAAAGGGTAAGCTGGAGCTTACACCATGCCCGAGTCATCAGGGATCCTCCCGTCTTCCCCAGGATTTACCATAGTAACAACACAAAGCCATTCACTCAAGGCCCATATACGAGTCAAACAGCACAAAAGACTGTGATGTCGTTCTCCGTTTAGACAATGGCCACGTTCCACATGCATCTTGGCTGCAGTCAGACTGCTGTAGAGAGCCCATCCTACACCGGCTCCGTAAATGATACAGTTAAATTAAAGGAATTAAAAAGCAGCACTGAACCAAAACATTCCACTAGAACTTGGGAATTACATAAGCTGCTTTTACCCTAAACTCTGCAAAAACAGCCCGGCTATCAGAATAATTGCAAAAATCATTTTCTAGAAACCTAATCAAATTCTGCCGTCATCTGAAAACAAAGAAACACAGCAATCGTCCACGTCCAGTGAGAAGCGTGATATTACCCATTTGAAAGAAAAACTCATCAGCATTAATAAAATAAAAAGTTACGGAGGAGAACGGGTGTAAATAAAAGCTTAACACATTAATGTTGCTTCCAAACAGACGTACCGAATGACTTGTGAACTTGTCCCTATCTCGGCAGAACAGACGTCTCCAAAGTAGCTAAGACTTCCGTTTGAAATCCTTCTCCAAGACGTCCTCCCTGTAATCTGGGAAAAGATTACGTTTCCTTCTCCGTTAATAAACTCCCCAAACCTAGCCTTTCATCCATCCACTTAAAATGCAGGACGTGTGAGTCATTGATTACTTTTACACATATTGCCTTTGACCTCATGTCAGCCAATCATAATGATGCCATGCAACAGAGAAGCAAACCCACAGCTCCTTTTAAATAATGATAATTGCATTCTCTATTTCGCAGGTTATAAATACTTGTGCCGTGATTGGCAGCGGGCCCTATTTGTGGGTGTGGGCTCTAAACCTGAGGAACCGCTATCCTTTTAACTAGGAAAATACTGCAGATGTTCGACTGCAAAGCCCATTCTGGCCTAAAGGATCAAGAAGCTGAACGGGCCATATAGGTGCTACTCGGAGTGGCCCCCCGTTGGGGTCCGTCCCTGTTAGCGTCACTGTATGGAAGGCCACCAGCGTAATCTGTTTCTCCTAGCAAAACTTCTGCATTTGCCATTATCTGTGCTACCCAGCCTTATGACTTCAGCTTTAAGTTCTGAGGTCTTCTGAAGACTCGCTTAAAAAAAATTTAAGAGGAGGAATTATGCAAAAAAAAAAAGTGCTGACCTACTCTAAATCCTCACTCACCTTGGGAAGGATGGACATTGGGAGATAATTAGATTGTCCCTCGATAGCTAGGACCAAGATAAGAAATACACAACTTATAATCAAATATTGATTTGTGTTATCCTGAATTTAACAGTGTGTGGCTTCAATACGTCATTGAAAATCTGCCTGGACAAAATACATTTAGATCATTGCTTGTTGGACCCGAGTAATAAAATTCGCATTAAGGCTCATACTGAAAGTTCAAGGAAAAAGACGCGATGTTCTAATGAGACTAGAATAAATGTATAAAGGACATTCCGTCAAACAATCATGGTTTACATAAGGATTTATACCTGTTTATAAAGGATAAGAAATTTATGTTACCCATACCTCCACATTCAAATCACCAGATCTGTGCCATAACTTTCTGTTCTGAAGTATTGAACAACACAAACCTGAATGTTTCTCAGTGATGAGAGGAGCATGTTCTGCACAATGTAGTAGATCTATAGTTCAGTAATAAAATGACAGGCATAGCCACTCACATGTATCTGGTAACATTTTAGCATCCTTTACAGTGTGTATATAGCATTAGCATTATAGGCCTTGTGTAAGAATATAGGATTAGCACTTTCAGGTTAAAAATGACATTGTTTACAAGAACATTCACTTTTTTTCATAATGAAATCTATTTTCACATGATGATCCATATCATAAATGGCAATTAAAAGCATATATTTACTTAAATTAGCTGCATTTACTAAACAATGCTGTAGGCATGCATGGATGCCAGAAAAGTAGGATCGTAAGTAGAATCATTTGGAATAGCATTTTATAACCCTGTGTTTACAAGGAACAGCATTTCACAGATGTTCCCATCGAAAACGCAGAAGATGCACTAACTGCTGATTAAGCGGGAAGTAAATACAGCTATCGAACAGATTAGGAGAGCAAAGCTGATGGAGGGGGTGGATGGGCCGGAGACGGTTGTTCTGAGGGTCTATGCTGTCGTGCCCCAGCCTTCGACACCCAAAGCCTTGGAAGACTCAGTCTGTATGGAGGCTGTGATAACACGCTCACCTGGGAGAGCGTTACCGTGCCGACGGGCACTGTCTGTCATTGTGGTGAGAAAATTAGCTGAACCCAAACTGCACTCCTGAAACCTGAAGCACCTCAGACCCACGTACTGAAGATGGAAGCGTTCTGACAAGGGGCTGGAGCCAAGATGGTATGTGGCTTTCACGCTAGCTTACATGGCTTTGAAACTGTTGTCCAAAATCCAACGGCAACCATGACACTACAATTGTCGCAAACATATTTTCTGTCTCACACCTTCTCCAAGATTCTGAAATTTTTCTGGACCCAACAGCGAATTTTT
Organism: Gymnarchus niloticus; assembly: GCA_009936485.2. Classification (NCBI taxonomy): domain Eukaryota; kingdom Metazoa; phylum Chordata; class Actinopteri; order Osteoglossiformes; family Gymnarchidae; genus Gymnarchus; species Gymnarchus niloticus. Next base: position 11,541,743 of record JAACJT020000001.1, read on the forward strand.
TAATACAAGAGATTAACTGTTTTATTAGATCAATAATTGCAGGGTAAACCATGAAATATCCATTGATTTCTGTGGCATTATCTTAATGTCAAAGAACATTTGATCATGATCTCCATGTGAGTATTTGAATTGCTCTTGGGTTGTGCATTGTTGAAGTTCTATTTAATAATGTTTAATTTTTCTATATCAAATTAGTTCTTCTAGCACTATATCAATTTAATCATACTTATTTCATTAACATTTTTTTTTTACTTTTTGATACTTGAATCCCTCAGTTCTACATGATCCAAAATGCTGTAGAAAATGTAGGCATATTATTTCCTGTATCTAATCCATTTTAATCCAAACTGATATTTCCAACCTACTCCATTTGGAATTATATTTGTTGTTACTTACATTCATTTGTGCAGCATTGGAAAAATAAATGAACTTAAAATGCCAGGGCTATTAATGTCACTGTCAGTGTATGATAAAGAGATGCATTTAACTTTAGCTTAACTTGAAAAACAAAGCCAACTTAATTTTCAAAGATCCATTCATCCACCTGGTCAGGGCCACAGGCTGGCTGTGAAAAATAAAGAGAAATATACATAGGTAAGAGGACTGTAAGCTAATGGCATTTCTGTTTAAGAATTATTTACCTTTCCCTGGTTGAAAAAATAATGCATTCTTTTAATCTACTGTGATGTACATTCACGTCATAAACTTTCTCGAATATTCAGACCTTTACGGTTTTTGGACAAGTGTTCCTGAAGGGCAATGACATGCCGTGGTAAGTTGTAAAGATCTGATTTCTTCCATTTTTAAGGAATGAAAATATAGTCGCATGGTATAATTTTTGGGTACCAAATTATTAGGGCACTACAGAGGTATTATTAATGGTAGTTCCCTCTCAAAGTTTCACTTAAATGAAAAATTATAGCGACTCCAAAAGTGACACATTTGGTTCAACACGATTTGCATTGTGGGTTTAATTCGGACAACAGATTAATTGTGGAAATGAATTTACACTTAGCTTGGAATAAAACCCAGTGGTCTCTTCGGTTTTACGCTGCAGTCTTAGTACTAAAGACAAAAGATTCACAAGCATCCACTGAAGTTGCATTTAGATTATGTTTGAATGTTGTCTTTTCAAAAGTGCCTATTGAAAGTATGTTACCATGGTTAACTGGCATTGTAATAAACCCACAATAGATTCAAAACCTAAAGAGGATATTTTGACATGCATTTCAAAGTAGATGCTGTATGATTGCTCTCTAAAATCATGTCCCTAGTAAAATTAAATCCTGATCTCTTCCCTGCTATGTGAATTCCATGTGTTCTGTTCTATCTCTGCTTACTCTGGCACATTTTATATATTAACATAAGTCACCATAGTATGATTTACTTTGGCATTTATTCTGGCTATTGTTTCAGAATTATTTAAGACTATAACTCTCAATAACCCCTCCCCTCCTAATCAATGAAATGCTTAGAAATTGAAAGCACACTTTTGTTTTGTCTTGTGGTTTATTGGCTGCACAATGTCTAAACTACAGCTTAGTGGTTCAAATGTAGCTTTGTGGTCGCCATGTAAACAGCAGTTACTGACAGGAACACTCCTTCTGAGATTATGGTGTTAAATCACCGAGAGATTTTTGGCAGTCATTACCGCGGAAAAGGCTGTAATCAACCACTGAGACAGCCTCTAATTATTCACCCTCCATCTCACACCGATTGGACTCCCCGTGAAGAACGGCCACGGAGAGATGTTCTCCTCTCAAACCTGCAGGTCCCACGAACCCAACCCTGGAAGCTGGCCCTACAGCCCTGTCTCTGTCCCTGCCCCCACCCCAGCTTATCCTATACGATATAAAAAGCCGTAAAACATACATTAAATCCACCCCAATTCCTTCGAATTAAAAAGGAGCTGCTGTTTAAGTTAAGCATTCCTCAGGTGAAGCTGTTGTATCCGATATTCCATATTTATGGCATGCCTGTTGTCCCTTTAAAGTATTGTGTAGGGACAAGCACGGACCTTAAAGGGACAATTTAACATACAGACTCGTCTCCTGTGATCGATTAGTGTACTTTAAGAGCTGCGTGGGGATCTATACAGACCATTTTCAGCATTATGTAGTAAAAATGAGTCATAAATTATCTGTCAAGTCTTATTGCATCATCATGCTGCATTCAGGGTACAAGGAAATAAAAAATTTATATTATATTACAGTTCCTTGATGGACTGTTATACCCTCTATAATAATGTAATAGCATTTAAAATTTTTCTTGATAATTTCCACAGGGCATAAAATTAAATAGTGCAAATGTCAGTTAGAGCTTTTTTTTTTATCTATCTGATCTTCACTATTAATGTTCCTTTCAAAAATCGACAAACCGATAAGAGGCAAACCGGGAAGATTAACAAAGGTAGAAACTGGTAAAAAAAAAAAAAAAGTCATCTAAAAATAGCTGAAGGGGTGGCGGCTTAAGTAGATACATCATTTGATAAAAGTGAAGATTCTGCCTCGGACAGCAGGGCTGTTATCTAGAGAAAAACCCCCCATGCCAATTTCACCTTTGTGGGCAGCTGTCACCTCCACTTGCCCAACCCCCACCGAAGGTCACTGTCACCGCCTGAGTGCCGGTGATGAACGAGGACACCCATCGCGGGCCGTGTTCAGAGGGGGGTTCCGCATCCTTCTTATCGACAGTCTCAGTCCGTTAAAACGGCACAGACTTCACAGTGGCCTCATTAGGCTCTTCCGCGGTACAAAGAGCAGGGTAGTGAGGGTGACGGGTGCCCTGAAACAGGCCCCCATTGATTCACCACTAGCCATGACTAGTCCCTAGCAGCTGCGGCAGGTGTGGCAGTCTGCATAAAATGCTGCTCACATCATCATTCATAGGCTACTGATGTAATATCGGGGGTCTTGTCTTAAATGGCAAAGATCATCACTCTAATGCAACGGATTAAGCACCTTCCCAGACAAACTGCAGCAAATAATGACTACATTATGTGTTTTTATTAGCTCCCATTTTCATTTATATTGTCATTGGAGAGAAAATGTGTATTTTCCATTTATTAGTCGCTTTCAGGTTTTTTTTTACCTTTCTTCCAGGTAGCTAAACTGAAAAACATATAATAACTTGCATCAGGCCTTGCTGCTATTTAAACAGTTCTTACATACTGTGTCAAAAACGGCACTTTTAAAATAATTAGTAAGCAACGAGAATGTCTTGGCTATACACAATAACAATATTTTAGTTACACAAACAGTAAGCAAGACGGCCGTGAATGATTTTTCTAGGTCGTTTAGCTATAAAAAGGGCGACCCTCCTCTGTCACTGAGGCTCTGACATCAGACTTGCCGTTTGCCTTTTTTACACGATCAGATTCCACAGATTCCTTTCATTAAGGAGTGCGATGGGAAAATCTGATGTACCGCTGTGTAAGATTTAATTAAGTTATTATAATTTCCTGTTTAACATGTGGCATACCTCAGAAATCTCTGAAAAGGAGTTAAATAATATAATTGTCAGCAAAGCATGGATGGAAGATCCAATCTTCCAGTGTTCACAGTGTGTGCAGTCAATTTCCAAGTGCTGTATTTTAAAAAAAAAAGAAAGAAAAAAAGAAAATAACATCTGAGATGACTGACAGCAACAGTCCCAGAAATCAAGGAAAGTGCAATAGAACTCAGCAGTTTATAATGAGAGTGCTGCAGTGACGTCTCGTCCCCGCAGTGCTCAGGAGCCACATGCTGGACATCAGGGCCAAAAAGCTCCGTTCTGATACGGCTCTATTTGGGACAGACACTCTGCAGGAACCGTACTAAAATAAGCATCTCAAATGCAGGCTGGAACTGCGTTTACCTGGGTCACACGCCTCTACCAGTCTCTCAGTTACTGATCTTCCATACAAAAAGCTGCCTTTTAACTGCAAAATACCACCTTTTACATTTTTTTAACAAGAAGCAGATCGATGGTGGAATTTTAAAATATATATTCTGTGACCAGAACTGTACAAAGTTCCCCTTTTCATTATGTTACTGTGGTTAAAAATTTCAGAGACTGATTAAAAACACTAAGGCAAACAAACAAGTCTATAGTTTGCAGTAAAGACAGTGTAAAATTATTCTGTTGTCAAACACCCTAATTATTCTGTAAATAAAAAAAATGACTCTCTATATTTGCTGAATTTATAAAGAACAAAACAATGTTATGACAGTTTTTTAAATGTATGTTTACCAAGTATAACATATTCTGCCTGATAACATGTAAGTTGTAACATACAGTATTGTATTTTGGATAATGAGGTTCAAGCTATCTTCATCTTATCGGTTGCGAGATGGACTGAGTGGGTTTGACAGTCAGACTCACAGAGCAGGGTTAGCTAGAGGGAACAGTGATGTGTCTTATGTGGTACATGCTATCAAGCAGCTAAAGCAATTGGTAGCTGAGTTTTAGAAATTAAATGACAGGGGTGCCAACACATGCTCATAATACCACGCTGTAATATGCACTTGATATCAGGCAACGTGTTAAGCATAGAGGGTTTTCGTAGGACACCCGCTGAGTTCTATCAAGTCCAGCACCTAATTAGAGATATTTTACAGTGGCATTTCACAGACACAGTATAGGTCTTTGACTGGAAGCATCAATCGTAGTCAGGTTACCCCCACCAGCATTCAAAGACAACACGTGTTATTATTTCACATGTCAAAAAATATACTGACATCAATCCACCCCCTCATCAGTTCTCCAAAACAGTACATCACCGATTAGGCTGGAAACGATGGGCGAAATTTATAAATAAAACATTGGCACACAGAAACGCTAGGCGATGTACAGCACGCTACTTTGTCCCCTACATGTTTGGTAGTTGCTTTTGAAAAGAAAACAATGTGCTTTGGATTTTACTAGAGGACAAGGACCTGGCATGGACCATTCTGGGTTTACTTAATTGATATTTACTAGCTTAAAAAACGAGTTGGGTTTGCTTCGTGTAAAATTTTCAATCTACTGCATAACTACATCAAAGGGGACATGCAATGGCCCTGCATGCTAAAGGCCTTCTTTAAAACATATTATAAAAATCCATAGATGCATCGGGATATTGTACAACAGACCAGCAGCCTGAACTCAAATACACTTGTTTGGAAGTAATTATTTGCCAGATGGATACATGATCCTTGAATGATGCCTCATCTGGAGAGGCCTCCGTTCTTAATTAAATTACAGAAGACGACCTTCTTGGAATCAATAGTGACAGCCAAGCTTTGGCCAATATTATCCAACCAAGTGTAATTACATTTCTGCTTTCACACAGTTGATAATTGTATCTGGCCCTGTAATACTGTGTCCATCAAATGCAGAAATAGGTTTTTTTGTTGTTACTCAAATACTGTTGGACATCTGGCAGTGTGTTTAGTTTTTAAACATTAAGTATGGCACAATACCTGTTGTCATTATCTGCTAAGTAGTTTGACAGCTGCTGAAAATATTTTAAAATGTGTTCCTAATATAAACAGTTGAATTCCACAGTACTCAAATTGGACGGGAACATTTGTTATTCCTAGAGCATTTCGAAAAAATATTTTTAGGGAGGGAAGTAATTTAAAACTTTTAGAGCTTAGCGAGAAAGCGCTAAGTGCAGCTTCATGATAAAAATGTGGTGCAGGGCTGTGTTAAATTCTCTCCGAGGCGTCACCTTCTTCTCGCACATGGCTGAGTGAAGCACGGAGCTTTTCCAGAGGTGCTGTCGACACCAGGGAAGAGACGGCACTAGGACATCTGCTGGAGGCTCCTGTGGTGCTGCTGGTCTGATCACTGATCTGCCATTCAGTGCTTCCCACTGGAGTTGAAGAACTTTTAGTGCCACTGTGCGAGCCATCGAAGGGGACATCAACCTGTCGAGAATACTCCACGGACGACGGAAGCCATCTTGAATTTTTATATTTACTCTCCCCCAAGGTTGGCATTTGATAAATACTAACATCCTATACATAAAAAAGACTATTACAAAGATGGGTGTCTCAATTTGTCAATTCATGTTTTTTATTTACATACACTCCTCACTTAACGACCTACCTGTTTAACGACCGCGCGGACTTTCGACCAGCCCTCCGGCCAGTCGGTAAAGTACGCCGTACCAGAACTTTGGTCGTGGAAATTGCAACGCGGCGTCGGTATACAGTACACTACTGTATAAACACTTATAGATATACTAAATATGTTAGAAATGGTGCAAAATGTGGCATTAAACCAATATCTAAAGATGATTGACGCAAACCCACTACCAGTACAGTATGCTTGAAATATCGGTAAGGGGCGACTCCTTGCATATCGACCAATTCGCTTAACGACGTAGGAGCGGAACTCTGTCGTTAAGTGAGGAATGTCTGTAGTCAAACTTCCTTCAGTCTGCATTTCCTGGTGCCTCTGTACACCCTAAAGGACACATTTCAAATGTGTGTTCTTATCTCACGGTCATTTCGCGTGTCTTGAAGGTACCCCAGACTTTTTCCAATTTCGGAAAGAACAAACACACCAACGAATTTGTCACAGCCAAGCATTCTGACAAGTACACACTAAAATATGTTAACATGAAAGCACAAACAAACTGCTCTCTGTTCACTTTTTCAGCTTTTTAAAATGAATGTCAAAAACAACTCTTTACTAGTTTTTTTTATAATCTTGCTGCTGGGTGAGGCCTGCCACAATAACAGCAGTATCAAAAAAAAATAGTATGGTATTGTTATTGGTTAACACTGTTACTTCGCACCTCCAGGTTTGGGGGTTTGAATTCCGACTCTGTGTGTGTGTGTGTGTGGTTTGCATTTTCTTCTGTGTTTTGCAGATTTCCTCTGGACACTCTAGTTTCCTCCCACAGTCCAAAGACTTGTGTAGCAGGTTAATTGGCATGACAAAATTGATCATTGTATGTGACTATGTCCTGGTATTGGTTTGGCACTCTGTCTGGGGCGTCCCCTGTTTCATGCCCTCTGGCTGCCTGGGACAGGCTCTAGGCCCCCCCTGCGACCCTGAATATGATTAAATGGTTTGAAAGATAAATTGACGTTTCATATTTACGTCAAATCCCAAATGTCACAACTAACAATGCATTCTTTTGCTTTCATATATGTGTACTGAACACATAGAAAATGCGTTAGCAAAAAATACCTGTGTTCTTGGTCAGCAGCACAAATACAAGCAACCTGGAATCATCCAGTGGTGGGGAATTACCTCTTAGCTAGAGAACCACAGGCCTGGCATATTTGGATTACATTGATTGACAGTCCTTTTAGGCTGAAGGCAGTATTGCGTAGCAGTCAGTGTGACTGTTCTACATCAATATTATTACTTAATGGTTGTTGGTTCTAATCCCACACTGACATTCATAGTCCGATATGTTAATTAACGCCAAGTAAAAATGCCTGTAATTTTAATGTGATTGGTAGCACCTCGTAAACAGGTATAATGTTGATGCCTTTTGTTCCACAGGTGTCATTGAAACCCTCCTGAATATGGACTTGAAGCAGCATCACTACTCTGCATCCTCCACTCACCAGAATCTCAGAAACCATCTGCTTTAAGACTGGTCAGCTATACAAGTAATTGCCTGCAAATGACAACACTGTAGCTCTTCATTGTTTGATGTAGTTCAGTTCATTTGCATATTCATTAAGAGCTTGCCTGACAGTCTGGTATTCCTGACAGCATGCCCCGCCTACATATGTGACAAAAGTCAGGGAAAGAAAGCTCATTTTTTGATTGGTGAGAGACAGCCAATAGACTGCCAGATGAAGCTGGACAATGGGTTCAAGGCTCTTGCATCTCCAGCTTAGGTCGAACCGAGGGGCAGATTGTCAGCCAGCCAGACATGAATCTGTGTCTTTGGGGTTATGGGTAGAAACTACAGACAAGGTGAGTCGGCTCACCTACCTGCACTGATCCCAGCTCAGCAGTGAACATCGGATTATCTGAGTGGGACAGACGGACGCCCCAATATTGGGCGTCACATGATAAAAATCATCGCCCTTTGAAATCCTGCTCAGGGCAATGTTTCATGACTGTCGGCAGTTTTAGATGTAAGCATAATTTATAATTTATGTGCTGAATTATATTTTGCAAGAATACACATTAATTTAAAGGTTGTCTTTTAAAATGATTATGTATTGTGTGGATAATTTAACCTACTCTTACTTACGTTGTACCCCTTTACCATCATAGTTCAAGTCGCATGTTTTAACGTATTATGACAAATAAATTCCTTACCTTTATCCCTGATAGCTGCCCACATAAATAATAAATGCTTAGTAATAGCTTCCAAAATAATTCAAAGCAAAGGTAGAAATATTCGACATAGCCATTACTGACTGGAGGTATGAGTTCTGATTCAACATTAAGCAGAGGTTTTATTTAATTATTAAAAGGACTTCTGATTGTGGAAGATTAATATACTGGGTGGCATGGTAATTAATTGCCTGGACAGATTCAAAGTGCTGATGCAACTTGCCGCTTTAATTATCGCACATTAAATTGGCGGATCTTTATTTCGCGTCTGTACCTCCTCACACACTCACTGAGTGATTTAGGAATGTGATGGGAAGATAAACATGCTGTGAGAGAAGGAAAAATGGCAAGAGTGACATCTTCATCTTGCACAGAGTCTGAAAAAGAGTTTTTGAGTGGGAGGGCAATTTAACTTCATTGCTGTGGGTGCTGACAGTTTCTGAACATGCACTCACAATGCACAAAGCTTCAAAATGGACGGCACCTACTTCCTCCATTTTATTGGGAAAATTGCTACTGTACCCTATAGCTTAATGTACATTTTCATCCAAATAGTACATTCATTTAGGTTTAGATTTTGAAACATTCAAAAGTTCAGGAAACAATAGGATAGGAATGACTGGTGAGCAAGAAGAAGTGAAGCTTTGCACTTTAAGTTAATAGCAGGTGTAGCATCCATGGCCGGGGAGACTCTGTGATTCTAAGCTAGTCTGCTAGGTGTGAATGCAGTCACAGCATTAAAGAAATCAGCTACATCTGGCCTGGTTTCCATTGCCGAGGAACTCTGTCTGGCTGGTTTCTGTTAAATTTGAGGAGCTGCTTAAAGTCATCCATGTTCTTGACAAACTTGGACACGGTGAAAGAAAGACGTTTCTCTGAGTCAGCTGCATACTTTGACATGGAATACAAAGGTGCCATTTCTGTCTGCTCGGCATCATGGCTATTGTTGTATCGGGACATTGGTAACTGACTTGTATAAGCAGTATACCGTAGTTGTACCTATTATAGGCTTCCTGGTGTGTGTCACACAGGATACTGTCTAAGGGGACACTTTGAAGAATACTTCATGTCAAATTGTGTCCATAAGCAGAATTAGCCAGCAAGTAAAAACGCTCCCTGGTGGTGATCTAACGCTTTCTGGTGGTAATCTAACACTCCCTGACAGTAGTTTATCTCACCCTGGTGGTGATCTATTGCTCCCTGCCAGTAATCTAATGCTCACTGTTAGTAATCTAACGCTCCTTGGTGGTGATCTATCACTCCCTGGCGGTGATCTAATGCTCCCTGGCGGTGATCTAATGCTTCCTGTCGGTGATCTAACATTCCCTGGGAGTGATCTCCCTGTGTTATATTGTGTGCCCAGGCACACCTGAGCAGCTCCAATAAACGCTCTTATCAAGGCCCCTGAGATCCCTGAGTAATGTGGCTGGGCCCCTTGCAGTCCATCCAAAATGCAGGGGTGGATCTGAACGAATCACCTCCCCCCCCCAGGCCTTTTCAGCTTCACTCATTGTCCTGTAAGGAATAACAAAAAAGCCAGCAAGCACATCGAAACCCAAGAAGATTATTATGATTATTATTATTTGATTATTAATAGTTGTAGTAGTAGTATGTGTTTTGACAACATTCAATTCTGGTTCATATTGAAATTTTAGTTAATGGAAATTAAATACGATGCTATCATATACTATTTTAATAAAATATAATGTGATTCCTCTAGTAATATTTGACCATCACTGAAAGCTATAAAACCTTCTATGTCTTTGATATGGTAACAGGTGACAGCAATGTCGCCCAGGTGCTGAGAGTTCATATTTTATTCCATAAAATCAGCAATGTACTCCACAAGAGAAGTCTGAAAATGAATTTGAGGGATCTTTGAACAAACCATGCACAGATTTTCATCCCTTAACTGAATTAATCTAAGTAAATTTTGACCAAAACTACATGAGACGGTGGTGGACCAATCACATAATGCTGACTGATGCTCCGGATGATTTGGACTACGTTGAGACACTTCGCCACCCAGGCAGAGAGGGGTTGGTATTTCACTTGAAACTTAGACAGGTACCTGGTTAAAGAGCTCATGTTTACCAACTCGCCAGCCTGTGTGAGATTTGTGAGAATGGATATGGGAAGCATATGTGAAAAAGGGAAGTGTTCTCATTCTCTATCAGAGAACATAACTGCTTCACAGCCTGCTGATATAGCCACAAGCTGTCCAATCTAACTTTAGAAGGTTCCGGAACACACACGACTCCCTGCAGGACAAAAACAAGCAGGCAACTGCAAAGCAAACAACAACTTCACTACCATTATGCTGATGTCCTCTGCCAGGAAGCAAATTTCCTCTGACACACATGAAAGACTGGCCACACAGAAGAGCTTATGAAGCGACTGGCTGTCATGTGCGTGAATCACGTGGCGTGTGCATTTTTTGTGCTCGCCAGCCAAAGGGGGTCAGGGGTCGCCGGTGGAGCAAAATGCCCAGCCACCATCCACAGCTTTCGCTGTCTCTGAACTACCCACTTCAAAGCAACATTAGAACGACGGGTGCCCCCGCACTCTCGTCACATCTGCCGTCAGTTAGCTCCCTTCACAGGAACCCTTTCATATGCGTGTGCGGCCATCCGTTGCCGGGCTTTGAAATGGAGCCCTAATCTCAGTTATGCAAAATTAACCTTTTAATTTAATCCATGAGCCGAGTGAATGTGCGTTTGTTTGAATTCGACTGTATGTGAATTTCATTCCCTTTGTCTTTTTCTGCCACCCCCACTCCATGTTGCGTTTCTAGCCAAGCTGACACTGGAGTCAGATAAGCTTAGACAGTGTGAGTCCCCTCCCAACTCTTCTCGTAGTGTCACAGGCTCTTCTCCTGGTGTGTTTAATTCTCTTGGACAGCTCCAAGGTAAAATAATTAGAATGATGCTTCCAAGCGCCTTGCTAATTCTTCATTATTCCTCCCATAGAATACATCCATGTCATTCACAGCATAATTGTGAATAAGTTCTGCTGTTCAAAACAGAACGGATAGCTGATATGGTAAGTAAGCTGAAGTAATATTACTTTTTCCTATTATGTGGGTGACAATGTTTGAAAGGTGGAAGCAGAATCGAGAAGCTGTTGTAGATAAGAAATGAAAATTAAACTATTTTTAGTTTTAAGGTTCTAGATTTCCATTAGCAACTCATTAATATATTTATTTTATCAGTAAAATAAAACATGCATTAACTGAGATGAATCTAGGTTATGGCTCAAAGTCAAAATTAATGCATTTCAATAAGTCCTCAGGTCCTCTTTTTGTCTGATGTTGGGTGTGTGTGTGCATACGTGTGTGAGAGAGGGAGAGTGTGTGTATGCCCTGAATTGGATTGGCATCCCAGCCAGAGTGTCAAAGTGATTCCTGGGATAGGTAGCCCTGGAGAGAATAGACTGTTATGGAAATCGAGAGCTGGATGAGCACAATTCATGTAACATCTGAGTATCAGCAGAATACAGCAATTAAAATATGATGGTAGAGACCAGAATGTGTGATTTAAAAAATTATTCTGATAAACTTCTTAACTTGGTCATGTGAAGGCATGTCTTTGGGATTGGGGGGAGAGAACCGAAAAGAGACAGACAGATATATATGGAGTGAGACAGAGAGGGAGAGAGAGGGGAGAGAGACAGAGAGACAGAGAGTGAGAGGAGAGAGACAGCGAGAGAGAGGAGAGAGACAGCGAGAGAGAGAGAGAAGTGAGGTGCAGATATACATGCAATTTGCAAACATAATGGATGGTGAAAAACTCCAAAGGAAAGGATCTGATAATCTAGTTGTGCCATTTCCCCAGGAGACATCTGCCATGTCATGGGTGCACCTAAGGCCCCTGAGCAGACTGATTCACAATCAGCAGTGTTTAGCCCTGGTAGCTAACTCAGGCCTGCTGCCCCTCCCCATCAATCTAAAGTCGAACCCAGGTTACACATTACCAGGATTTGATCCTGTCTCCAGCATTACAGTTCAGTATTCCTATGTTCATTCAGCCCTACTTAACCATAACACTCCCGCCTCAAAACACTGCTGCGAAGACTAGGAGAAACAAGGATGTAAGTAAGGGGCGAAAAGCAGCAATGAATCTTGCAAGCGAAGGGAAGGTTAATAATAAGTGGGCTGCAATGAGTTTTTTACCCCGCCCAGTGCTTTGTTAAATGAGTGGACATTAGTCTGTACTGCTTCTCATGGCTGTCCCATTACTTTGTGATGGAACACCAAAGTGACTAGAGGAACTGTTGTTAGTGACAATTTAAAATGCCACCTCCATTGGCCTGAAAAGCCTGTGGTGCAATTTATTTTCAATTTCTCTGAAGTTGTTCTCACATTTCCTTTCCAGTTTAGCTGACCCTGATCGCTGCTCACTTATCAGTGGTGCCCCAAACTAGACCAGGAAACAGGGGACATAGTGGGAGGGCCTCTACCTTTTCTAGAGAAGCTCGATCTATAGGTCTAGATGCCTAACAGGTCCCGAGGGGGCGCCAGTGCAGCAGTTGGCTGAGATACCTCAGCCACAACCAACTGTGTTCCACCTCTGGAACTCCCAGGGGGCACTCAGTACCCAGACGAGCACAGATTTGGACCATAAACACCTACTTCATAGGACCCAGTCCACATCTGTGCTTTTACTGGCTAAGCACTTTGAAATTTAATTTCTTTGCTGCAAAATATTAATATTTTAAGGCAGCATGAAGACAGCTGCACATTCTCCAATGTAAGCAGTATAAGTCACCCTTAATGCACTTTTCAAATGTGGAGTTTAAGTCTAAAAAAAAGAGTAAATAATATGCTCTGCAAAGAGAGAAATTTGCCTGAGGTGTCTGAGTGTAGCCAATTAGATAGAGATCAATCAACTCCTATCTTAGAAAAAAGCAGATGAGAAAAGATTCAGCCAAGGGTTGTGTTTGTGCGTGCGTGTGTATGTGTGTGGGGGGGGCAAGGATGGAGAATTTGTAAATGTGCTGTCAGCATTGATTAAAGTGACACCAGTGTTCCTTTCAAAATTAAAAGCTGATTAGCAAGGATGCAACCGATCAGAACCTGAGTGAGATGTCACTCTGTGGCCTGAGTAATCACAAGCTGGAGAAGAGACATTCCACAAAATCTGGGGAAACGGCACAGCTGTCTGCTATCCAGCCAGAAACATTAGTCAGCGGGCCCAGGCTCCAAGGCTCAAGGTGCACCATTTTGTGTCCGTATGATTAAACAGTAACACAGACACTTTCAGGAATCTTCAACTGGTGCAAAATCTACTGCCTCTAACAAGGAAAAGAGAGCATTATACATCATACGAAGGCTGTTAAAAATGTATGTGTGATTTTGAATTATCACCGAGATCCATCAATGCAAACTATGGGGTCACAACATTATTTGCATGACACATATTCCAGATAAGAAGCCACCTTGAGGCCATTTGTAGTATTGCAAGTGATGTGATATATTTTGTACAGTAGAACACTTTTCAGGTGAACTAATACTCCTTGAATGAGTTCTTAACTGACAAGACTAATATGCATGAATGTTGTATAGCTAGATACCGATCTAAGCTCAGTTAAGATCATCAGGGATCTCCAATACATACTAACGTGCAGCTGAAACTTATGACTAAAGTGACTTTCTCAGCCTCATTTGCACATTTCATTCAGTTTTATTTATACAGTACCTTTAACAAGGAGCGCTGTTGCAAAGTGCTTAAATAAGCTCAGATAAATAGAGTGCATTATGAATTTTGCGCACACACTTGTGCATTGCTATGTAAAAGGTGGATGTGCTTCCGCAAGTAATTCAGCTCCACAGTAAGAGAAGTGCAGTACGAGGTTAGGGCACAGTGGCTGATCCCCCATGTCTGCCCCCACCCTGTCACTCCCCCTGGAAGATCTGAGCAAAGGTTTTACAAGAACAGCTCGAAAGGCCTTAGCAACACCACTGACATACCCTGAGGGCAGGTAACTAATGAGGCTGAGCTGAATCCAGCCTTACATGTGGCTTAGGTAAGTTAATCTTATCAGGTGACTTTAAAGAGAAGGGACTCATTACTGAGCATCTAAAGGAAACTGACACATAAATAATACCTACACCACCTTTTGTTTGTTATTTGGCTGGTACATAGATTTGATAAAAAATAATCAGAAATTTACATACCTTCCAGAATACACACATGCAAACAAACACACTGTACATTATACAGACATGGCCAAAATATTGGTACCTCTGTACTTCTTTCAGAAAATGTGCCACTTCTCCCAGAAAATTGTTGCAATTACAAATGCTTTGGTATTCACATGTGTATTTCTTTTGTTTGCACTGGAACAACACAACAAAGCAAAGAAAAAAAAGTCAAATCTGATCATTTTTTTAAAACATTGTTAGAATAAAAAAATCATGAGAACTCGTAAGTCTCCTCTCTCCACAGCGGCAATGGCTGTCACACGTCACCCACACCAAAGCAATGGAGCAATGGCATCTTGGCATATCCAAACTGCACTTTGCTCTTCTGCAACCTTGCAGCTTGGATAAGTCTGCTGAGACCACCTTGAATGAGTTGTCTCCCAGTTGCTATGGTAATACTCTTCTGTAATGGAATGAGGGAAAATCTGAGCTTTGGGTACAGCATAAAGACCAAAATTCATATAAAATGGCAGCGCTGGTTCCAAAGAAAAAGGTTTAACAGCAGATTAAGACGAAGGACTTTTACAGACATGACAAGGGATGCATTTCTGAGACATTGTTCATGTTCGTCTCTGCACCTTGAAAACTACTTAATTGTTCTTGCATTGCTTCCTGAACAATAGGACTGGTCTTTGTGCAATAGATCAGACCACTGCTCAATTTCAAGCCTGCTCTACCTTATTCCTGCATCTCAGCCAAACATTTAAGAAATACACGAGCATGACATTAGGTCCAATGCTTTCATTGGTCCCTCTACGTTCCGAAAGCACTTATCCAGTGCAGGGCTGTGGTGATCCCAGGAAGGATAGGACACTAGGGAGGGGACACGAGGATGATCATTTAGGGATGGCTGTCCAATTAAACCACCTGCATCTGGACTGTGGGAGGAAACCAGATGTGGAGTTTTTGAATAGCGTCCCTTGCTGGAATCTCTCTGCATACTCATTTGGAAACTCAAAAGAGTCCATTGAGCTTTTCCACAACAAACGAGATTTCCACCCTGCACTTGGTGTATGTGTCATTCCTCTGTCTTTTGTAAGGTAAAAATACTCTAAGTATCATCCAGTGATACTATGGATACGGGTGGTGTTAATGCAGGAAGGTGTGATAATTGAGGTCAGGGTCTGAGAAAATGGATCCATGGGCTACACCTCAGCTCCCCCAACATGCCTGCTGAGTCATAAGCCCACCCCAAGGACGACTTGACGCTTTCACTGCTGTGCAGCTCTGAGAGCTGATTGGTGCTAAACCCTGACTGGTCGACAGATGGTTCATCGTCTCCCTCCGATGCGTCTGCGTCACTCCTCGGCACGTTCTGACCGCTGCCCCAGCGAAACTCGCTTTCAGACGTGACGGAGAAAAGGCCAGCAAACAAGCTGTACGTTGGGTCTCTGTTTTCCAAAAGTTCACGTAAACAAACAGGCAAAGTCAGGGGGTTGTATACACTGCAGTACTTATACAAATTCATATAAAACAAAAGACTATTTCTTTTTTCATAAATAGGGGATATATTGAAGGCAGGGTGCTCTCTGTATCACATATAGTTTTTTAAATCCATTTTTTGATGGTTTTTCTGCCACTTTGTGCTTATTGCATCTGGTTTAAGCTATACTTAACATACAGTTCAATTAAGTGCATTATTTTAAAATGTTATATGAATTGGAGAGAATAAGTACTTTGAATAGTATACTTTGGCACTGGTAATATTAAGCAGAAAGTCGCATTGGTGGATTAACATTAAATATTTATATATTTTTCCCTCTTATATTTATTTAGAGATTTTTGGCAGTATATTTATTTCAAAAAATGAATGTTTGTATTCCTTGTTCAGGTGTATTAAAGTAGGGGTCAAACCAAACCTTGCGATTCTGCAGTCGCTAATCTGTGCCATTACCTGATATTCAAGCTGCAGGCTACATCTGTACATTTTCTGACAATGCAAAAGATAAATAATAATAAAATAATAATGTTATTGCTATCATTATTATGTGTCATACACACAATATATAAAATTTATTATGCAGTAATAAGAATAATTAGAATATAATAATCTTACTACTGCTGCTACCACTATTATTATTATTATTATTATTATACCAAAACCATCAATCTTCCTATTTCAAATGCAGTAAAGAGACCTCAACATTTGAACAAGATTTGTGCCTTATCATACTTTCCAGGACACCCGAGTTTCCACCTGGGTGATGATTTTATTCATTACTACCTCCTGAAACCCTAATTCACGTGGAAAAGCAATAGTTTGCACAGATGATGATTCAGTGGGCCTGGATCCCAGAGATTTATGCCGAGCCTCCCAGTATCGCCCTGCGTCCGTCATTCTGACTATGAGGTTTCCGCCTACTCGCCGTGTGATCTTTTGCGAGCAGTGGGCAGCCTCTCTGCCGCCATCCTTCGTGGGGGGGGGCCTTCACAGAGACACCTCTCTCTGCCGTTGCTCCCCTTGCTTGTAGATCAGAGAGAAGTGAGGAGGTCTCTGGTGTAAACAGTATTGAAAATTTGTTCTGAAGGATTAAGGGCAGTGTAATGATCTGAGCTGAGGAGCAGGACTTTCAATAGGCTGCTCTTGAGCTGGAAACACAGAGAACACAGCCGTCTGGGGAAAGAGGAAAACAGCAGGACTCTTGGATTTATACGTGTCTAATAACAACGTCGGTTAAACAAGATGCACGCCAGTGAAGGTACCGACATGAAGTGTCCTATATGCGAGTGAGACAGCAGGGTTAGAAAGCTCAAATGAGAGACCTCCCTGGGTCTGGCACAGCTTCCTGTGTGGCCCAGGCAGAAGCAGATCACTCCTTCTTTGACTCGGTGGGGATTGACTGAGGACCAATGGACTGAGGCTTTAAGTTTTTTGGATTCATAAATAAGCTTGACTTCTGATATTATTTTAGACTGAGACAGGTACTTAGAAAATGTAGACATGCCAAGCAAACAGCCCCAGGGTCTTTTCTTAAATAATATCTGATAGGTGCTGCCTGCTGCCTCTCTAATTGCAGCTTGTCTTTCCACTTTGTGATGCACACGGTAAGACCTTCTCAGGGAAGGTTGGTGACCAAGGAAGGGGGTTAAAAGGGATTACTAAAACCATGGGGAGAAAACCAAACAAAGAACGTCTGTCTTGGTGTCAGTGAGAGAAAAACGCAAGTGCTAGACTGGGTGTCGGAACTGGCTACATCTGGGCTCAAGCTTCAGATTGACTGAATTTTCTGTGCTTAGTGCCAGAAAAAACCTGCATAGTGATTAGGAATAAGGCATAATGAGACAAACTGAATTATCAGACCTGCCACCTCATCTTGCCCCACCCAGGGACATCCATGTCCCCATCCTTCTTACAGTCCTAATCCATAAACATCGCTACTATACACTTTATGAATTGCGATCTTTATCAAGTAAATTTGCAACTCTGCTACTCCAAGGCTGTGAAAAGCACACAGCTTCAGGACTGTGATTTGTAAGTAGAAATTCCACAATCTAGCAAAGGTTTATTCACAATGTAACTGCAGTGAGATTTTCCAGTCTGTCTGAAAACTGGTCTCATTCATATGGAAATCTGGGAATCGGGGGTCAGCAAAATTAGGGAAACCAAACTCAACAGCCCTGAGCATGCCATGCCAGCTTTGTGATGCTATGCACACCTCCTTCCACCAGGGTGCAGTGCCTCTAGTCATGGACAGCAGGCTTTCTTCGCCCAGAACAACAGCTGAGTGGCCAAAGCCAGGTAGTGTGCATCAAAGTGCAGTTGAGACATGGCAATGGTGCAGGAATTACACACTAAACTCAAATGTACAGCACATATTTTACATTAAAGATGACACTGATTGGCACCACCTTTAGGGTGAATCATGGGCATTGTGTTTTTGTGTGTTGTCCCACCATGTGTATGTCTGTGGGGGCTAGTTAGGCTAACCCCCAGGTTGTTGTGTAATGTTGAGTCAGTGTGTAAATGTAAGGCAGCTTATTGGTGTTGGTCGCCTTGGAAAGGTGAGAGGGCCTTTTCTGGCTTTAGTCCTACTTGAGGTTTGTTGATGTCTGCCCTCCTGAGAAGGTAAGTGCAACAACATTCTGTATGAGCACTTACATGTCTTGGTTTGTTTTTCAAATAGTGCTGTGAAATCTTTGAGATGCACTTTGAATTTTTTAGCCAAGCACCTCACAGGACAGGTGGCTGGATTATGTCCCTTTTAATGGATTTTAAGCCTGGGTTTTATTGTTTGTGTTTTATTGGTTTTATGAGAACACACCAATTTTTATGTTCTGATTATTAAATTTATTTAAATATTTAAGTGCCCAGCACACTGGTTATTATTATGAATAATAATAATAATAATAATAACTATTGTGTTGTTTTAAGCACAATAGTATTTTTTAATTAATTGAAAGTTATGTTTTTGCTTGATCTTATTGTTACTTATTGCTGTATTGGAGGTATCCAGCTTTATCGATGGTTGTATTGAATGTTTTTGATTTGCCTTTGAAGCCTGTTTGACATGATGAAGTTTGGATTTTAATGGATATGTTTTATGAGAATGATTTTATTTGTCTATCAGTTTAACTATTGGGGTTATTTATATGGAATCTGTATTGCTTTGATTGTGTTTCAGTACCACATTTCTTTTGAGGGATTCAAATAGTTTTATTGTATTTGTTTTAATTGATATACAATAAATATCTAATTACAAAAAAAAAAATGGTCGCCTTGATTAAAAGCACCTTGTTAAAAGTCAGAGATGTCTCCAGCTCCTGCCTCTTCTGGGAGCCATCGCCACAGTATATAATTTGTTTGCAACAGTTATACATAATAAATATATTATGGAATCATAGTGAAGTGTAGGTAGAAGTTAGAATTTAAATGGATGAATAAATGGCTTTCTGAGGAAATATTGCATTTCCAAAGCTGAAGTTACTTCTTAAGGAGGGAAAACGTTTAAGTCTGGCTACTCGTTTTAATAAATATTCTCATGAGAGTACATGAATTTTTCAGGCAGGAAGAAAAATAGTTGCAGTACGAAAAATAACTTGAATACTTTAGTTCAGTTTTTTCTAAGTCGTACATATTCTCGAGATTAAAAATAAACGAAAAAAGAAAAGTCCTCCAACTTGTGCTGTTGCACATGTATAATCCATTTGTTGATTCAGACTTTGAAGTTCCTTTGAAGTTAAGCAGCTGAAATATACTGAAATATAAAGTCTCTTACCGTGATGTCTTGACTGCTTGAAGTACTTTGGATTACACTGAAAAGAGCTGACTTTTTTATTTCAATACCTAATTATAATGAGATCATTTTAAAATGTTAATCAAATTATTATCTCACTGTAATAAAAAAGGAATATATCTTAAACAGTATTTACTATTAGGAACAGAAACAGTCATTTGTAGCTGGATTATTGGGGAGATAAATTATTCAATGAACTCATAATGCAACACCATTTGATATTTAAAGACAAATCTAACAGTCTCCAGATAAATCAGTTCTGACAACATCCATCTGTTCATAATCTCAGTAAGCTATTGTTCTGTATTTTATAGTAGTCTGTAAGCAATTCATTAGTATTATACAAAGCAATGTAAGTGATTCACCTGTATTTTACAGTTCTCTGTAATCTTTTCACTTGTATTTTACAGAGCTCTGTAGGCAATTCACCTGTTCCCATTAAGAGGTCAGGGTGTTTTTAATTAATTAATTACCTTGTTTAATATGCTACCCAGCTCTTTGAATTTAGTTAACTCTTTTCTGGTGTCATGAAACTGCTGCATTCCCATCTACATGAAATTGTGAATGGAATTTACAAATAAGACAATGAAAAAGATTTTATCTAAAGTTTTATTAATTCTCAAAACATACACTCTGAATGATTTAAAAATATATGACATGCTGTATAGAGCATGCAATGCAAATAACAAAATCTTGTACATTTCCATAGGCTCAGGATAAGGAGTTGGAAGATGAATGGATAGATTGATGGATGTTCTGAAAATATACACTATGCTCTAAATCATGATGATTAAATATTAATGGTTTTCATAGGATCCTGCTCAGGATAAGTGACTGGAACACAGAGAAGTGGATATGTTAAGTATATCTGATAACAATTATCTTTCACAGAATAGAAAGCAAAAATTTGCTTCAAAAATTGTGCTCCAAAGTAGCCCTGTAATGTCCAGCATATAATGACTCTGAAAATACATCTATTACACAGGTCACTTATCGGCTTGTGGACATTCTGTGGGCAGCATGGTTATTAGAGTGGATCTGGAAAGCACTTTTCCTCCAAAACCCTGCCATCAGCTAATCTCTTCCATTTATTTCAAGTCTTTTATAATTTGTAACTGAAATGGTGATAAGTACTTCTGCAGTCAGTCTGGATGTGTACGCAAGTCTAATTTCTGTTTTGTTCCTTTCAAATACTCACGACAATTCATGGCCATGTTTCACATTCATAGGCAGGCACCCTGACATTTTCTTTAATTAAAATTTTCTGTTCTGCTTCCTATCCCTTACATATCACCTGGTCTTCCTTTGATGACTGCGTTTTCAGGTTTGCTTCTCCCTCTTTCCCTTCAAATGCATTTTATCTCTGCCAATCATCTTATATTGCCTGGGAAGCTTTGTGTTCAAATAACACACCCCTCTCTCCACGCACTCTTCTCGGAATTATCTGTGAGCTCCTTTCAGATTAATCTCTGCCAGTTTAGCAGCCGTGTTAGAAAAAAGAATGTCTTATTTTGCTTTATCTAAAGTTGAGCCCGAACTGTCCATGTCTGTCTGATTTACCAAACCTGAAATTTCACACACAGCTGATTAACAGAGCTTCTTGGTGTTGAATCAGTAGAATCTGGCTTAACTTAAAGGATTTAAGTTTCCCCCCATTTTTTTTTTTTTTTGTATTTTCCTCTCAGTGCTCTAAGGCTAGATGGTGTTACTTTGAAATGTAAAACCAGAACATTTTTTTTTTCAGTTTAAAAGAACATTTTACAACTGCTGCGGCTGGCATCAAGATTGATCTATAGAGATTGTGAGATCGATTGAACTTGTGCCTAATTAAATCAGAAGAATTTATTGCAGTTCTCCTGAAGATCTATGTCTTTGTTTTAGTCAGCCAAAGCTCTGTTATATGGACCTCCTAATGATTATCTGTATTTTCAAAATCGCCTGTTTTTCACTCAGAATATATTAGAATTAAACAAAACAAAACACATTAAGAATTCTAATTCCTAAAGACAATTTAAATTTCACATTCGTACATTGGTATAAAAAACATGAAGTAGCCCTTGTTTATTCTGCAACAGCATATTGTCAAACACAGGAAAGCATATGGCAATATTTTCAGACCTTCCAAAGGCAAAAAAATTGATTAATTGTTGATTGTTTTACAAAACCTCCCATTTCTTAAACATGTGTAAATAGTATTACCTCATGTCACCAAGAGCACCCACTGAAAGTAGGTTTGACAAGCTAAATAAAATGCATGCACCCTGCGTTAAATGTTGTATGGGTTTCCGTTTTCACGGGGCAAACGCTCCAGAGGGTACATTTAGCAAAACTGACCAGTTTAACAGAGGTAATAACTAAGAAATTCACTAGTCATTCCACCCATTGATTGGTTAGGACGGAAGGATAACGCTTTTCTGATCATTTTAATAAAGCTGATGATGTGTAGTAAACAAAAGCACGATCCCTCAACGCAGTCGGCCCTCCAGAAGGTACTCCAAAGTACCACAACTAGACTCCCGGAATGTCACTCTAATGCCTTTTTAGCCTTCCGTTGCTATGTATCTGTACAAAATACACAATTTCGGTTGATTTTCATGTGATATTTCATACATTAGCCCAGTTAAATCCCCTGACTAAATGTTAAAAGATTTGTCCTTCAAGTCATTTTACCTCAGGTGGTATAGACTTTTTAAGAGATGTGTGAATGAAGTGTTAGTGTGCATTAAAAAGTTTTTTTTTTTTGAAAATATAAATATTTTTAGCCCACAGTTCCAATAATGTGCACCACATCTTGTATGGTGAGATCCTGGGTTCAGGATTGCCATAAAGCTACCTGGCAATTATTTGAGATCATTGATTGGATATGATCTCGGTACAGGCTAATATCACGCACACACACAACAGACACAGAGTCATTTTGTTGCTGATGACTGTCACTCACAGACTGTGCGACCTTTGACCTAATCCTTCAAATTTCAACCTTCTTAGATCACTTACAACTGCAGATAGCATGACTCAGGGTTCAGTGCTAAATTTACTCAGATGTGCAGAATGAAATGCTCCACATCATGCAGTAGCAATAATGCCATCCGATAAAAATCAGACAAATTCGAACAATACCTGATGCTGTTTTCTTTTGTATAGCATAGCATGTGCAAAATGTTTCAATTTGTTCGTTTCGTTTAAATAAAAGCAAGAAAAAAGAAACTATTATGGCACCTTTTAAGAATTTACAGATTCAGTCAGTCGGAGATTTCAAACAAAAGCTCAGAAAATGGTACATTCCACATCTTCTGTGGAAAGGTAATTAAAACATTGCACATTATTCTAACTGCAATGCTGGGAGATCTACGGAGACCAATCTGCACCTGATATATTATGATTTCTCCTCCTCCTCTAATTCCTAGAAGTTATAGGAGCCCCAGAGGGATGTCGAGCAGGACGCTGGTAGTGTAGCTTAACGCATTATTTCTGATTCCTCTCCACTTTGAGGTGTTCTTTCCAGTTTGGAGGAGAACGCTGTAAGATGCTGCCACGCTTAGGAGTAGCAGTTCTGAGGATTACTGTCAGGGCAGAAATGAGGCTATTAATCTCAGTCTCTGCAATTTTATATATTTGAAAAGCCTTGAAGGACCTTTTTAAAATGATGTACATCAGTTTTCCAATTTACCGGTGGTCAAGTGCAGACAACGTATTCACTACCATGCAATTCAAATTCCCACATGTGAAAATTCAGCCAGAAGTTAAACTAGTGTCAAAAGAATGTTAATTTAATTAAAAGCATGGCCCCTAAAATTCTTTTTGAAGACTAATTACTGAATATCAGTGTAGTATGACAAATAAACAGAAAAAAACACACTATTTCAAAATTTGAAAAGAATAATCTGAAATCTGCTTTTTTGTTTATTTCCTAATTTGCAAAGCAAGTAAACAGAAAGATAAACAGGCTAAAATGGGCAAATTAATATTAATCAGTACACTAATATTGCTGTATCTGAAATGAGTCACCCAATAAGGCATATGTGTTGCTACATTTCTGGGGCTGGATGAATTTCTTAATTATTTACTTATTTTGAGCGTGGGACTATTGTGTGTGGAATTGTTTATTTTTATAATGCTACTGGACAAGAGAAGCTATTCCCACTGGAGGATCAATACAGTAATAAAATGAACTATTGAAATAAAACAGGAGATGGACTTATCAGCATTTTGGCGTAAGTGTTAAGGGGGCTGCTGTTAAAGAGACAGGAGCCCCAAAAACAGCCCATCATCATTTATACGAGATGTTCAGGTGTACGCAGAAGGGTCCTCAGTAAAGCACGTGATGTCCTCATACATATTTAAAAACTTTACAAAACCTACATGCTATAATGGACTCTGGTGCAATATTAAATAGCTTATTAAAGTTGTCATCAGAGTAATGATGTGAATCATCAAAATGAATGACACTGATTTAAACTGACAATGTTTGATGATATTTGGTTTTTCCATTGTTTAAAGCTTTGCTGTGGAGGGAAAATTAGCAAATATATTCTTGTCTAATTAGTGTGTTATTCTGTGCAATGTACACTGCATAGCTGTATGAATAATATTTCAATGACACAGGTTGATTAGTTTGAAAAAGGTAGCTTAATGCTGCCCTCAAACTATCATTTTCTGAAAATAGGCTTCCTTTTCTTTTGGTTAAAACAACAGCGGCATTAATTACTAGCTGAGGTTTGAAGAGAATCTGAATCAACACACTTAACAATTTAAGCCCACAGCCTAAACCTCAACAGACTTGTTTTATTTTTTATCCATCTCCTGCCTGAATAAATATTTTCCCTCCAACCCAAACACCCGAGGGCTTACACCTATGAAATGATGTGAGTGCCTTTCTGAGTTGTCCAACAGCCCTAAAATTGCTGCTGGCTCTCAGCGTGGAGAATAGAGGAGCCGGTTCTTCCTCTCCCTGCCTTACTCTGATAAGACACACGATGAAACAAACACAAAGGGGGCATTGTGAAGAACCACCCAGCTTAATAATGTTATACGACATTAAGGTCACTAATGCCAGAGCTGCTGAGGGTGGCAGCTTGATTTAAATAGACTACAGCTCATATACAAAGAAACTGAGGATATCTTTGAATTTTAAGCATGAATACATTACAGGATCTTAAATAAAGGCGATAACAATATAACGGTTAGCCGTGTTAATTACGCTTTCTGCCATAGTGTTGATTGTCCTTTTTTTTTAACAATTATGTGCACAAACACATACACCAGACTTTACACTTGAAAAAATAACATTACAAATATACTTGGGGTGGATCAGAAATAATCTGACAACGTCTTTCCCAAAGGGAACGTTACAGTTTAGCCCCGTAAGTCCTGTTTGCCTGCTGCTGTCTTCCTGAGGTTCAGTATGAAACACAAAAGGAGAGCATAAAGGTGTGAAAAATCAAAAACGAGTCTGAAAAGGCACAATTCCCACTACTGCCATTAATCGGTATTTCCCCCTGTACTCAGAGTAACTGTCCCAACAGCTCACACCATGTTCCCTATTTAGTATTACAGGAATGAGCTGTAAAATAATCACATGCTGTCTTGGTACAATGTGATTTATGCTGCGTGGCAATCCAAAGGAGGACAGCTCTGTAATATTTTTGTGCCTTTCTATTGTCCCATCAGGTCCTTATTGTAACTGTATAACCAAAGGATTTAACAACAGTAGGAACCTAGAGAGATTGCTTTATGTTTACGAGAATGCATTCATTTCCATGCCAATGACATCCACCAAAGTGCTATCCCAGTCCTGTCAGTAATGACTTTATCTGCAGCTCCCAAACGCTGAGGTCTGGGGGCACGGCTCCTAACCGGACCCTCGCTTTGAGGACCCTGGTGATTAATGACTCTCAGCATGGTGCAGTAAAAATTTAAACAGAGCTTCATTACATCATTTTTTGACACATAAACCATGCTGGGTGAGTTTTGTCCATGGTGCCATTTATAATGGATTGTGAACACATGCATGATGCGTAAATAACATGTAGAGGTATATTTTTATTAGAAATATTAAAGACTTGAGGTGTGTGGATTCGAAGTGATTCATCCAGGATGGTGTTTGTCAACATGAAGTCAAAAAACAGGCCAACAAACAGCAAGTATCTGGCACCAGCCCTTATCGCTCGTCAACAGACATTAATTTAAAAAAAAATAACTGCATATTTTCCAGTTGTTTGACTACTATATGGGGCATCTCCTGTTATTGTTTGCATGAAAATAATGTGAAATGATATTGTAAAATGAATTGGCTTGCCACATTCTTGTATATATAACCAGCAATATTATAATATAATTGTAATATTATAATATTACAGAAAAATATTCAAGCATGATTTAAAAAAGTCTTGATTTAGTTACTGAAATGTGAGGAATATTTGGGAATTACAATGTTTTTGGATGACTAACATAAATATCCATAAAATCAGCTATAAATATTTGTCTGAGTACTGAGTTTATACACTGTAAACTTCTGAGATAATTTAAGTTCTGGTAGGGGTTTTCAACTGGGCCACCTTGAAACCCCCACCCAAAGCCCTGTCCACTTTTAACTGGGTTCAGATGGTGAAATTTTCTACAGAGGACACAACTGCAGCTTATTCCTCCCTGCCCACATCCATATGGATATACTGGGAGTGTAACGATAAGCCCGAGAGCTCGCTCCCGAGTCCTAGGAGGGGTGCGGGAGATAACCAGTGGAAAGTGTAAGGTAAAAAAAAAAAAAACCAATGCAGGATTAGGAGCACTGGAGTGAAATGTCTGCTATAGAGAGATGAAGGCTGATCTGAGGTGGCACGCAATCCCTGTGTGATGGGCCTCAGCACTAGATAAGGACACGTCAGACTAATCCCTCCAAGAAAGCTTAAAAGTCAATATCCTCCCCAAAATAAGAGCACCCAATTCCCCCGCTGACCCGCCGCGCAAATGTTTATGGCTGGTCAGAACAGAAACAAAACGACAGCCTGTAGAACAGAAACATTTCCGCAAAAGTACCTAAAAACGGTCTGAGA
Source organism: Gymnarchus niloticus (assembly GCA_009936485.2). Taxonomy (NCBI): domain Eukaryota; kingdom Metazoa; phylum Chordata; class Actinopteri; order Osteoglossiformes; family Gymnarchidae; genus Gymnarchus; species Gymnarchus niloticus. The sequence goes on from JAACJT020000001.1 coordinate 11,568,508, forward strand.
GCTCTGTGATGAGCAGTAGAGATAGTGGGTGCTAACAGTGTACTGAAGTGTGTTTATTTGTATGTGTCCTTCATATGAAGGAAATTAGTGTCTCTAATTAACTTTAACAGCAAATATATATTATACTGTTTTACATTATGAGTTCTTTTCTTTGGTGGCTTGCCACAAGATCTTAATCCTTGCTATCATGTTTTTTATTACAGGGTTTAATGGAAGTAACATTTGTTTCTATGTTCTTCTCACTGTATGCCACAGGACACGTATGTAACGCCTGTCTCCAGACCACCATGCCTCACCTGAGTGTTACACACCCCCGTTAACCTTTTCCTAATTAGGCCAAGGTTGACATGAACGCCTCCGCAAAGTGAAACCTACTCTGCTGCATCAGTCGTTTACCCGACTCCGGGTCATTCGGTCATTCCGACCTTTGCGTGGTGTTTTGGCCCTGTCTTTTGGATGACTGATTTGAACCTTGCCTGGTTTATCTGTTTTCTGACCCTGGCCTACCCATTGGCCTAACAAGTGTAGGTTATGCTTTAGCAGTTTGCCGTCCCAGTAAAGTCTGGATTACCAGACTGATTCATTACAACACAGTTACACATCACTGCGATTACGCTAATGGCGTATGTTGGCTACAAAGCATGTGGTTGCAAAGTACGATGTGTAAAACCATTGAAAAATTCCCATCGGGAACTAATATGCATTTGACAGTGATTGAGATTAAATGTAAGAAAAAAAAATTCCTTCAGTGACAAGAGTAAGACAGTAGCTAAGAGGCCACTGGGGCCCTGTGAGGCTATCAATACAAAGACACATTAGAAATGACTTTACCTTAGGGACTAACATGAATAAATAACTCGGCAGAGCCACTGATGAAATGAAAATGGTCCAGTCATTAGGCCCAATAGATCTGTCATGACAGACATAAATTCACAGATCAGAGTGAAGAGACAGTAAATGAAACTGCTTCCAATAACACATCTATACCCAAGTGATATCAGAGACACACAGTGACTGTGTTTTATGTGCTCTGTGGGTTTGAGAAGCGCAGGAAACGTCTGTCATTTCCTTCAAGGACTGCCGCCTCTTTTTTTCAGGGAAATTGGGTCAACTTAGTTTTGCATAAGATGAAGTAAAAGGTATTATGAGGAACACAAAAATAATTTGAATTAACTATTAACTTTTCCCTCATCTTTAAAGTAATTCTGGTGGATGTATAGCATTAATATGATAAGAAATGTAATTTGCCAGCATTTTTATAGAAAAACTTTTTTTTTCTTCTCTGTAAATTCTGTGCCTGTAGTTGGCAGCTAATAAAAAAGCAGAAAAGGTTGTTCAGAAAATCCTAAATTTCATTTTTATCATCTTTTAATATTTGTGATTTTACTGTATATGAAGTCTGTCTCTAGCATGGATTTGCTTAGGGGTATGTAGTTTATTTCAGTGTAACGTATCATAATTTTTAGAAATGCATCCATACACTTACTGTAGTCAGGGTCACAGCAGGACCTGAAGCCTTTCCAGGTAGCACAGGGGGTATTGGATGGGTTGCCAGTCTATCACAGGAAATGTTATACAGTAGGTGATAATAAAAAATGTTTTAACTCTTTCATCTGATGTACACTCAACAGCCAGCTTAATAGCCCGCCTCTCTGAACAGTGAATCACTTGGCTGCAGTTGACTATATACGCTTACTGATTAAAACCTAAACTATTTAGAGTGTAGTGCGATTGTAGGTGCCAGACATGGAGGTTCCAGCACCTCAGAATTTGAACGAAAGTGCTGAGTGTCTACGGAGAATGGTGTGAAAAACAACCATGCGGTCAGTGTTGGTTCTGTGGCTGAGAACACACTCAGAGCAGAATGGCCAAACTTATTTAAGGTAACAGGAAGTGCAATAAAACAACAGCTTAGTACAACAGTGGTGTGCAGAAACCATTCAGGAGGCGAAAGTGGGTCCTGCCCGATACAGGCTTGATGTACATAACAAACATGTTAAACCAGATAAAGGATTTATTGTATAAGACAATATGAGAAATAAAACAAGTTCATAAACCATCCATCAATCCTTCCATTTTCAGTCCAGTTGCAGCACATGACAATAAACAACTTTGGTATACATTCAGTTCCATTTATGCCTAAACAAATCATGTCCACAGAGACCCAATTGCACAGCACAGCTACCAGAGATTTCACAACAGAACAGTTTTCCATGTCTGCTTTAACATCTTCTATAACATGGTTTTCCCCACACACTGTTCATTTAACTAGTTAGGACTTCAGAAGAATAGCTGCCCCAACTCAGAAGGAATTCAGGAAGTTTTACATGCCCTAAAAGAGCACTTTGAAAGCTACTCCCTGTAGGCCATTGATCTGACCGCAGGACACACCTATCCATACATCGAGATTACTCTCCCGTCTCCTTCTCCCGAATAAATCAACTCAGGCTGGATGACATCATCCGCACAATCAATCACTTTCAGATTTTCACACAGATCTTTGTGTTGATAATTGCTGCATTTTTTTGTTCAAGTATCAGAGTCCCACGAAACACATGCGTTGCATGAATTTAGAACTTTTGTGGAGTGTGGAAAATTATTAAATTATTGTTTTAGCTACACACCCCCATTTTGCAGTATCTGAAAAGAATGCGCTCAGTGCTCTGTGTGCAAGCAGATTCCATTACACTTGTCTATGATGCAAAAGAGACACAGAGCAAGCTGAAATGTAGCTATATTATCAATCAGCATTTAGCACATGCATTGGTTAGCCTACCCCGGATGTGGGCATGAGGTGGGAGTGCAGGTAACCCAGTGGTGACAGACACAGACCTTTGACCCCGAACGCTGATGGTTCGACTCTCAGAAGAACTCCTGCTACAGGGTTGTCAGGTGGTATGATATTTAACCCCCTGACCTCCAGTAAAGACAGAAAGCTGTCATATTGGCAGAAGAAACATGCTGTCTCACCATGCTAGGGTACTAAATGGTATCCTGGCCTTTCTCATATTAGTCTGCTAGGCTTTTATGTTCTCCATAGACTATAAACATTTACAATTTCTGTTGGTTTGTTTGTATGCATGTTTATATCTGATGGCCTGGCATCCAGGCAGAGGAAACCTTGTTAACTTGCCTTGCCATTGTACTCTATGTAATAGTAAACAATTTCAATGCCCCAATAAAGTAACTGATCAAGTAATCTCTTCCAAAATCTGCTTTGTGAACCACATACAAAGACTTTGACGGAAAATAATGAATTATTCCATTAAAATAAAAATAAAAAAAACCCAAACACATTTTAGGTGGCAGTAACAAAACTGGCACTACACACTAAACAAATATGCTATCAACTCCAAGTAACAGGGTTTTTAATAACATGCAAAATTCAGGACCACAGACAGTTCCTCCCATGTACCTCAGTCAACCTTTAATCCTCTGGGGCTTTTAGACCAGGATAAATATGTTCTCGTTAATAAATATAGAAATTACTGTAACCAAATACACACTGAGGTCTAATTATTAGATGAATGCATTAAAAACTAACCAAAAACACTGAAAATGTGGCTTGGAAGCATCAAGAAAAAATAAACAATGGACTGTGCAATGCTTATTTAATTGCTAAAACATTATCACAAGCAAAGTATGAATAGCTTATGAGTTAAAATAACGGAATACGCCGTGAGATTTTACTGTGCTCATATGTTATCGTGAACATGTGAGTGAGGCAGAAAAGGTCCATGCCACAACACCGTGGCTAAGTGATACAGTACATATCTCTAAGTCACATGGAGATGCACTACTGCCAGTGGCAGTTAGGAGGTGCTATAAAGCAGGGACACACTGGTGCTACTGTGGCTCGCCTAACCCCCACCGTCTGGTACGTTAACCACTTAGCCATATACTAGCCTAGTTTTGCATACAGCAATGAGAAGACTGACTTTCTGACCAATGTGGAAAATTTTAAATGCCAGTGACCTTAAAAATATTTCATCAACGCTTTATGAAAACAACGCAATGCGTGTAAATCGTATGAATGCCTTGGAATTCAACTTCCCCACTTCAACCAGTAAAAATGTCTTACTTTCAGATATCAGTCTCCCACACTGCAACAGGAAAGCAAAAAAACAAGTCAATAGATCAGCCACTGTAATTTTAAAATATAAACTCAGTGGTAAAAGTAAAATGTCATTTAAGTTCAACTCCCCTGACCCACTAGATCAACCCTGATTTTTATATTTAATGCCTTTCTGTTCTATTAAAGTATTTATTTACAGCAGCATTGCACTGCAAATGTTTTAGGTACATTTCTATAGCAATATGCTATAACACCATATTGTTAAAGTAATAATCATTAATTTTCTGGTGATTATACATAATAATGAACTATTCTGATGGGCAATGCTGTACTCAATAAACCTTATTGCATTGTTTCTGCCAGGAGTAATCATGCTCAGTATTTTGAAATACACTACTCTGGGACAGACTGTGAAGTGAGACACATGCATGCAGAGATCTTCAGTAGCTTCTCCTAACAAATACTCGTTGAGTTCATTTTAAAGCAAATATGAACGCCGTCAAGGTGTGCGACACTGGCGCCAACCAGTGTCCACATGTCTGGAAATGAAACGCGTATGAGGGAACCACAGGACGGGTCGCCAAAAGCACAACTGTACCGTCCTGGCGTCCCTTCCAGAGGCTCGGGCATCACTCATCCCAAATGGGAGCTGAGTTTGCAAGCTGGGGGGGTGGTACTGGGTTGGTGGTACAGGCGGTGATGTCACAGCCTGCAGACAGTCATGATTGGGTCTAATTAGAAATTGCGGCAGCAAATAGATGGGATTCTTGCATGGTTGGATTCAAAGTGGCTGGTGCCAAAAAGGCAGAGGTGCAGAACCTGGAGCGCCTTCAGCGTGTAGAGCCGGTTGTGCTGCCGATACAGGGAGTTTGGGGAGGGGGGGGGGGGGCTGTGATCGAGCAGACGCGCCTCGAACAGCGAGAGGTACACCCTTTAAGACTAGAGGGAATAAAGAGAAAGACAATCTCCAGTGACTCCAAGGGACTGTCGTAGATCGTAAAGTGAAGCAGAACAACTTAAGAGACACCACGATGGCTTCGGTTCTCGGCGACGGCAGCCGTGCTTCTGGCACTCCGAGCAGTCAGCTGAAATGCAAGTTCAAAAGGAGACGGAGGAGGAGGTCAAAGAGAAAAGGTAAACTTTTATAGCGGTTACGGGTCGCGACACGCAGTGAAACCTCTTCCTTCAGCGTTATCGCGAAAAAGGCTGGATGGAGCTGACATTTAGTCAGGTTAAACGTCGCCGGTCCGCGCTGTCAGCTGTACGCTGCGGACGTCTTGGCTTTTCGCCGTGTGACTTCGACACTCTCATATCCCATAAATCAATAAATGGCATGACCAAAACATTTACCTTCGCTTTCGGAACCCCCGATATGCTTAGTCGTTTCTGAGAAGGGCAGATTCAAAACTGCAAATGTCCTATTTTTTTGTTGCAGTTATTACCTGAACACCATTTGGTTGAAATTGTCTGTATATTAATTATAGCTGTTCAGTAGCTGATTTACGGTGTCACTCTACATTTACTGTTCAGCCATTCACAGACAAATTGCTTCGAATTTCTATGTTAACAGTGTTATTATTATTATTATTATTATTATTATTATTATAGGACGGAAGGTAGATCTACATGCATAACGGGAAATGGGGCTAACTTATTCTTAGGGCACTCGTGGGAATTAAACAGGCGCTCGAACAAGGCCATCCAATTAACATCCCTTTAATTATAATGCGTCTGTTGTTTTCCGACCCAGCCAGAACTTTTTTACAGCGTTTTAAAATTGCACGCACAACTTTTTTTTTTTCTGCCCAAAGTTGACGCAGTAAATACTCCTCATCCTGAGCTTCCCAATTAAATAACTTCATTGAAATAGTTGAATTAGGTTATTGTTGATTGTGCTTAATAAGCGCGTCACCAAGATTAGTCCTCATTCATGCCGAAATAGGCCGTTTTAATACACAAACTGAATACAACCGCCAAGTGGCCTTTCAGGGTGTACATCATGTGTCGTAGTATTCCTGTTTCATCCTTTCATTGACATTTTTGTGTGCTCTTGTCATTGCCATTATTTTTTTTCGTTATATTTTAGAAGAACGTAATCTATATTTTCTAAAAATCGTTTTGGTGCTTCAGTATTTCTTTTAATCACAATTAGGTCTGTACAATGTACATTTCATTGATACAGTCATTTAATATTTACTTCTTTTTTTTTTTTTCCCGCCCTGCGTATTAGTTTCGACACAAAATATCAATATTTTGATCAGGTTCAGTGTCAAAGTAAACAAGTTTGCAGAAAAGTAGCAGTGAATTTGTACTGGTTTGTGGCGGTTGTACGGGAAATGCTTAACACACTGGGACTCCGTCACGGCGCCTTATAACGTAGTATAAACTTCTGTTTAACCTCCATACTTTCCTCATAGCTTTCGTATTTAATGCTGAGATGTTTATAGTTTCCGGTAAGTCAGGAAGCTTAAAAAAATAAGAGGAAATCGGTAAAAGCAACGAAAGATCATAATGAGGAAAGATTTGTCAAGTAAACCCGAAACCACAAAGCCAAGAACAACAGCAATAATAATAATAATACACTAGGTATACCACTTTGCAAAGTTCATTTCTGTAAGAAATTGTCGTGATGTTAGTGTTTTAAGTGTACAAACCTGATATTTTGTAATATTTTGTCAGTTTATCTTCACATCATTTTCAAATTTATGACATTGCACATATTTAAACGACTTAAATGGTCATCTTCCTAACAGGTATACACCTTTCACAAAGCTGTTCTCCTGCATACATTAAATATTTCTGAGATAAGTGAATGCAGGATGGATTTAAATTGCCCACGTTTTAAAATTGGAATTTTTCATCTTTCATTTACCAATTTTTTTTCCTTTAAATTTTCACTGTTTTTTCCTGGATTAGCATAGTTCATGGGAGCTTGTTGAGAAAGTTTGGTAAACGTGACTTGACACGATTAAGGGCAGTCATATGGAAACCTATGTAGAAATACAAGATTTAAAAATGGTGTAGAATTAAATCTGTTAAATCACAAATGCTGCACATACCTTAGTGAAGGCACAGACAGCCTGACTAGTATGTGCATTACTTCATGTACATGCACATATGTGAACACGTGAAGCACATGTGTGGGAAGCCTGCACTTGGCCGTCAGAACGCGTCCATCAGACTAACAAATGGATGCACTTCATCCAATGTCGGCTTCAGGGATGTGGCTCCATTTCTGTGACAAGTCTGTGTCGCGTCTTGAAACCCGCACTGCTTATCGTGGCTGACAGCAGCAGGGCACGCCTGGATTTGCTGATAAAATTTAATTGATCGGGCTATTCGGTGGCAGTCTGTCTCTTTCTCTCCTCCCTCTGTAGCTCCTCCTCACCCTCTTCCTCTTCCTGACCACCCGTCACTTTCCTTCTTCCCTGTTAGGTGATGGCTGTTACCTCTGATAACTTCCAGGCTAGTCCCGCTCCTCAAATTCAGCACAAAACATTAGTTAATTTGATTTATTTTTATAAAAATGCCTTTAGCAACTGTACCTTGTTGTACTTTATATTTGTCATTTGACCTCAGTGTGAAGCTGAGGTACCCAAACAGAAGCTGAATTTCTACCTATATCTGATCAGCATTTTTATGATTTTTTTTGATTGGCTGTTATTTTATTCAGCAATGTTACTGACACACTTCATACAATGTCTGTTATAGGCATACCTAAGCTTTATTATTAGAATGAATTAATTCAAAGCCACAGTTAATACTTCTGATTACGTCTTATTGGATAATTTTTTTTTCCTGGACTGAACATACATATTTATCCTTTCTGAAGAAAAAAATGCACCGGTGATAGTTTTCTTGCATTTCCCCAGACTGCTGCCGACCTCCAGAATCCACCGATAAAGTTTTTTGTGACAATACACTACAATTATGTTTCCTCAGCACGTCACAGTACACGTCGCATTTCATGCAGGGGACTGAAGCTCTACCGCAGCCTGTGATATTAACACCCGAATAATTTAGCCAAGAACTGCAAAACATAAAATATAATGTTGGAGAAAATGTATTTACATAATGGAATGAAAGAATTGGTTACACAACATTAGGCATTGCATATGAATATGGGAAACACATGCACATTAGAGGACGGCATGCTCCAGTCTATCGCATTATACTTTAAAATGGGCAATTTGTCACTGTTGCTGATTCAGTTTGGGCGGTCCACAAATTGCGACACTGTGGAAAAGTTACCTGAGCCCTGGAGTGTTCATTACCCGTTTTATTGCGTCGTCAAAATAAACAGTGCCTGCGATTATTTTACCGGCTTATCTGTTGCTTTCGTCTAAAGTGACTTGTGTCGTTGCTCATTTATGCATTTGGACATTTTACTGTAGAAGGATATTTCTGTTATCAAAATTATGCCTTGCGCTTGTGTTATTTTACATTACACTATGACTTTTAACTAAAAGAATATTACATTTAATATTTAAATTCCATTGTCTCTATCAGTATGATTGTGGCAGTTTCAAGTTATAAGTCAATGAAAACCCAACCGGCAAGTTAAAAAGGCCCGTCTATGGTTTAGGTTTTGCATCAGCTGTGTGTGGGGTCCCATCACCATGCCTGATATCTTAATAGGGGATCACAACCCCTCAGTGACCTCCCAGTGCTGTTCCCGTCATGTGCATACACACACCACCCGAGTCGCCAGGTCTCAGATACGGACCCACTACACTGGTTAGGAGAATGCTAGCAGATATATGTGGTTTGGATAACCGAACCATTAGAGACCTTGTTAAACTCTTTAGGTGTGGACATACACTTCCTCTCTAGATGATCTACGCACGCCTCCTTCTGAAAGATGTCATTCCCACACGTCATATTATGAAAATACATAATCCACCAGCAGATTATTTAACCCTTTTAATAATAATAGAGATGTTCCTATAATTCTTTGTTATTTTAATGTGTATTCATCATCTTGAAAGCCCAGACCATAAATTTCATTGTGCTCTTGGCAAAAGGACAGCTTTAGGATTACAGAGACGTGGTACTTGATGGACTAATCCTTAGCAAATGCTGCAGATTATCTTATGACAGCTCCTGTATTAAAACGTATTTGTATATTGAAAGAACGTATAGTAAGCAGATTCTAGTGTTGATTCCTCGAGGTCCTTCTGCCCCCCTGTCCGTTCACAGGTAAAGGAACACAGACGGGAACCGTTTTTGTTTTCTGATTGCGCCAAATCTTAATATTTAAAACTGAATATTCTTGGCAATTTGAACCTGGTGAAATCAGGTGGCCGGATGATCCAATGTAGTAAAAGGTGTAGCAGGCTGTGTGGGTGCCTGTAGAAACGTTAAGGCGGCGTGTCCTCTCTAATAATGATCCCGACAGTGCCCCGTCTCTGCAATATGTACTCCCGTCATAATTTACAGGTTCTGTCGTGCACCATTTGTCAAGCCGCAGAAAGAATCGGAGGGAAAACCCATTGGTCAGCATTTCATCATTAACGCCATGAGTCTCTAAATCACGTTGTATTTTTCACTGATTTAACTAGTCGGGGCCAGAGTCCCTTTGTCTTCTCTGGAACCGGTCTGCTCTATGCACCTTGGGACTGCTTTTACTAATGTGTGTGTGTGTGTGTGTGTGTGTACACACACAAACACTTATACAGTAATTACATTTACTGAAATATATTGAAAGTTTTAAAAAACTGCTTTTGTTTCTGTACACAAGTCAAAGAAAATTAACATACATCCTCTTCAGTAGAGATTAACATGGCTTCCACTGGGGGCAAGGCAGACATTTTTTTAAATATTTTCAGTGTTTTTCTCTGACACGGCACCTTATTAAATGCTGGGAAACGATAGCATGCACCTTTGTAAATTTGCTGGCACCTTCCAATTACCCCCCCTTCTCCCCTGTGTCTTTCCTTTGCTTTCTTCTGAGTGCTAGAAGGCTTCGTCAGGAGGAAACTGCAACCTGTCTTCAAAAAATGGGCATGGCTAGCAACGGTAGAATGCAGCATCCTACTCTAATGGAGAGGGCAGGGGCTGATGGGAGACACGGTCTCCAGGAGTCACATAATTTATATGGCCATTACATTTTACACACTCCCAAAGGGAAGGCTTTTCCAGGACAGTCAGAACCACAGATCCAGGTCACCATCGTTCCAGCCTGCCAGACAGCGGTCTCTTCAAAACACGACTAGGAAATCAGATGGATTGCCCCTGCAAGTCAAAAAAAAGCTTTGTCTCCACAAACGTTCCCCTCAGGCAGGAGGGGAATTCTCTCGCCCCCCAGTGGTAAAACAATCATTCTGGTTTTCAGATATTTGTTGGGGTGGGGGGATGGTAACAGCAGCCCCAGCTGCTGCTTTCTGAGAAGCCATACTGTTGCAGGAGTGTGTAATAATGAAAATCCAGACCACTCATTACAGCTTTCTCATGAGAGACTCGAACATGATCTGAATCATCGTCTTGATTCCGTCCGCATTTTCTGTGGTCCATTGCCAAATGCTCCTTTAGTCCTTGGGCACTTCTGCTGCTTTAAAGGTATACACCTGTGTTTTGCTCAAGGTAACTGATTTATAATTCTTGCTGGGCCAAAGGTACATTAAGATAGAAACGGCGTGGCACGTGGTACAGCCATACGAAAGGTTAGATACGTAGGTGTCTGGAACTACACCTCATCTCTATTGTGACTAACCTTATTTAGAATATAGCTGAACAATACTATGTGTATAGTAAAAACTGAATATAGCGATATGCAGATATAAAAGCACTAATAAATCCTTCTTAAAATCCATTTAAAAAACCATTTGGAAAAGAAGGTGTTAAATAACCTGAACTGGAGGTGTGATTTAAATTATTGTGTGGCAAATTAAAATAAATGCATTTTTTGAGCTGCATTGATTCAGAAGTCGACCGCATTTTGCCTTTCCGAAACCTTCCTGGTTGTTAATGGCTGTTTGTATTTTCTTATTTCTTTATAATAACGTTAAAGTATGGCAAAACACCCTTGGCAATTGTGAGGTTAATGAAGGTCATTTCCATAAGTGTGTGTTGCCTGGTGTCAGAACACTTTTACAGTCACATGCTGATTAACTGTAAAATATTCCCTGGTTTAGAACACTTTGTCCTCCACTGAACGTTTAGCGGGAAACAGGAAAAAAGGTTATTAACATTGAATGGTGGCTGTTCTCTCAGGAGAACAGTGCAGATAAAATGACCAAGGGAAGGAATAGCACAACTTTGCAAATTAGCATAATTAGTAATTATCTCTTAATAGCCCCTCTTGGCTTTTGAGACTTGGCACTTGAATTTCTGCTTAAAGTTCAGTGAGGAAAAACAAATTTCATGCTGAAATGTCTCAATAACACAGCTCAGCTCTTACAGTAATCACCTCACTTATGTTGGGGGGGGGGGGTAGCAATATTCAATGTGTGAATCCAAGGTTAAGGCCAGAAAAATAGGTTTGCATTATCATGCAGCTGAGCCGTACCCTGCTGAGTGGCGACTGTCTTATCTGTGGTAAATTCCACAGATTGACCGACACAGCAGTTTTTGAGCCAATATATTAATGTGCTGTAAAGCCTCCTTGGTGGGTTAGGGGACCTTAAATGACAAATGTTTCAGCAGCCTAATGTCACACCATTGGAGGTTAAGCATTTCAACTACGCACTGTTATAACTGAGGGAATTTTTGTCTGTTCTCACAACACGTGTTAGAAATGTTAAGAATCATGGTTAAGTAAAAATCCCAGCTTTTTTTTTATTTGGGACTTTAAAAATTGCAAGACTTTCCAATAATTTTCTCTTCTTGCTCGTTAACATGTTTACTGTTGGAAGACACATTTTGCCATGATGCAGAAAAAGTAGAAAATATAAAAATTCACAGCATTGTTGCACTTAGGATATTTCTTTGCCACAGGAGTACTCTGTGTGTGTGTGTGGGGGGGGGGGGGGGGGGGGACAGCGGTTTTGGTTTTTAATGAATGTGTTTTTAAACATTTATTTTAATATTCGTTTTTTTTTTTTGTTTGACCATTAATTTAAAATGACCCTGTTT
>JAACJT020000001.1:11586134-11617739 GCA_009936485.2 Gymnarchus niloticus
TTCTTTTTCTTTCCTTTCTTTGTTTTTCTTGTCCTGTTTTCTTTTGCGCGTGTTTTGTCGGGCTTGTCTGCGCGGGGGGGTGGGGGGGGGGGGGGGGGGGGGGGTTTCAGGCAGCGTCTGGGGAGCTGTTAGTAAGAAGGCAGGTGATGGATGAGGGGTGGTGATGCTCGTCAGCAAGGGGTGAGGGGGAGAATGGGGGCGTGGTCAGGTGATACAGTCCAACTCCATCTTTCCACAAAGAAGTGCTTCCCAGGGAGGATGGAGACAGGCAGTGTATTTGAGAAGGACTGCATAAGAAAAAGTAAGAGGGGTTATGCACTGCGGTTAAAGGACAGCCAAGAGTGACAGCTTGACACTGAGAGTATACTGATGGAGGGAAATGAGGTTGCTGTGAAGAGAAAAGGCCTAACTGACTGCAGGGCCGGAGGGAGACCAGTCCATGCGTACGCCATTAAGAGTGACCTTGAGACGCCAATGCAGCGAAACCGCCCCAGCTGCTCACGTAGAAGCTCCACACGTAGAGTTTCCACATGCATTCTTGTACATGTGGCTCTAGAACATGTAACCGAGCAGAATAACACAGGCAGAAGAGTGAAAAGTCCACCGGAGTTTGCATTTTCTGCCAAATCATTTTTCATCCAACACTGATATTAAATTCTGAGCTGCCCGCTTACTTTAATAGCCTGGGGTCGGACTCCAATATGATCTGAGCAGTAAGAGAGGACTTCCTGGTTTTGTTCCAGACTTTTAAAGGCTGCAGGTAATGGCAGGGTAACTGGGTGCCAGGGTCCGGGGTTCATTGCACTGCCACCCACATAAGGACAGGCAAGTTAATGTTGTTTTGCTTGAGGAAAACTGGTGCTTTTCAACTGCAGAAGTGTGGATGGTGAGTACCTAAGATCCACGTGTTTAAGTAGAGTTTGAAGACTAAATAAAAACTAAAATAAAAATCTGCAGAAGCTGACTTAGCACGTGTGGTGTTCCCGGTTCAACAGTATGTATGACGTGACATAGATGACTTTACTCTGGCGCTCAACACCTCATGCTGGTATACTTTAAGCTGCCATACCCTGTTATGAAAATTTCACACGTTTTGTTTCCACACTCTTAATTAACCGTTACATACTGTTCATAGTCAAAGCCTTGCCAATATGGACCAGGGCAATTTTGACTCGCCCCTATCCACCCAATTATAATGAGTCCCTACATCACCTTTTTAATCTCTAAATCTGATTTATGTAGATAAAAAACAATCTTAGATTAAGCAGTAAATGAGTGAATGACCTTTTGTTATTTTGTCACAGGCCTGCAGCTGTACTCTCTGTACACTCTGTTGGCATGTCTTTATGAGAAACAAGAGAGCCCTCTACCTCAAACTGCATTTTTAACTACCTTCTATTACTAAAGAAGGTTTAGTGGGTTTTATGTCTTTATCTCGCTCAAGTTTGTATTTTAGTGGCCAGGTTAAACTGCAGTAATGAGAGAGAAGGCCACTCGTGGTACTAGAAACGATACATAATGCCTCTCATTTGAACATCCCTGTACGGTTTTAAAGTACTGCTCAGAATGAACCATAAGTACACAACATATGTTATCTATGATTCACCATGGCAGCTTGGAAGCCTGTCAGAACTGCACACTAATGCTCCTCGGAGCTCAAGTCTCGGGAGAGAAATCACATTTAAAAGAAGGGGTACCAGAGACGGGAGCTTACACTTGCAGCAGATGTTCCTGGAGAAGCTGACGTAGACCTCGGCCCCCCGCCTTTGACGTCGCTGTTTGGCATTTTACTTCAGATGTTGGGAGAAAGAGAAGGGGACCCAGACTGAGGGGGAAACACTGTCACCGTTTTTCTTCTCTGTTGGTACAACTCATCGCGAGACAGGCGTGCAGAGTTCCCAGTGAAGAAAAGTGGGGCAGCTTCACAGCTGTGCTCAACCACCAGGGGATGGGCAGGTTTGTGCCACTGTATTTCATTGTCAGGAGAAAGGAAGCCCAGTTTCAGTCCATCTGACATTGCCTGATGGTGGGGGGTGCTTGATTATTAGGGGCAGAAAATAAACAGCTGCAGTTGCTCTAAAATGGTGTCAAAAGGCCTGCCGGGGACTGACTCCCCACCCTAATCCTACAACGCCTCATTTGAAGCGCCGCGAGAAGGGCGATAACCATCATACCTCTGCTGGAAACGTGACGAGCGATCTGCCACGGGTTCCTCACATTCGCCAGGACTTTAGACACAATCGAGGTGGCTCTTCAAGGAATGGTCTGGGATCCCTCGCGTGTGAACAGCACGGCGAGTGTGGCATAGTGAATTGGTGAAAATGGCTGGCTTTCTCCTTGTCTCTAAATTCTTTAATGAAAGCGCTGTCTTTCAATGCTTGTTAATGACTTCCTTCAAGTCAGACCATAATTGATAAAAACAAGGACATTTCATCTGCCAAACTCACATCTGACAACTTCATTTACATCTTCTGTCTGCTACTCTTCTGGTCTTGACAGCTGGCGGGGGTTGGGGGAGCCGACAGAGGTGTGCTTTTCACCAATGCCTTTAGTCGAAAGCCATTTTTGTTCCATGCCTAATGTTAATCGTGACCCTGTTGAAGTTTTACAGGTGGGTGAACAGTCCGTCAGGAGAAGCAACAAACAATGATAATCTGACGATAAATGGGCTGGGGGGGCAGCACTAATACGGGAAAAATATAGTCAGGAATAGGATCCAGGCTAGCAGCAAGTGGATAATTGAGGGTCTGCATCACAAGGAGTGTATGCTTGAATGTATGGGGCATTTGGGGCGATCGGAGATAAAACAGGCCTGGAAAAGGGGGCAGGGGCACTATAAAGTGTCCCTCTGAGAGGAGACGGTGACAACTGAGATCCTGTCTCCCCGCATTTCATTCTAAATTATAGACCCTTTAAAGTGGAGCTGTAAGCTGTACCAGGCTCTGTACCGGGTAAAGTAGTGAGCAAATGGCTGTGAGGACTGGGGTTCAGCCTTGTGAAATAAAACACACAGTGGCTCGCTTTAATATGTCAGGTGTAAACGTGCGGGTGAGCAGGACTGTAATTGCGAATAGAGTTTATTTGCACAGTTTATTTAAGCACAAAATGACTCCTAATGGAGCCATCAGCCCTTACTCATTGGCTAATAGTTTAATTAGGTCCATCTGGAGGGGGATGTGGAGGGACACTGGCCTTGTCGTCGAGGGGCTAATTTGTCATCCCACAACCCGTTTGACGAGCACACTGGCGCCTGCAAACTTCACTGTCAGCAGTGAGCCAGAGACTCCCTGAAAGGCCATGTCCGTGACCCCCCTCCCTCACGTTTCACCGTGATGACTGTGGGACTCCAGTGTACGGAGGGACTGTCCCGGCCTGCCTTTCCTTAGACAGCTGAGGAAAAAATTACTGTTTATTTTACATGTCCACTTGTTTATTAGCTAATTATTTACTGAGGAAAAACAGATAATCTGCTCAGGCTTTTCTGGGATTTAAATCTGCTGTCGTTCACACAATGTCTTGCTCTCAAAACGTGTGAGCTACCGCAAGCAGTAAGGGGACAAACTGCAATATGTAGATGTGTGTAATATTTGTATGGACACATGCAAGGTTGTACATTCCAGACTTTTGATCCAGAATTATGCAAATGGTCGCACGTCTTTTAATGATATACTACAAAACTTAATTTATAGACAGTTTAAAGGTCTCTTCATTCATAAAACATTGTTCAGACATTCCAAGAGCTCTTTTCCTGTTTTTGCCATATATTGTTTAATATTTATCACACACAAATCAGTTGCTTTACTAATAGTTTGTGGGATTATCTCACACAATGTGAATTAGAACGTTAATGACCCTGACCAGGATAAGTGGTTAGAAGCTGGGTGGTACGATGGATGGATATTTGGTTGTCAGAAGCCATGTTACTGACATGTACTGTAGAGGCAGAGGCTCAGCAGAGTGACTCTAAATGGACATGGTGACAGGCTCTCACGCCACCTCAACTCTGTCGCTAAATACGTTTGGGCCTCGCTGAGCGAATGCTGACTTTGCAGGCGAATCTCGTGCTGGCCAAAGCACTTTTCGTTTCCTTCATTTTATCTGAGTCTATAAATGTGAAGATTGCCTGAGAGGAACCCCAGAAAAGGGGAAGGAAAATCGGTTATTATAGCATGTCAGCTCCTTTCGTGAGCATCTGAACCCCAAAGAGTTTTGCCATCACGGCTTTTAATATCGCTTTTTGTACTTAGTGTTAAAAAAAGAAAACCTTGCGCAACGTATCGGTTTCTACAAAATGTCTAGAATTAGGGTGAATGGGCGAGATTTTGCGTGGAGAAAGCGGCAGCTGGGGAGTGAAATCAGCTTCAATTACAAGAAGCAGCGAAGCGCTAGGCGGCGGGTCGCCGGGGACCCTGGAGCTCGCAATTCTCGGGTGCAACCGCAGCTCCGTCCCACACGTCAGCTCCTTCAGACGCCTCTTAAACGGAGCAGACGAACGACCACCTGGGTGTCCCGCCGTTTAACAAGAGGGTGTGATAGTCAACCACAAGGTAGCAATTAATACCAGCGACTCACTGTGAGACTCAGCCGCAGTGTAGCGAGCAAAGTAGCGCCCGTCTGTGGGAGTGCCCAGCCTCCCAGCGCAGCTCACCGTCCATAAACTCGGCTGCTAAAATAACAGTGTCCAAAGCTTACAGAGCATCGCAAACACAACGGCGCACCACAGTGAAACATTTAAACCGGCGGCCTGTGCACGCCGATGCCCGTTTACTCTGTTCATTAAGGTGGCGGTCATGCTGTGCGCTACATCGGAGAGAAAAGCCGCTCCAACTCAAACATTTAGTTTACAAGCCTCCTGTCCGCGCAAAGGCAGCGGGACACAGATGCACACTGATTAAGGGAAAACGGGGATGACAGAAGTGCATTAGTATGATGTATGTGCTGTTAGCAGCAGTACGGCTAATTCCAAATTTAGCAGCTGACCCACGCGTGCGGATACACCTGCCTCGCTCGACGCATTTGCTGGCCCCTTTATATATGTTGCGTTTGAGGGTCGCAAAGGTGCTAAGCTGTGTTTTAAGTAGTCATTTGTGAGACAGCCTCTCTACGGAGATTTTCATTACTTGGACTTAAGCGACAAACCATTAAAACGCTGTAAATACACTGAGTTTAAGCAAATGAACCGTTAAACAGAACAGATTTTTGAATTGGTATGTCTCATGAGACCTGTGCGTTACAAAAATAAATATGATGTGGCTTTTACAAAATTTCAGACACGTGACATAATAGACTGTAACCATTTGCCATGTTTAATTCCACTTTAAATATTTACTCAGTTTCACAGCACTGCTTTGAAAGCTCTTAACCATAATCCCAGTCCTGTCTCAGAGTATTTAAAAGCAGATTTTGACCTGTCGTTATGCTTGTCCTGAGAGCCAGAGTTTCTGCTGTCAGACCCCCCCCATGCTTTTCCAGGTCAGAGGCCCACTGTAATGTATGATCATCGGCACGTCGATAGTACACCTGCTCTTCTGAACACAGGGTCACAGAACAGCGATGCCAAACATCCCCAGAAGAGAGGCAGGGTAGGCTACAGGTATCCTGCACCGCAGTTCCGATTTGGTCCGACACCACTTCACCGCTGTGCCTCTGGGGGGGTTGTGAACTGTTCGCTGTGTGCTGGCTGGTGTGTTGTGCAGAGCTAGTCGGGGGGGAGTTCTTGAGGTGGGGGTTTGGTTCTGTGGTGAAAGGCTGTGCAGATGTGAGCCACCATCAGGAGCATTTCATAGCCCCCCGTCCCAGCACCACGGAGATGGCGCTGTCATCCAGGATGAGTAGCAGTCTCTCATAGCAGCATGTCCTGTCCTGTGGACTCCAGTGGATTCAGGAGTCTCCAGGGGCTTGGAATCACGCCTGATTTAATAAAAAAACTCCACCAGCCACCAGAAGCCTTAGATGTTAGCTGAACAGCATCGATCTTTCAGCTTTGACTGCAAGCTTTGCATTAAACGCTTTTTACGCAGTATTTCTCTGCTGAGGACTAGTAGGCCTTCAAATGAAAGCTTGAAAAAACATTTTTATTGCAGATGTTGCATTACTAAATAGTCACCCAGTGATTTTTGTTCCCATTTGAAATGCTGATTGGGGCAAAAGGTACAATTGAGCAAATGCTTCTTGTTTTTAATTTCGCTTTCTTCCTAATAGACAGAAGATCTGGTTTTGTGCTTTGAAAATGTGTGTGATTAATTTCAAAATGCTTTCATCATATAAAAAGTGTAAACAGTGAACCTTGTATTTGTAGATGAAGTCTGGTTTGTTCTCTGTATAAATGCAAAAACACCACAGTTTCTTTGATCGTTAAACTTTTATTACAATACATGTTTTGGCCCCCAAGCATTTAAGTCAGAGGCTGTCAGAAAGCATTACAGCTAACTAGTCAGACCCCCTACCCAGCCCGTAAACCAGTTAGCAGGCCGAGGCAGAGTGTAGTAATTCATGAAAATGGCTATGATTGCTTTTAAAGACTTTTCTTGCTTTTTACCTTTTCACTTATCACACAGAATTGATTAGTATTTGGCCAACTTCCTGCTTCCTGGTTCAGAGGAATAATTTTTGATTTTTTTGATTAAAACAGGCCACTTCAGCTCTTCTGACTAGCAATCCTCCAAGAGATCAGCATCTGGGCAGGAGCGAGGTGTTGTATATCTATTTTTTTTCTCAGGTTTTATATGTGATGGGCTAGCTTTAGCAACCAACTTAGATGATTTGCCTGAGTTATCTAGCTAGTGTAAAGTTTCTGTTTATCTTCTGAGAAAAGATCTTGTTATAAACATAGTTATTGAGTCTGTCTGCTTTGTTTCAATCTCTCTTCATGTGGGGCTAAGTAATGTAGGCAACTTCTGGGCCACGAAGCAGATCTGTTCCTTGTGTTCAAACCTGTGTCACTTCCTGTGTGAGGCCTTCCACACTGTGACACTGTGGCATGCTGTCCCCTGCAGGACCCAGTGACCTTCACCGGACGCTTAGGAGCCTCCCACAAGTGCCCTGGGCACGTTTCTCCCAGCAGGGTCAGCCGCGAGGTCGCTCCCAGACCTGGCGGTGCTGTTAGGGCCCAGCATGAACACAGCACGCCACCCATGCTCCAGCCGAGCAACCAATTGGCGATTGAGTGCCACGATTCGCTGGCGACGCCACACCAGTCCTCAGCGAGCAAGCACTAATTCAATCATCTGTTAGAACTGTGGACATTCTCAAAAAAAAGTTCCTTTGTATTAATTTGAATGAATTAAGGAATGAAATATAACCGCAAGCAGCAATTACCAGGGGCTAGGCAGTATGTCAGCCTTCCCGTGTGACTAATTACAGGCATGTGGAGGCCGTGACACGTCATTGGCTGCTCTTGTGCTCACACACACCCACCGAAAAAAAGAGTGGTATTGAGATCGGGAGGATTGCCATTTGTGAGAATCAGATGCAGCCCATGAGGAAAGTGATTTAAGGCCATTTCATGCGAAGTTTGATGCTCCATGTGACTTATAGGCCTGTGAAGAATTTTCTCATGGCTACGATTGTAGGCGGATGTTCATAATCAAAATAATTTATTTTGGGTTTTTTAACACAAGAACAGACATCCTGCTAAAGGTTCTGTGTGATACTGTAGCTCTTAGAACACATGGTAGTACCTTTGGGCACCACAGGACAACTGGAGAACAGGTTTATTCACAAGAAAGTCATTTTCTCTCTACACTGTGCACATTATAATGTATGTTTGTTTTGGAAAAAAATTAAAGATGTTTGCGGTGATTAATGACCCAACTGCTGCCCTGGGGAAGAATAGCTAGAATGGCGTGGTGTGTTGGCTTTTGCTAACCTGTACCACTCTACTCCCCCATTACCCAGCAGTCCCTGTCTCCATTGTAGAGTCCCACTTACTATGTCACTGTTCTGCAGGATGTTACATTTACAGTTTACACTTGATTCACTTAGCAGATTTTAGCCTTTGTCCAAAGCGACGTACAGCGAGGCAGATACATTGCAGCATATAGAGGTTAAGGAGCTACCTAATGCATATAAATGCAGCTAGGCTGAGTGTCCAATGAGGGACCAGCAACAAAATGCAGACTCGCACTGGAGTAAGAGCTATTCAACATTATACTTGCAAGAAGTGACTTGGAATAATATCATGCAGATTTTCATTGAGCAGTTCAGGTGTTCTATTTGCAAATTTGGCCTGGTGAGTCATGTAAGTTCATAGAATGAGACATATCAGATAACCAGTCTGAGGGGGTCACATGATTTACATTGGTATTTGCCTCTTCATGGGGGTTTTATTATGCATGTCTTTTCCTTCACATCCATTAAATAAGTAGCCATGTTTAATGCCATGACTGTGTGTAGCTACACATTATACAGCTATCAAGCTACTGTCCTCATGCTGGCTAGGCAACACTGTTACATTTTTCTTTATGTTTTAAAGCAGTATATTTTAGAATCATATATGACAAAGAAGAGGAAAAAATATAAATGAAGTCATTTAAAAGATTTAATTAACATGTTAATCCACTATATTGTGATTTTTATGGCAGTATTAATAAAATGGATTTTGATAGTATGTTTAACAGTTATATAAAATATCTGAAGAGAAACAGAATCTGCATGGTATGATTAGAACATCTCTGTGGCTTCTCTGGCAAGGTTTCCCAATTGGCATCTGCCCTGACCAAGACATTCTGGTTTTAACAAGAGCAAGGAGGTCTGCTAGAAGAGGCGAAACCAAGAAAGTCTACTGCAGAGCCACGCCTCAGTCACTACAAAATGATTTCACAGCATGATATCTGAGCATGCATGCGTGTCATGGAAAAATAAGGCCTTAAAGGAACTATGAAATATCATAAGACCATTCAAGGCCAGTTAACTGTTGTAGTGTTACATGCTGTTTAGCTTGTACTGTGGTTTCTTCCAGTTACGAATAAGATTTTCTTTTTTAAGTCATTACAATTGCTCACTGTCTGTCTTAGCACTCCAAAAATACCCTTTTGTTTCACTCTGTAAATCTATAAAACTTCCATTTGGTTTCTGTCCTGCACCCAGGGAACGATAATCCAAAAACCAACCATGATTATTTTTCTCTTTATTTTTTTATTTGTTTGTTTGTTTTCTGGTGCCACGTGAGAAGGCACAGGGGGCTTGTGAAATGTCGCACCTTGGCGGACACTCGGCCGCGGCATCGGAGAAGATGTTTCATGAAGATGTTTCGCAGACAGATTCGGAAAAAGCATTTTCAGAAGGATCCCTTGGAGCCACAAAACAATAATTAGCAACGCAGGAAGTGCAGAGCAGTAAGCGGATGATAATAAGCCTGTATAACGGCTGGTGAATGCAATTAATCAGGAATATTACCCATAGAGGCGCCGCTTTATTCACAGTTATCTTACGCCACTGATGAGCTCCACTCTTGATCCTCCGCCATGTAAGAATTAGGAGTGCCTCTCCTTGACGAGCTCCTGCACTTTGCTTGCGCTTCCCGCAGTCAGATGTGCTCACAATCGCTGGGGAGTGCGCCTTCACTCGCAGGGATGTCTCCCAGGATGCAAATATCTCGGAGCAGCACCGCCGCATCCCTTTAATCTCTGTAACCGATACGCCGCCGGCTCGTTAACTGAACCGGTCTCGAGGCAGCGGTCCCGTACAGCCAGGCCGAGTCAGGCCGCTCTTTGCCCGTATCCTTGGTGACAAATCGGCAGACTGGGCTCATACCCCCGAAGCTGGGGCTCGTGGACCCACCAGCTCCGTCCCTCTATTGTTCCCCCGTCTCCCCCTTTGTTTTTCCGCTGGAGCGCTCCAACCATGTGAGGATGTGCAAGCTTGCCCTTGAATACCCATAATTTCTCCATATTATCATTGTTCTGCACACAAAGATGTTTGTTGCCCCCCGTCTGTGTTCTGTTTTTTATTGCATTTAAGGCGAGTGGAAGTATTGCGAACAATTCTTTTTTTTTTTCTTTTTCTCCTACAATGATAATACCATGTTTCTCGTCTGCATTCAGGGAGACGGGCAAGCGTTGCTTAGTTCAAACAAGATCACAACATTCGGAGGTATAATGGGACATTAGATAATGCCTTTTCACTTCAACTGTCACAAATTTATTTCTCTTTTGTATGCCGTCAGGCTCCGCATTCATCTGTACCGTTCCCAGTGATGGAATTAGAATGTCTTTCAGATTATCTCTTTGCCAGAAGGTGACTTCCATAACTTATTTTCTACAATAGTAGATTTAATTAAAGCAGTTCGAAATGATTAACTTGCAACAGGAACAATGGAGTGATTTATTGACTGGGAGCTGAATGCTTTGTGTTGAATCTGCTGTGCGTTGTATTGTACCGCAAGTCGTACCACTCACTGTACTGCCGTTTCTTTTGTTTATGCTGAAAGGTGAGCAAATAAACATTTTAGTCAGACAAAGGTATACAATTAGTAGTGCAAATGTTTAAGTGGATAATGAAGTGATTTTGCAATGCTAGAAATAAATGTTTTTCATTAATATTGGTAGTTGTGGTAGCCAGTAAAAACTAACCTTACCGTAAGAGCATCCTGGCTCTTAGTCTCTGTTTTTTTTTTTTTTTTTTTACTTTTGCATGGTGATGGTGATTTCTGAAGCGTAGCAGCATCGGGTGCATGTGCCACATGTAGTTGGACGGACGCTCACACGCCTGAGATGAATTCATGGCCTTTTTGTTGGGCTGTTCGATGCCACAAACGCGTCGTCATACCAGCCAAGTCAACACGTCGTTATGGCGTCTGGCCAAGATCCACACTGAAGAAAGGTCACATTTTAATGGCTTTGTAGCCCGCAGTGATGGTGACGCTTAGCTGTGTAAAATAAATTAAACAACACCCGTCCACGTGCTGTTGACTTATGTCTTGTTTCAATAAACAGAGCGCTCTGGGAAGTGAAATGGGGTTTGTGTGCCGTGAGCTAATCGCTTCAGCAGTTCATGGTGGGGGTTGGGGTGTGAGTATTTTGGGGGGGATTGTGTGTTCTGAGGACCATATATACGACCACATGACCATTTGGGAATTGGAACAGGCAGAAGATATAGGTTAGCAGTTTTCCATATTATAATTTTTTAACAGTAATCATAAGTGCTTCCTCTTTGTGATTACAGTAATTATTTATTAAGCACACAGAACATGTAGGTACCTTAGTATAGTCCACTAGCGTAAACATCAGTAGTTACATGTCACATTATTGCTAAGAAAATTATGTTTTCAGGGCAGCGCAGCTGCAATAAATCCAGATATGATTTGTTTCCATTATGCTGAATTTTTGGGTGTCAGTTTGATTATTGTACAGCAGGCCGAAAAATAGAGAATGGAGGGTCTACACACACATACTTACATACACACAATGAAAACACAGCAACGCCACTGCACGTGTTCACCAGCACGGATGGCTATTATAACCAATTTAATAGCTTAAAACGAACTCATTAGAGTTCTTTTATCACTGGAAAAAGTCTATTAAATGTGGATGTGTGAGGAGCCACAGTAGAGTCTCATCTCCATTCCGGCTCGCGACCTGAACAAATCGGAGAAATGCTTTCCAAGGAACGGGGTCAGGCATGACTGGCAAAAGACATTTCCTTGCGAATGGGAGAGCGGGGTCAGGCGCCCTGGCAGTTCCCATCGATGTGCCCTTTGCTTATTCGCCATACCGTCTCCATCTGGCACATGCACTGTGATGCAGTTTTGCCTTCAGCAGTCACTTTTAGCATTATCAAGCAGCCATGTTGTGGTCCCCTTTTTGTGGGGACCGGCACACGAGTGCACTCATTTTCTAGCAATGTTAAAGGTATTCCAGGAGAAGGTGTGATTTTTATTAATGTCGTCATCAAAGTGACGATTTCAGTTTGCTGCAAGTGGGGATTGTGCTCACTGATGGGCATGCAACATGTGAGCGCCGTTTTCAGAGAGTAGCCAGCTGCCGTTTTAAATACGATGTTACTCTTTGTGCCTTAACCCTTAGGAACGGGTCCTCTTAACATCAACTTAATGAGGTGAAGTGAAGGTGTTGATAAAATTGGTAGGGTATCTGTACAATATAATCCAGTTCAAAAAACAAAACGCATAAAAACATCTCCTGCAATTAAACGCGCTTTAAACGAGGCAGCATACACGATTAGAGATCCCTCTGCACTTCCTCTCTGCCCGCATTAATATCCTTGATCATCGTACACCGTGTTTAACGACGGAGCCGCCATTCCAAGCGCCGCGTACCCACAGTGGCGCACGGTGAGGTGCCGTTGCAAATTTACAGGGCAGCAAGAAGCTTACCAGGCAGCCCCTGCAATGACTCCATTAAGATGCCTCGTAATTAGGGCGGCTGTAATGAAGTCTGTCTTCGGGAGAGTGTGACGGCATGAGTGAGAGATGTCTTCATAGAGAGTCTGAGATGATGATTCTACAAAGGCACATGCTTTATACTTTACATAATTTGGTGATAGACTGTCCATAAACTGAGTTCTATAGTTAGATTCTCCATATTGGCATTAGACAGTTGGGAATACGAAAAAGAAAAACATTTAAAAATGACAATCTTCCTATTAACTGTCACCCGGAGTGGGATGAGCATATCAAAACTATGTCTGTTGTTTTATACGTTTTGTATGGAATGTGTATTGGTTGTGACTTTGTTGATGTTCCCAAGGCTACAAGTACAGAGATGCCCTCGGTGCAGCCTCAGGCACTGACTTACCGCCAGAGCTAAGTGAAAAGCGGCAGACAGGGTGACTGCCTCAGGAGCCGAGAAGACGGACTCCAAAGCAGAGGACATGCGGGGCAAGGAGTGGGGATGAGCTGTGGAATCAGTGGGACATGCAGGAGTCTGCATCAGACAGGAGACCAACTGTACACAAATTAGAAAGAGACGCTAATTTCTTGACGCCAAGGGGTAGCTCTCGAGATTGAGCACAGTACTACATCCCCTGGCAGTTGAAATACAGTCCAGAAGGCTGCCAAAAACAGAAAGAGAATGAGTGGTGCTGCCCTCTAGTGAATGGATGGACTCCAAACAGTTCTGTTATGGAATTAATGTATTTTTAAAAAGGCTGTGAAGCTAAGTGGGTAGGGTCCTCTCCTACAAATATAAGTCATATCGTTAGGAACCCTGTTGACAGTTGCTCACGTATCCAGAGGTACTGCTGTTGAGAATGCACAGCTGTTTAAAATGCCTAAGGTCTGAGGCATGTAGCCAGGGTGGAAGCTCCTATGGAGAGGCACGGCGAATTGGTGGTGGGGGTCTGGGCCCACAGTCCTGGCAGTCAGCCGTCGGTTACAGTACACCGCAGTGTCTCCCTGTGCTCTGAAAACATCACGGCGCGGCTTGTCACTCAGCGAGCACATGACCTGAGAAACAGACTGTGAGGTAAAAAAAAAAAAACGGTCGCATATTCCGGAACCCCTCCTGTCTTTATACATGTGATGGACCAGGTGGTGGTCGGTTTGCAGGTCAGTATCATTCCTGATAGTCCATAGGAGAGTGGTACATCTGTGTGGGGGTTTGGGGCGCCCCCTTTCACAGGGGCCATTCTGGGGTAATGTACACCCCCTCCTTTCCAGGCTGTCGGTTTGCCCATCCGTCTGCTGTTTCACACTACCCCTTCTCTTTTAATGATCTCCCCCCTCTGTTCCACGTGGTGTAGCAGTCCAGCTCAGTCATGCATCATCGACCCGCTAACAAATTACACGGAGGCCCCCCACTCCGCTGTCAAGCCGACGCCCCTCCCCCCCACCCACAGCTGGCATGTAACGCCGCAATGAACCCGAGTTCGCTGCTCTGACACACTTCGACTGGTACCTGCCACGTCATGCATGGCTCTGCAGTGGTGAAATGCATTTTTTCCCCAACACTGATGGGCCACAGTGGACAGGTTTCACTCCCAGTGGTGTTTTTATGGTGCCACCTGGTCCTGGAGTCCTTGCTGGGTGGAGACAAGTTTGAGTGCAGGCAATCCACTGAAATGTATGTGAACACAGCATGTTAAGCCATAGAACAAACCCAGTGTGAGCTGCCTCCCTGCCATATCCCTACATCCCTTGTGTGTGCATACAATAGACGTCGGCCATCGGCGTTTCCTGCTTCCGCCCTTCTGTAGCAGACCCCGTTGCCAAAGTGACAGGACCGTAAGGTCCATCGGGGCGCAAGACCACTACCAATACCCCACAAATGTTATCATGCCAGCCCCACCAACGAACACTAGGGGCTTATACACGTGTCACATGCTGTCCGGAACCCCCAGACCTACAAATGGAGTGAGAAATTTCCAGAATAACTTTATCTGTTGGCACTTCATCATAGATCTTACACCTAATAACATGAAGTATGAGAAGGACTTGCAAGTGCTCTTGTCACCATGGCGACTACATCAATAAACCAGTTTTATTCCTTATTTTCTGCTCTTATGCCGACATCCAGGAGTCAGAGTAAATAGCACCCCCCCCGTAATAAATGTCATGCTGGGTAAGAATTCTGTGAATCCTTGAGAAACAGACGGGACGTCGTATGCCTTTTAAATAGCAGTGTCACTTTCTGGGAAATTTATGCTTTTAGAGCGTGCAGATGAGTGCCCGTTAAAAATCCCATCAGCCATTTGCCAGGGAATTTCCAGCCTCTGACTCATTTAAAAATATATAATTCCCTGCCATTTTCCTCCTTGAAACAATAATGAGCATGAGCAGAGTGTCATCACATCATTTCAGAAGGACTGTACCAGGAGACATGGGGGGGGGGGGTGCTCAAGGCTGACGGAGAAACTTTCATGATTTCTTTTTTGTCTCTTTCCACTGCCCTGGTGTTTACTGTCTCCTCAGTTGCAGGTAGTAATTACTGATTAAAGCTTTGAAGCTGAGGACAAATGTTCTGTATAATCAGGAAGCCAATGTACTTTTAGAGTGGATGACAATAGATAATTATTTACGAGGTAATTGCAATAGCATGTCTAAGATTTCCTGAATTCCTTTTTATTTTCATGTGTCCTTGTCTCTGAATGTACATATTTGTGGTTCTAATGATACCGTTTCCTTTCCAACTGGCCACGTTTTTGTTCAAGCCAGATGTCAGCGGTGTCTGACTCAGGTTCCCTGAGGTCTGTGGTCCATACACAAAGCTCACGTTCTGGACTTTATGTCATTGAGCTTGTAGTAAGTCTCGGGAACTTGGAGAATTCACCTTGTCAAATGAGCTCATCACCAAATTCCTTGATACCACTTTTCTTGATATTGCTTGTTCATTTATAATTAGCCCAAAACCAAGCAACCTAGCTTGTCAGAAAGTTCACTGCTTAGGTAATCTGTGTTCTTAAAAACACATCTACAAGCAAACTGCCTGCTTAACAAAGTATAACCCAAAGTAGGTTGAGTGGCCGTCACTTATTTGTATTGTTTACTGGTCAAAAGCGCTGATTTGGCTAATGGCGCCAAACTTAGTACTTATTCTAGGCTCATGGGCAGAGGACTTTAGATGACTTTGCACCTCAGAACCCTAGAGTATCCCTTCTGAGCAAAACTGACCAAAAAGCTTGACACCTGGGGGCTAATTCCATTGCTGGAACCACAAGATGGCAAAATGAGAAATGCGTTCCAGATCTGATTTGAGTACAGTGAAAAATAGCAGGAGTGCTACCTGGGACAAGCCTCTCACTGTGAGCATGTCTGCTCGTTAGTTTCCAGGCCCCTTTCTAAGAATCTAAAACGGTACCCGACTTGTCCCTCATTAACCACCTAATGCAGCACTGTGCCAACGGCCCCAATTCCCACGTGTGAGACAGGTGTGTCTGCCCTTCAGTCTCGCCGTCTGCTGGGTACTGACAGGCCCCAGGGTTCTGGATGAATGCAGAAGTGGCCCGGAGACCAAGAATTATCCACTTCCTGCCGTCAGCGCTATGGACTGAAGTTCGTTGAATGTCTAAAGTTGGTCTTCTACACAAAAGCTTTGATAGGGACTACAAGAGCAGGTACATTAAGATTTTTAGGCTGAAACTTGTATTTTGTCAGTGCATCTTAAAAATTTAATAAGGTTTATTACCAGTCAGGTTTCTTTTTAAAGCCTGGCCTACTTGCATGACTCCGCCCACTTTAGAGAAGTTGGGTTTTTTGTCTGTCCTGTGAGCAACACATTTTATAATCTAGTTCAATAAACGGAGATTGGATGAATGCCCATAGTGCTGGCCAGGCTAGGGATGTGTAGTTCAAAATTACTGCGTGTTTGTCCTTCAAACTTCTGGGCCTTTCCCTGTAAGGGTTCAAGGGGTCACAAAGTAATAAAATACTTCCAAAACTGCTCTTTACTACGGCACTTTAGTGAAATCCAGTTAGGGTAAATACTAGTATAAGTGGATGCGTTAACCGATATGTCAAGTTTGTTTGTACTTGTTTGATCCTCTGCTGAAACCTAGCTAATAAACACAAGGTAATTGAAAATCCAACGGCACTCCTGCAAACACATACATTGATACTGATAATGTGACGACCTTTCTTCTATTGTGTTAACCCTGCCTCAGCTAGACTTGATGTCCTCCGTCCTCAGGGTACATCCTATTGTAAATTAGTTATGAACATTATGATATATATTTTGAAACTATTAGCTTAAAACACCCTGAACCATTTGACACTATCTAATACCACATTAAACCTGTAGTCTGTATCCTATGACATTGAAATTCGACACATGATCCTTGCTGAACTCCTGGCTTACAGTTCCTGAATCGGCCACTCTTCGAGGACAGCTACACTCACCTACACCTAGCGATGCTCCAGCTGAAATCTCAATCCGTTTTGAGCTCGATCTGTACTTTTAAATTCACGTGCGATGCGAACGTGCTAAGTCTGCCTTTCCTAATTGTGGCACCAACGCACGTATAGTGTTAGCGCATAATGGTGCAGGAAGGCACCCTCTCCACACCTCACACCTGTCCGCACGGTGCAACACCTCACCTGGCATCTCGCTCTGTCAGCTGTTCTTTTTAATTTAGCCTCTGACAGCCTGACACCTTCTTCCTGGCATCGAAGCACGCAGAATAACTGAGCGTTAGACTCTGATGATGAAGGGTAACGTACTGCCAGATTATTAACCTCCCAACTCCATGTTAGACCCCTTTTATAGCATGACACCACTCTTCCCTGGATACTGCAGTCTCCTCTGAATTTTACAAAATATTAAAGCTTGGACATTTTTCTGATTTTTGCCGTGTGGTATGACCTTTATGTTTCATACAGGTTCCAGACCCATTCTACATGCAGTTACTTTATTCTTTATTCTACGTCATTTGGTTTCTTGAAGATGAGTGGAGTGCCTTTTGATATCTCGACAGTTCATTGTACATTTTTACATTTTATTTATTTAGCATATGCTTTTGTCCAAACGACGTACAAAGAAGGAGAAACCACACTGCACACAGCAAGCAGCTAAGGTATAAGTTCATATCAGCACACTTCAAGTTCATATTCAGTCTTAATTATTTTTAGTTCTAATATTTAATTAATATTTATTTCTTTGCCTCAATAAAAGCCTACATGCCTTTACTGATCAGAGAAGTGAGACAAGAGTGTCGGCTGGGCAAGCCTGTTAAATGCAGATGTGTGTATGTTTTTGTGTGTATTAAGCTACTAACAAACATTTTACACCCCTTTTCTGTCATGGCTTTTACTTTCAGTAAATATACTTTGGAAATTGATGGAGTACCCTGGGCCTTAATCATTTATAGGGTTTTCAGAATTCAATCTTGGAATTGTATGATGTATTCGGGGAAAAGGGAACGGAGTGTATATTTGACAGGGAACATGATTTCTGTTCTTTTTCCCCTCCTAAGTAATTGATTTGCCTTGCTACTTGTGTTTTCTCCCAGCTAGGAGAAACCATGATAGATGATGCATACCTTGTTCATTTTCTTTAAACAGTGCTTACCCTCAGCTCAGTCTGCTGTCAGATGTGGCCTTTCTTCTCTTTGCGGGAGGATCTATATTCAAGCTAAATATTCATGCTCTTTGTATTCTACTAGGGGCTGAGTTAAAATGCCCTGTCTTGTTTAGCAGAGGTTTAAAAAACGTCTCCCTGTCTCTTAGCATTTAAAAGGAAAATGTATTTCATGAATGCCTGTTAACTGTGCTAACATGAAGGGTATTGACATCTGGCGACATTCTGAACTGCTTACCTACAGGCACAAACCTTCAATTTAAGGTTGTAGCCTAAGGGATATCTGGAATTAGGAATCCAGTTATTTGTTTTTGCATGTGAACAAAAGTAATTAAAGTTGTTTTTTCCCTTTTAAGTACCCTTTTGTAATTTTCTAATCATGAAATGAGGGAGCAAATAAGCCCAGTGCAATAATACAAACAACATGTTAAAAAGACAGTGGGCAGATATTTCAGATTGCCCTGGTTCAGATATGGACAGGTGTAGCTGATCGGCGTGTGATTAGCGCCTCCCAGATACCCCGGATAGCCCCGTTCAGATACGGACAGGTGTAGCTGACTGGGATGTGATTAGCAACTCCCCTAATGAAAACATAGTATAGAATCGGTTCTAAATGATTGTCGTACATGTAGTGGTTGTTCTTAGGTGAGATTAATTTAGGTGGTTACACGCATTTTACGGTGTTGGATGGGTTAACTGTTTGAAATATAACGTGAGTGTCAAGTCCTTCCAGAAGAGACTGAGTGTATCGCCGTTAAAACTTATCAGGCACCGACCAGCCGAAGCCATCGCGAGTGCTGAACAAAACACCACTGAACACTGGCACGGGTTCAGCTCCCGTTTTTCTGTGCCACTATGCCGAGTCTCCAGGCTGTCATCAAATTTGGCATGTTCCTTTGCCTCAGCCACCCCGAGAGTTTGATTTAACGTTAAGCATGGCCTTTTTGTTGTTTAAGTCATGTTGAGTGGATGTTTGCCTCTGACACTTAAGAGTATCGCAGTAATAAACAGACTGTAAACCTCTAGCCTCCATTTTTGACTGTTTATGAGACCACACAATGGTTGTGAATTCAATAAAAATTCTTGAGACTTTTGAGTTTTGTTTCTGGGCACTATGTGCCAAATGCCTTATATAGTTTTATTTTATTGGATATGGCACTCAAATCCATTTTACATCTAGTTACTTAATTCCCTCTAATTAAGTTCCCCAGTCGATTTTAGGTGAAGTTATTGTGAAACTCACTTATTACCTTGGCAACACAGCAGTTTATGTGAGTACACATTAAAATGAAAATAAAGTCCTAATTACCTTTTCTTATAATTGATTTTCTTTTTAAATTAAATCATCGCATGAATGTTTGGTCTGTATTCAAATCCACACAATATTAATCCCCGTGTTGTTCATATAGCATTGTAAAAGAATGCCATTTATGAGTGGACAGGGGATTCTGGGGGGTGAGGTTTCTTTCAGATTTCTTTAAGTTGCTCTCAAACCTTCACAAAATGGCCACATAATGCAAACTTATTTGAGAGTCATCGATAATGACCATAGGTTGACTGGTCAAAGAGTTTGTACTTGTCTCAGCAAGCCCATGCAGGGCTGTGTTTATGAGTAAATATCTGCAAAAAACCCATATTAATTAGTTGTGTAAGCACCTTTTGTGGTGTCAGATTCATAGAGCTGTCAGTAGCATGTTAACCAGCTGACCAAGAAACGGTTTATGAAATCTGTCAGAAAAACTGTTGTCAGTCAAAATACAGGCCTCACTAAACCTGTGCTCTGTTGAAGATATATTTATTAGATTAATCTCGTCTGCAATCTTTGCAATGATGCTGCTGGGTTGCTGCACCATTGTGAGTTTCATTCACAGCTGAACACAAAGAGCTTTAAGAATCAAATTAGACCTGCTAATAGTTATTCTGAGTTTTGATTTTGTATTACTTTTTGTTAGGATGAATTCTGTGACCGTGTGGTCTTCTGCTGTACTGTGGAAGTCTTTAAAAACAAAAGTTCTCATAGCTGGCCCATAATTTGCCTTCATCGTTTGTATTAATCATTTTTTGCATTTTTAATATGGAATATATTCTCTTACAGACTACTCTTTTGTTTGCTTTTGACATAAACATCAATTGTTTTCTATCTCAAGGGCCTGATTCTGAGCCAGAAAGATGGTTGCTATGACACCCTAACCACTGTGTGTCCGTGTGTGTGTGTGTGCACATATTACAACATGAAATAGCTTTTAAGAAATGTTTATTTTTAGGTTAGGTACTTTGAGGTACTGGTAGCAAACCTGTTTTAATTTAAACTTTAATATTCCCAATGATCCTGGGCAGGATAAGTGAATGTATGGATGGATGGCTTTAAAACCAGTGGTCAGTGGGAGTATACAGAACTAACCAATCAATACTGGCGCTAATTGAGGCTTCAAAACCTGGGGTGGATGGTAGTATCTCAAGTGATCGCCAGCTTAGGCCCTGTTCACACCTGGTATTAACATGCGTCTCCGAATGCATCTTGACCGACCATTTATAATCAGATCTCACTTTCCCACACTTATTTAAATAGCCACATAAATCACTTCCGTATGCAGAGGTCAAATGCATTGTTGATTTTTACTGGTGGGAGTCAGCAATGACTTCCTGCGCCAAGTTTGCCAAACATTAAAAGAAGGAGAAGAAGAAATCAAAAGCTATTGGCGCATTCCAGCGTAAGATGTTTGAGGAACTTGTACTATATCTGTTTGGGCTTTTTGAAATTACGTACGTACTTCTGCTCACATAAGGATGTCAGTTGAGTAGGCGGTCCTTCAATGCAGCCCAGGACACATTTGTGTTCACACTGTGATAAGAATATGGCCATATGCGGCCCAGACCACCTCCGAATGTGGTCTGAGTGATAGGATTTCAATGTGTCCTCAATGCATCTTGGGTGCGTTCACACCTGTAATTAGCGCTGTCCACTTGTGATTGGATCACCCAGGACCCAGGAACCCTCCAGGGATACATATCCCTAAATCAAATTGGAACATGAGTCTCTTCGATACCACATCTCCTTCTCTCGTTTTCTGAGTGGATCAGTGATACTCAGTACCAGCCTTGGAACGCCCTTCAATGAAGAAGCAGGTAGAACTTTGTAAAAACAGAGCAAAGCACCGCGGTCAGCTAACAGCTTACAGCTAGAGACAGATGTCACCTCTGAATTCAGTTTGTTGTTCGAACGTGACGAGCTTGACGACCATCTAAATCGAGGGACAGGGTTGCCAGATTGGAGGAAGGTTGTTCTTTGAATCAGAAAATATTTTTTTAAGCGTTTGGCAGCACTGTTTCAAAGGAAAGTTTGTTTGGATTTTCTTTGGCAAACTGAACAGAAAGCTGACACCACAAACACTCCAGAATGTCCAAGCTGATGTAAAACAGCATTCATTTAAATACCAGAATATCTTCTTGGTAAAGAGCAGAGATGTGCAGAATGACTGTTTCCCTCCTTTTTCTGGCAAACTCTGTCGTTTAATCTGTGAAACTGCAAGTTTAATTTCTCTGTGCTTGTTTTGCCAAATGTTTGTACAGAAAAGTCACTTGCATTTTAAGTAACAGTCAAAGGGGTCATGATGATGATGATGATGGTGAAAGGGATCAGTTGTGTGAAGGTGCATTTTATGCTGAAGACACAGTAGCTACTGGATGACTTGATGTCCTCACATGCCATTTCTCTGGTGGTCCCTACGCTGATGTTCTCCTGCAGTTTTGAGCCTGGTCATGTTCCCGAAAATCTTCATCTCTACTGAGCACAGCTCACTGATGTCTCTACTGAAAGCCTCAACCCATTATATTCATGAAGGAGCAATGCTGTTGCATTTTGCTTTGTTGTCATGTGTAAAACTGGCAACAGATACGCACGACTTTAGGCACTGCGAAGCTTTTATTTGAAGACTTTTAGTACAAATGTGGAGTTGCTAATGTTATCTTCCTTGGAAACATGTCTTATCAGATAAAGCTTGTTTCCCTAATGTCTGATGTGCTGAGACTCAATGCGGATGCAGCTTTTGTGGTGTCTATGTGGCACACACCTCCCTCCTGCTATCGATTGTAATCCTAAAGGAAACAGTCATTTGGCTTGGTTGTGTTTCAAAAGCCCACGATTCCCTTTAGTGGGAATTCACCGACATCACCTGATGTTTAGTGACACTCGATCAATAGTGATGATCACCTTCGGCATTCCCAAGGCGATTGTCCTGCGACGGTCACCTTTGAAGCCTAATCGATAATCCTGTCATCATAGCCTAAAGTCTGTTTTCTTTCTTCATTTAGATAAAGGCAGAGCCTTAAAAGTACACCTTTTCCCTTTAAATAAACCTCCATACGAAATATTCTTACATTTCTAGCATCTGAGTACCGTCTAATTTTGTGCCATCATTTTTTGACTGAAAATTCACTGCCAGAGTCATTAATATTAATTTGTAGAGGATAATCACACCCACGCAAACCCACAAAAACATAATTCCACTAGGGATATTTAAGCTTGCGAGTATATATTACTCTTCATTAATCTATTCAACTTAAGAGTTGTATTATTTTCATTTTTGAGATAGCTGAAGGCAACAAAACACAATTTGCATAAAGTACAGTGTCATTATGCCTGTACATCCCTATTAGTATTGAATGAGACATTCAAGATCAATGAAAATGCTAGACTGATAACAGTATCATGTATCATTGTTTTTAAGAAGAAAGAATCCACGCAGCTTATCAAAATTTTAATCTTTTGCATATTTCTAAAAAAGACAATTGTAGTAGTGATGGGGAAAGCAAAACTTTTAAAACAGAAGTGTGATTGGTTACTGTCAGTAAAACTCAGACAGTTTGACACAGGATGTACGGTAAGCTATTAGTCAAAATATAAAAATAGGATATTTCTTATCACAAAAGTTATACGGCGTTTTGCTGTCAATGACTACACAAACATATGATTTATTCATTTATTGTCAAAAATGCTTTTACTAAAATGTCTTTATTAGGAAAATAAAAGCACCTGTTACACACTAGCTCAGCATAAGGGGTTTTCTGTAAGCCGCATGGTAAGCTTAACAATTCACACAATCCATGGTTTAATTAAAAACCCCTTAAAGGGCTCTAATGGGACATTTATAGCGCATTCCGTGCTGTCAAAAAGTCCCTCAGTCCTAATCAAACCATCCACTTACTTAGCAATAATGAGATTTATTAAATTAGTTATACTGTTCAGCTGTTAACACAAAGCTGCACTGGATATAGTTATGTGGGGGTGTAATGTTCTACACACTAATAAGTACACTTATTAATCACTGACAGGAAGGACATCATCTTGTAAGGTTACACAGTAGCATCATACACAGCACAGAACCTTCCAGATCTTCTCAATGTTTGTCTCTAATCTGAATGGAAGGTACTATGTTCACTTGGTGCTGTTTGCAAGCCCCTTACTATTTTGTGTATTTAAGAGGCCCCGTATTAACAGTGCTTGTGTCACACCTATAGTTAAATGTTGTAAAAACCAAGCTGTTAATTGGTTATCCTAAAGGTTGGAGCATTCTGAATATGATAAATTTGAATGGGTGGCGGGCTTTCTGTGTGCATGATGCCATAGGAGGGATGCTGAACTGTAATCTGCCCGCCTGCCAGATAGCCCTGTGTTATTCTCCCCGTCAGGCTGCCCATGTGGCAGTTCTTAAGCGTGATGGATAGATACCTAAATTCTATTGACATGAGGGAGCCGCGGAAGTCCTGCTCCAAACGGGGCCTGCATCCAGGCGGTCTCAGCTCATTAGCAGGTTCACGGGTAGTGGTGGCCCCCGGTTTACTCACGTTGGGGGGGCTAACAAGGACACCGGTGAAAGCCTCACCTCAAACAGGGGGGCCAAGGGGGAAGGATGAAACATGTTTCACTGTCACATGGGAGGGCTACGATCTCACCATCGGCAACATCTTGTCAGCAGTAAAAGACAGAACGAGGAAAAATGGAAGAGAGTAGTTTGAGAACATAAACTACTGTAATTTGTTAGAATTTCCAAAGGCCGATATGACAACGTGGAATTATATTGTGATGCCAGCAGAAATCCCCATCTCGGTGACGCCTTTGCATCCTGTTTACAGATAATTCGCTGGCTGTATTATGCTTCCGCCAGACACACTCGCGGGCATGACACATCGCACTCGATCCGAACCGCGCCAAACGTAGGCCTCAGGTTCTCCTAGTGGCCTAGTGGAGGCTGTAGCTCCACCCACTTTGAATTTTATCAGCTGTCATAACACGGGAAGGTAAGATTTTACACGCATCTTTTTTAATACCACCCGCAGTGGAATTCCATTCATCAATGTGTGCCTGACGAGTCAACATAGTGAACACCTTGCGGCTATATTGAATTTATTTCTTTAATTTGTTTAAATGTTACACTTCTTTCTAGCTGTCTCAGAATTGATGAGGTGTGCCTATCCCTGCATGAATATTTATTGATAAATGCTTGAGTGACGGTCAACATCTCTCTGTAATAAACAAGCCACATGTTTTACAGGGTAGCCGGATGAGGCTCTGCATGGTGGAAGCTAAGGATAACTCAAGCATTAACTGGATAAAAGTGATTTCACTTTCACACTAAGATGGTAAAGCAATTACAAAAATGAACAATAATTTACAGCTCGGATTCTGACCACCAGATGAGAAAGTTAAACCAGTTGTATGTAAGAGTTTCATCGTCAGGTTGGAAACATGGGGTCTTGATGTGACCATGAGCCATCTCATTGACAAACACGCTAGCTGGAAAAAGCAATGGAAACGAGGCCAGATGGGGTCAGTTTGGCCTTACTTTTGGAAATTATTGACGGAGTTGTAGACAGACTCTTACAGAGCTTACTATTGGGTTACCTGCTTGAGTGATGCATGGCCCTTACTACCTGTGATATTATTTCCTGTTTATCTGTATGGCTGGGTAGCTCTTGCACAACATGAAAAATTCAATAGGTAAGTTTTGCACTGCCAAAAGTAATATATTTTGAAGCATTGCCTGATTAACAAGGATTGAAAAATTTGGAAGTCCTGAGCCTTGATTCACAAAATCAGCATTTAATTGGAATCTTACGAACTATTTTTAGCCACCTGAAAACCTATTATTCCAGCTTTAAGAATTTTTCTTTTTTTCTGTCCCCTTCTACTTTAAATTTTGTACTTGTAGTTTGTTGTACTTTTAATTCAAATTGTTATATTACATTGGCTAATTCAAAATAATGATGGTTGTTTGCAATTTACTGAATGCATTGATTGAAAGCAGAGAAATGTCACATTCAATTATCTTATCAAACTAATGGAATTATAACAGCAAACAAAACTGCATTTTACTGACTAAAAAAGCCAGCTCCTGGTGCACAAATTATTGTTTTGTGGATACTTTGACACACTAAACAAAAGTCTTCCTTGTTTGATTCTCATCCTTCATAGGATGCATTGCACCATTACACAAAATATCAAGATTTGCAATCTAATATAGGTTCTGATTTTGAGTTGACATTATTTTAATGTTAGGCAGTGTTAGCTTATTGCAACATGGTGTTTGCACAGTTTAAATGGTTTACATGACCCACAACTGAAGATTGAGTAATTAAAGATCAGTCTGTCCATTTTTTGTTAATAAACCTTTTTAATAGCTGTTGAAAGCAAACATAATGGTTCGATATAATGCTCGTACTCATTGAATTTTAACATCTGAAACGTCATACTGGCCTCTAGAATAAAGTTCACTCCACTGAGTATTCCCCAAAGATAACTCTGCATTTCTAAGTGTTCATACTCGAAAATAAGGTTCACTCCACTGAGTATTCCCCAATAAAACTCTGCACTTGTAAGTGTTTATTCCCACAAGGTCAAGTAATTGTGGTTTAGCTCGTAGTTTAGCTAATATTAGTAATAATGTGCAATTTATTTTTGTTAACTTATTTAGTAGTTTTTCAGGTTTTGGAAAGTGAATATTTTAAGTCAATTCTCTTTATCAGTCAACCTTGTCAGCTCGTCCTCGAATTTAAAGCAGACAGGGATCTGCTCATGTCAAATCACTGATCTCAGAACAGTTATTGTCTTGGTTATCATGGTACCACACAAATAAAGTATGCTTGGATTTCAAGTCTGTTTATCAGAAGTTATGCTCCGTGTAATGCACCATTCAATATCCTCAACTATTTTCAAAGTATTATTAAAATATTGTATTTATGCATTTCTTCATCTTAATTTGTTTTGACCGATAAAAAAATGTAATAATGCGTTTGGTGTACCTTTATGATATAGGAACAAAAACACTTTTGGCCAAGATCTGGCAAATATTCTTTAGCCTAAATAAAATTTTAAACATGTAGCGTATTCAACATGTAGTGTATAATTTCTAAATGTCTACTGATTTCACAGGAATATTTCACCACATTTGCTGTTTACTGTAACGGTCCTGCGGTGTCTCCAGCGATCAAGATTCAGTGATAATGATGCTAGAGTTGGATTTTTGCACCGTCGATAGGATATAAAAATAGATTTTATCAGAGCCTGTGGGACCAGCACCAACATCTCACCTTAACAGGTGGTCTCTAGTTATCAGAGAGCTTTGCTAACATTCTGCTCAAATCTTGTTAGCCAGAGCCTCATTTCCTGGTTCTCGACCAGTAACAGACTTGAACATATTCTGTACACCAGAACCTGGCCTTAAAATATTTATTGTACAGGAAACAACTTTGTGAGCTCAACTCGAGTTGGTGACTTTTTTATTTATGGTCATGTTTTTCCAAAGCTACTTTATCAATGGGATGCTTGTGGTGGATTGATACCGGACTTTCTTGGAAAGGACACGCTTGAGATGTTACAGAGCTACATCTTTTACTATCATAGTGTGTCCTTCAGAATCACTTTGGACTCCATTTTTAACCGGCTTTAGGGGTCAGCTCGTAGATCGTTGGTTAAGGATTTGTACATCAGATCCGATGGTTCCCAGATGAGGTCTTTGGAGTGTCCTTGCTGTGATACTTTTACAGACCTGTACTTAACCAGAATTCCTCCAGCAAACAAAGTGCAGCTGGCTAAATGGGTTAAAATATGTTTCACATAAAAGGGTCAGCTAAACTGGGAATTGAGTTGATTTGTTCAAAGTGCATTTTTTAATTAAGAGAAACTGGGTGTGGTTTAGGCCCAGCACCCAAGATACTTTCTCAAGTAAGCTTGAAAAAAGAGACGTTGTTACAGCCAACACTTCTGATAAAATGTCAAGGCTTCTCACAGACCTCCATATGATACCCAGTAGTGGATCACCCCCATACCTCTGGATACTTCTGGATGAAGATGAGATGGGATCTTCTGCTCGCTCTTATTTATGGAAAAATACGGCTGTCTTTTTAATATGTATTTTATCTAATACTGACTTCAGTAATCATAATGACTAGGTTAGGCTGTTCATCAACAACATACCGTTAGAGGCTGGACTTCTTTTCTGTGAGTGGTAAACAGCAGAGAAGATGCGAATATCCTCTGATCTGCCAAGATCTCCTGAAAGATTCTGAGGCTGTCATCAGTCATTGATAGTTGAAGCTACAGCATCACTCAAACTGAAAAGAAATGCAATTTATATAATGAAAAGTACATTTATGACTTTTAACAATGGTCTGAAATAACATCTGTGATCAGGGTGTAGAAATTTTGTCTGCACCTTAGGAAGCAGAGAGCAGCTATTTTTTCTTTCTGAAACCAGACTGCGTGTCACACTGGTACTGTTGTCTAACAAAAAACCATCTAAGCTTCGCATTAAAATGTACACACCGACTCTCCATTTGGAAACACACCACTCATAATTTCATATGCATCTCCTGTTATTTATTGCAACAGCAGGCATCCGCAGTAAACAATGTTCATTTTTTGGGTAATAAAATTAAAATTTTTGTGTTTTCTTTTCTGTTGGCAGTTTCCCAATGAGCATTTTCATAGTACAGAGCATTTCAGGAAGCAGTTACTCGGTATGGGGAGGACTTGCGTATGATAAAGAAAATTAGGTTTTGGCTGGAACAGAATAAAATACTATTTGTTGGAAGTGCCCAGCAAAACCCAAAACGAAGCCAGTCTTTCTAAACTGGTTTCTGAAAATGTGGTAAAGGTTTTGAATTATTTACATGTACATTACATGCTCTTACTAGGGATGAACAAATCAGAGCTCAACTTCCGAATGGATTCAGTTCTAATAAAGAGCCTGCTGAATAAGTAATGAAAATGTCCAAATAAATAAACCAAAAAAAGGAGTTACAAATGGTTGCTTTTCCACTCACTTAATTGGAACCACAGATGTTTGTCATTTGCTGAACTCAAGCCTTTATAAAAATAACAGTCTAATTAGAAGTGATGGTTAAATGCAAATATGTCATTATTTCAGAGGCAGAGACAGACACATGCAAACCCTTCGATGGTAGACTAATTAAATCTATTTTGTCTGTGTGCAGCAAATGAACCTTGATGAGTGATGTGATATTGTCAAACGACAGCATAGCAAACGGACGCAGCCAGCCGAAGCCGGAGAACCTTCCGGAAAGTAGCATTGTTATTGACAACATGCCTGAACACATGACTCCCTTGCATTGGGACCTGACACAATCAGACCCATTCTTGTGTTTTTCTGTCTGACTGATCACGACGCACAGAGGTGGCATTGTAATAAAAAGCGCTATTTATTTACATAAAGTAAAAATGGTACCTCTTTAATAGCGCTGTGATTCTGCCAAATGTGAACATATGAATATGAAGCATTGTTGTAACTTGCAAAAAGTAATTTTCCTTTCACCGTCATTAAATAAAATAACTATTACCAGCACTTGGTATGTTATTAGATAGTAAGTTTAACACTTGATAGTAGACTCAAACGTAAAAGAAAGCTTTCACTTATGCTACTTTTCCAAATGGGTTGCGATTGGAAATGCAAGGAAGGTAGAGTAGGATGGTCATGCCTGAATCTAGAGAACCTGAGCTTATACACGTAGTTCGGGTTCAAGAGCCTGAAGATCTAGAATCAAACCCCAATGCACTTATTAGTCCGACAGCACTGCAGTGTTTGACGCCACCATCTGGCAGGAGGTGAGTGGTGTGTTCCGATGAAGGATGACCTTTGTGAAAAGTGGTCTAATCAAGTCACTGTCCCTCCATACCCACGCTGTGCTGCTCTACACATTTTCACATCATTCCGGAAGCTTCCGTAGTGAGTCCACTGCTGTGAGGCTCTGTGTTTTTAAATCTCTGTATCTAGGACCCAAAGCATGCTTGGAATGAGTCCTCCCCCACGTGTGGATTCATCATTTTTGGCAATGAGACCAATTACCATTGTGCTGGTGGCATATGTGACGATGCGTGTGTCTCTCAATCCGGCTATGCAGTCTCGGGTGATGTGGCAGAACAGCCTTGGGCCCGGGCAGTACCACTTTAGGTATTCCGTGAGTGATCTGGGTCAAAGGTTCTGCTCTACCTGAATGAGCGGATGGATAACTGCACGGTGAAAAACGGCAAAATGCCTGGTGGTGGTTGGGTGACCCTCGTTCTCCTTGAGAGACTTGCACGTATGTCACAGGTGTGCCAGTTTCCTCTTTTTCTTGCTCTCTTTTCATCCTGACCCTTTTTTTCCTCCCATACCCATCCCACTTTTTCATCCCTCTGCTTTGTTGTCCATTCCTAAGCCCAGGTAAGTATCTCCCTTTCTCCAGCACACCACCAATACCAGACTCTGCCAGGGTAGAGGGATGTTGTCCTTCCACATCTTGGATGGTAAGTCCAGAGACAAGTGTTTCTGGTGCATTCAGCATGTAAGCCCAGGTGGCTGCGATCTCATTTTCCTACTAGAGTCATGCCTCCAGCTGTTGTCAAACCAGTGCCGGGATCATATAACCAGGTATACATGTATGTGCATATATCTCTGTGTAAAGAGCACTGCTAATATGTAGGAAAAACACGCTCCATGCTTTCAGAATTTTCAGTAATTTTTCGTCCAGCTGATCCTATTTAAAATTATCTTTTTTTATCTGTTTACTTGTAGCTGGACATGTAAATAGAGTAGGTAAGACTGAATACTAGGTCTGGTAGTGAGCCACTGAGATTTTGGGTTGCACCACCTTCTCATCCCCTCTTGAAAAAAAGCCTCACCTTTCGTAGTTGTAGAAGCTCGTTATGAGATTCACTTCTGTACACTCAGCAAACAGACGGACTTGTAAGTGATCACGTCCAAATGTGAGCGTTGGGTTGTTAGGTCACTTTGTTAGACTGTAATGGGGGAAGGGACTTGTAGCTGCCAACTTGCTTCTCATTCATTCAACATTAACCACAGTGGAGCAGCCAGTAGTAAAAAAGGGGGCTATTTTATTTATTAATTTTTAGGAGTTTACAAACGATGCCACACTGATAAATCTGGAGTCAGTCACTATTACAATGTGCAGTAAAGCCATAATGTTTTTGTCCAATGAAATGAGGTCAAAGGAAATTAGTTTTTTTTTTTTTTTTTGCAGTAGTAGGTTTGAAAATGTCAGGTAGTTTGAAGTTGGAATGGGGTTTGTGAAAATGGTAAAATTGTAATCGATGAAAATGGTGGTCGTGCTAGATAATCAATTCCCCAGACTTCTGGCACAATGTCATTTTAGCATAAATAAAAAGCAAATAGCTTCTGTCATTTCATTCAGAAGCTGTTGGCCGTTTTCAGCTACAATCAGCTGCAGCATCAATGAATGCTAATTTACCTCACGAGCATTATTGCCAACCCAGCAGTTCCATAATAAAGCACAAAACAGATTAATTTAACTAATGAAAGAATACGATATACAGCGATATCCCAGGCTTTATGTCTGACTTGGAGAAATATCCTAAATCATTTTGCATTCAGAAGTTATCCACAAGTGCACATATTACACATATACACATCCGTCCATCCATCTCTCCATCCCTCAACCATCGATCTTCCAACCTTGTGTCCTGGTTAGAGTCGCAGAGGGGTTTAGAGCCAATCCCAGACCACACAGGGCACAAAACCTGGGTACACTCGCGTAAGTCCGGGACAGGATGACAGTCTGTTGTAGTATGTGTGTCAACACTGAAAATGATATCATTCTTGCCCACCAATATAAATCGCTACTATGAAAACGTAATATTTATTTTCTATTTATTTTTCATGTAGTATAATTGAAAATGTATCCCGAGGACATATTTATCTCTCAGGCGGAGACGGGAAGGTTTGAACAAGCGACTGTTATTTCTTAAATAATAAGAGCGTGGCAGCAGGCTTGTTTCCATTATTTTTGCCCCATTTCTGAAGGTTGCACTGTAGCAAAGACCATAATTAAAATGTGTGCCTGAAGCTCTGTGTTAGAGCTGTATTACACCCATTTGAACGTTCCAGATACAGATCATTGGCTGCCTAGGTCAAGTGATGTGATTATGGGAAATATGGAAGTCTTTTGTAGTGGCACACTGTTTGCATGACAAGGGATGACAGCAAGCCCCCCCCCCCCCCCCGCCCGCGGCCCCCCCCCACCCCCCCCCCCCCGCCCCCACCCGACGGCAGCGAGCTAACCCAGGGGGCGGGCAAGATGAACGAGGACACGGACGGGTAGGTAATCT
>JAACJT020000001.1:11618747-11634526 GCA_009936485.2 Gymnarchus niloticus
CCCACCCCCACCACCACAGCACCCCCAGGAATATTCTGTAATGAAAAGCAGGTGCTATTAAACTGAATAAATTGGCTCTATTGTTTAACTGGGTCTGCTATAACACCATTACAATGTCACATGTTAGCTTTTTTTGGCTTGGTTTTGGGGCAGTAAGTAGGCCAATTGAATTATTCACAGCTTGAAAAGCCAAATAGGGGGTGGAGCTTTCTTCTAGCTATGTCCTTGGGTCTGTATCACCTACAGAGGTCCAGGCTGATTGACTGACAGCTGTTGCTTTTCCTTCAGGCCTGTGATGGGCCTTTATAACCCCCTGTTGACATTGAGGGCTACAGAAAACATTTAGGGTTATTAGGCTTCATAGGAGATCCACGTGGACTTTGTAGAGCCTCGGCCCCCTTTGGCTCCTTTAAGGGGGATTCAATGGAAAACATGTAAACCTTTCCATATGGCTTCGTTTCCACTTTCTCCAGAGCTCTGATTGGACCTTATGGTCCCGTCTCCTTAACCTCTCTATATGTGTTTCACCACCATATTACCTTTCAGAAGACACTACAGAAAATGTTCTCACTCTAAAGGCTGAAATGCAGATGTCTATGGATGACTAGTAAGTGCATAAGAATGCAGAGAGCCTTAGCGTGACTCCATACTCTGGGTTAATAAAAGTGGCAAGTTGCGTGGTCGTTTTTGATTGAATTCCAGTCTCCGTCTTTGTTTCTGCACTATGCCTTCTGCACTGTTTGTTTGTGTCGCCTTGTTTAGAAAGCCGTCTCTTTATTACACCATGAGGAGGCGAGGTTATTGCTTAGCGTAGGGAGGTCAGCCACCTTCAGAACACTTAATCCCTCCTCTCCTTTTCCACCTCCTTATTTCGCCTCCCACACTGAATCTTCTGGAAAGTAATATGGGATTCAGTGATGGACCTTTTCTACAACTTTTTAGCAGGAGTTAATCCCCCACACCAACACA
The DNA here is from genome assembly GCA_009936485.2 of Gymnarchus niloticus. Classification (NCBI taxonomy): domain Eukaryota; kingdom Metazoa; phylum Chordata; class Actinopteri; order Osteoglossiformes; family Gymnarchidae; genus Gymnarchus; species Gymnarchus niloticus. The sequence continues at coordinate 11,619,717 of JAACJT020000001.1, forward strand.
CACACAGCAGCTGTGGTGCTGGCTTGTACTCGTACTGTATATGGTAAATTCCTGCCCTACAAATGTACTTTTACATCCTGATACTAGGAGGGTCATTGCTGTTGGATACTTGAATACTTCCAACTATATAAATGAGTTAAATTACAAATCAATATCACACGGGCAGGTTTCCTGTTAACCTGCCTTAAACAACATGCAATGGCGTCGAATGTCCCCTGAGCAGCTATGTAGTCCTTTTGCACGGACATGCTGTAATTCTGAGTGTGAGGAAAGCGTCATGTTCACTGTGGTTCTCGCTTGAAAAAAAGATGAAAACACGGGCTGTGCTTTGAGACGCCGTAAGAGCCGAGATTAGTTTTTCATGCTAAAACAAATTATGCAGTTAGCCCTCTCGTAATGGCAGCCATGTAAGAGGGTAATACGACCTTCACTTGATCCAGTCTGCAGTCAAAGAGGAAAAATAGCCCATTTAGCAGAATGCCTGCCTTTCCAATACACTGGCTGCTAGCTGCTTTGAGAGCCACTTCAGCTGCCTTTTGAGTGCTTTTATTTATGGGATTTTTATAAGGTTTCTGCATCCTCAAACAAAGGGGCAATTTGTCTGTGCATGTGAGATAATATTGTCTTGGGGTCTGTGCAATGAATTGACTTCCTAGTCTCCAGAACCCCAAAGGGTACGGGTTCAAGGTGCAAGTCGCTGTCTTCAGAAGAGGGGCCGGTTTTCCAGTAGCAATAAACTTATTTGCTTAATGTCTCCGTATTGTGGTGAATGTTTGAGGTGGCATCATCACACAACTCAACCGAACCCTTCAAATGACAATTTAAAAATGTTACCATTCCTCCTACATGTTGATTTTGACATGGAACTAAGACTTTAAAGTCCATTCATTTAGCATAACACTGCTTCTGAGTACACATGGTTTTATTGTTTTCTCACCTGATCAAGATATACAATTAGTTGGCTCAGCTGGGGCCTAAATTCCTTGGTCCTGGGGGGCAGCAATGTTGCAGGTTTCCCAATTTTGTCTGATTAATTAACTAACGGGGCTAAATCACACCAGTTAGGGGAATTAATGCTTTGGTTGCTGGAATGTTCTGGTGGAATGGGAAGCCACACAACACCTGACCATTTAGGATGTGCGAAGGCCAACTTCATGGGTATGGCTGTAAAAACATTTTACTTAACATTGTAATGAAAAATTCCTAAGACAGTTATCTTTTCTTACTACATGCTGTTTAACATTGTTTCATGGAAAGCAACTATATGGCTATTTTACTGCTTAATTATTTTTATTGTACATTGCGTACTATAAATGCAGAATTTGGGACGTTAGGTTTACGTTGTGAAATAGTATAAACTAGAAATTTCTGGAAGCTTCTCTGTGGAGGAGCAGAATCCACTACTTGGATCTTATCAGCCTCTGGCAGAAAAAGCCAGAGTGTTTAGTCCTAATCGTTTTGAACATCCTTTGACAGCTGCCTGGGTCCTGGGTGTTGGCTGCAGTTGAGTGATTATGCCCACCAAATGTACGTTGACTCTAAAACAAGCACACTGGACAGATGTGACATTGCTCAAGAATGTTTCACATTGCAGACAAATAAGCCCTCCCCAAGCATTGATGAATCATTTTTCCATGGTGCATGCAGGTTAGTCTTCTTCTCTACCCAAACCCCTCTGTGTGAATTTGCATAGTCACCAATCACATGACCCATTCAGCATAAGCACAGTGGCGATCTTCAAGTGCTCGCCAAGCTTGAATATGTATTATAGAAAACATGCCTTTAAAACCTATAAACATTAATTAGCAAAGAGTAGAAAAAATAGAGAGGATCACTTATTCTGGAATTTTGTTTTATTCAGTAAGTTTCAAATGCTATGAATTAAACTGTACCCACACTGTTTCTTAGGAAGTATAATTATCTTTGAGTGCTCCCATTATTGAGACATCTCTTTCCCTCCCTCCTCCTCATTCTTTTTTCACTCTTTCTTGATGTAAGGGGGTTTTCTGCATACTTCCCTGCATATTCTTAAAGTTTTGATTTATAGTACTTCAGCAAGAGGTGAAAGGTTGTACCTTAAGCTCATCATTAACAAATAACCAAATAGGTATGGAAACTGTAGGACATTTAGCATCAACTGAGGGGCCATATGCATCCTCTGAGCGCATAAATGATCTTATGTGTAGTTTTGCTTGCCATACAGGCCCATTGGCCTGTACTGTATGTGCTTGATCTCCCCATCATTACAAGATATAATGCTAGCTAGCAGCACCGTGTCTGAACCCTGGGTCAGCAACATCTCGGGTTTTTGATACCACATTACTGAAGCCTAGAAATTATGTGGTCAATGAGGCTGAGGTTTTGTGTCGAATGCACTGTTGTTTCTCAAACAGTTCGACCAGCTGAGGTGACAGCAGAGCCGATTGGTGGGAGGTGTTGCCACAGTAACAGTAGCTGCTATACCTGCATTCATATTTCCTGCAAGTTTGCAGGTAGCACCCAGCACAGCATTCCAGAGGAACAGAAGGTCTTGTGTCAGTTCCAGTGAAATCTGAGCATTACTGGCCATGTATAACGAGAGTTGTTGGCTCATGACAACACCACACATGTGGACTCAGTAAATACATACACGTATGCAGACCGTAAATGCTATGTCTTTATGTGGATAAATATGTCTGTTTATTCAAAGCAGTGTTTACCGTTTAATAGAAGAGATATTTCACTGTTAATGGTTACATTCTCAAGCAAGCGACCAAATGGGAATAGAACTTATAGGTTACCAAATCATGTCCGAAACTGCCACGTGATACCTTGCCCTGTGTATTTATATATATCCAATAACGTACATAGATGGACAATGATGGTTTTGAGTGTGACTAAAGTCAGTATAACAAATTATCAAGGCATTTCTGAAGTTTCTAGGACTCCTCAGATTGCCGTTAACCAGCAATGGGCACACAGGGTTGGATCCGCAGCGAGTAAAAAGGGGGCTAGTAATACCGAGCTTTAATTTGGGGTCAACCGTTGGCGGTGATCTTCCATAAGGCTGCTATGATGATGTATATGGTTTATTCATCTCTGTCTTCCTCACATGAACAGACAGGTGTCTTCAGTCAAAAGTTAACACAGCAACAGTCAGACTGAGTGACGTGGCAGTCATTCCAAGATCAGTCAAACCTGCAGTGCTCTGCTTGTCTGTGCTCAAAGATGTAATTATTCTGTCAGTTGTTCTTCATGAACGAAACATTTTTCACTCTATTATCATTTATTGTTTTGAATTGGAAACTGAAATGAGATGCCAGACTATCAAAGATTTCATTTTCTCTGATATTTGTAGGGATTTTTGTTTACTTTTATCAGTGTCTAGATGCGGCCTGATCGTGACATTAAAATTATAATCGGGATGAATAAACAATCCTTATATACCAAGACATAGGTAAATAAACAATCATTCAGAACGTGATGGCCGATAGCTGGTGCTTACACCGCAAGTCGATGGCGTGGCTCTGCGCTTTCTGACGGGCATCTGGCAGGGATACAGTGGTGGTGGCCGGGCGGCAAATTGGCTCCCTACTACCTGAGCGTCTCTCCTAACGAGCGTCTGTTTCAGGGCTGTCTGAGTGGAGACTACAGCAGCTGACAAAGCAGGAACACGTTGTTAGCAATTACTCGAATTATCATGAATCTCATTACACACAAGGTGCACCTCTTAACCTTGATGGGACTGGCAAGAAAGGTGGTCCCGCATGCTTCAGTGTAATTAAGGGGGGAGGGAATCAGGTGGCAGAAGCATGCAGAATTTCAATTGTAATTTAAATTGAAATTACATTCCTGTAATCTTGATGAAAGGGGACAAAAAGTGAGAATATGTTAGAAAGGTGGAACTGCAGGTTTTTATCCTGTAAATGGAGAGTGGTTAAGGAGGAGTTCAGTCCTGATGAGGTCCTGCATGGGGATTCTGTCTGCATCTTTCTGGAGTCTCTTCTGTGAAAACCTGTCAACTTGGCCAGCCTTGAGAGCCCCTCAGTGAGATTAGCATGCTCAGTGAGATTAATTACATGTCAGCGGGATTTTTATACAACATGTGGGGTCCTCCAGAGGATTGTCATTCCGTAATGGATTGAACCCCAAGCCTGAGGAGGCGCTATTAAAACAGTGCAGTGCAGTGATTCCCGACGTAAGAATGATGTCTGCAATTGTTGCCACTTCCCTAACGTGGATGTCTTCTTCCTGATCGACGTGGAAGCCAGACACAATACAAATATGAAGGCATTGTAATTATAAAAAGAAAGGCATATAAGCAGGCTCATGAATCCTGACAGCTTCACGCCCCTTCACAGACGACGGTTTAAAAATGGCATCTTTCAGAGAATCTGTCACTCCTTGCGAAGCTGACAACTTGTATGTTAAAAGCGTTGCTTTCTTCTTCCTCTTGATTGTAATAGTGTTTTACCCAAAGACTTCGTGACTCTGAGCTAAACAGACAGAAGTTTCATGTTCAGCAGATGCAGCCGTGGTTCTTGACAGAAAACGGGTTACATATATGTATGATTGTGGCTCAGCACCGCTTTTGACAGGCCTATCACAATGATGCTGGGCAATTGTCCTTAGATCATGCAGGTCTAAGCGCAGGTCTACTGATCCTGAATGTTGAGGGGATGGTGACAATGAATTTCACACCATGACCACATGGTGTCCTCAATCTGTGCAGCATCCTTCTGGAACCCTCCATGATGGTTACACTTCCAGGGTCATATCTGCCCCCAGTCATAACCCTAACCGACCTCACCTCCTTGAGGGTGCTGTTGAGCCAAAGGTTTGAAAGAGCTAGCATTACTGTCTTGACACCGTTTCCTCACTGCAGACTGAGGACTGGGGTAGGACACATGGTGAGGCAGTGTGGCGAGGTGCTGCTGGAGAGCACCTGAACTGGCCACAATCTTTAGGTAATTTATGCATTTTCAGTGGTGTTTAGATGAGCTGAATGTGTTGGGGAAGTTTAGAAATGCTCTAGAATTCAAGACATCTCCAAATCTTTACAAGTGATTATAGACCAGGTTTTACCATTATGGTGAGGTAGCATTGTTATGAGGCAGTAGCTGTTTGTGATGTCTGCTCCTTGTGGGGGATAATTTCCCATTTGCACCAGTAAATCTATTATAAGTCTCGACTCACATCACCAGAGTGAAAACCAGTTCTGACCCAAATTTATGGAGGTGTACTCTGGATCTGTGTTTCATATGTCAAGAATTGCCAGGCTTGTGACCGCCTTTAGGCAGCGCTTCGTCCACATGCTCATTACAGGTAAGTGTTGCTTTTTGTAAAACCGGTCTCCCAGCCAGGTTGACGAGCAGGGTTCCATCACAGAAGGCTGGTGAGTGGGTGGGCTTGTGGACACCAATCACTCACGCCATCAGTCAACCCGTGACCAAGATAAAGATGAATTTCCCCTCGGCTTGTGTCCGATAAGCAAAATGGCAAGTGAAGTATCGCCATTTTAACAGACTGTCAACCCCCAATTGTCATGTTCCAGTGTCGACGCTGAGAGCCCCCACCCTGAGGGGGCAAGGAGGGAGGGGCGTCCCACCTGGCCAGAACCTTGATCCAGTGAGGGAAATGAGGCAGAGACGTGGTCTCATTATACCATTTAAGGTTTTTGTGACAACACAAAAACTGCTGTTGCGCTGCAGTTTTCTAGAAGGTCAAGGATCCTGGGGATCACGCTGGACGTTCATGGTGGAAGAATGAAATGTTTCTCAAACTCATACAGTGAAATTATAATCACAGTTCTTATTAAAGCAATGAGTGAATAATAGTGAATAATCATCTATCATGTTAGACTTCATACAATATGTAAAACAAATCCCAAAACACAATAGGATGATTTAATAAACTTAATGAGCTTTTATAATCATATGGAATTTAACAGCTACCCAAGTCAAATTAGTTATTTGCCTGCTCCTAAGAAGCAGGTAATTGAAATTAAACTGTACTTTTTAATTTCCTTCAATGCCTAGCAGAGTAATTAAGGTACAAGTTTAATGAAAGCTTTAATCACAGAAACTGTTGCACCTTTATGAAGTTCCTGCGCAAGCCCTGTGGTCCAAAAGCGGCTTGTGTGCATGCCTTTCACATTTTACTGTTTGTACAGGTGGGTGTCTTATTAAACTAATTTAGATTATAAACATTCCTCAACAGCTGTTCCCATCCTGGGACATGAATAAGCAAGTCTGGTAACAAAGTAATTTAATACACTTTTAGTTTTAACTAACACTTAATGAAGTGATTTTAAATTACAAGAGGATATACTGAAATACTTCTGTCTGTTAAATATTTAGTTTAAAATGATTGATTTTCAGTGGTTGATGAATCATTATCCCATGACAAGTTCTGTTATTCTCCATTCCTGGGAGGGTGCAGTCAATGTGCTGTTGTCAGTGATAAATTCTGTGGTGTCTCCTTTTGCATTGGAAGAAGATTAGAATGAGGTGATTGTAAACAGACACACATTAATGTCAGATTGTGGTTCTTGCACTGTTGACACTAATAATGGTTAATAATGCTTCATAAATCTACAGCCAACAGTCTCAGGTGTGCTCCTCTAAGGCTGCGTTATAGCTTTGGTATAATTCCTGATGTCAATTCCATATTTTATATTCCTGTGATGTACGTGCTTTTAATATTCCCACATCCGTGGTAGAAGTAATCTTCCAGTGTTGTGTTGGTTGTGTTGTTTGTGAAGGACTTCCATTCTGATCACTTCTCCTAAAGGAAGAGAGTCTATCACAAGTCAGCCAGCCTTGAGGTGACAAGGTGAGGCGCATTTTTTTATCGTAGTGGAGCACTTCTTAAGCTTGACTGTAAAACCGGAGAGTACCTGTTAAGATACAAGCCCCTTGGGACCTTCTCCATTGTTCAGTCATTAAGGCTATGTTAATATCTCTCCTTTAAACACCCACAGCTTCATGGCCAGCCTATTTAAGAGGCATTTTATCTTGCTTTTCTATCTAACCATCCTTGAAAATGTCTCTGAGGGGAGGTTAGCAAATACAGCAAATAGTCTGTACAGGGGGGAAGGCGTCTTGCGCCTTCTGCTATTTAAAGCTCCAACACGATTTACACCGACTAAATAATAGTTTTGCCTGAACAGCAGAGTAGGTCAGCATAAATAAACAAACACAATACCAACAAATGAAAGCTCTCGTTAACAAACTGCCACACTTGTTATCTTGTAACATAAAAGCCACAGTGATATTACGTGTTAACTGTAGTGATTACATACATTCCGCTGGCTGCTTCTCTCTGCCGGGGAGGAGTTCATGAACAGCTCAGCTTCTTACAGTCGAAAGGGGTTTTTGCAAGTCATACCTCATGAGCTCCCTCTGAGTGGAAACCCCTGTTTTAACTTATAAAATGAGACTTTATTGTTTTCAGACGAACGATTTATGAAAAAACAAGTTCATTTTTAGAATAAAATTACATCTCACCGATACATGACACATTTGGTAAAATACAGAGCTTTGAGGAAATTGGTGGTGTTCATCAATTGCTTATGAGTTGGTCTGTGGGGAGGTGACATCAAAATGCTTTTAGTTTGTCTCTGTGCCATGTCACCACAGTATTCAGAAATAAGTCAATACACTGGAAATGGGCACAAACGTATCTAAATTTATCCTTTGTATTTTGGTGTGAATGTGTGTGGAAAAATCAGTATTTTTTTTTTTCAGGATTTTAGGTCACTTAACTCTTAGTGTGTCAGACCATGTTCTGAAGTATGATATCCGTGACTTTTGGTGGGCAAACATCCAACCTCTTTATCAGTACTTTATTAATCCCCGTAGGGAAAATCATTTCATGCTTTCAGTACACAGGCAGCCAGTGTCCGGCACCCCGGAGCGATTCAGGTTAAGGGCCTTCGTCAAGAACCCAATGGTGATGTGAACACTTGCCGGCTGCAGTCTTATGATTCATCCCTGTATATCTGGTGTAGTTTGTAAAATTTTAGCTATCCACCCATTCCCATTGTTCATGTCTCACCTCTGATGAGCATTGGACAATTAGACCGAATTTCATTTCTCATCCATGTACGAGGTATCGGTACCTTTTCTGACCCTGAATAAACCATGAATAGGACGCAGTGAAAACCCATAAACGCAGAGGGCAATTTTTAATTACTGGCACACCGGAAGAGGACACATTGGGCTGATAGCTGAAAAACGTGGAGGAAACTGAGTAGAACTCATAAAATCCAGCATGGTGGGGCTGCTTAAACCCGGCATGGATGCTGGCTGTGAGGAAGAAATCAATCGAAATATTTACATTTTTTTATCATCACCTGTATTGTGATGACACACATCCCAAAATATAATGTGCCAACCTGAAAATGAAGCTTTTCTTTAATTTAAAGCTTCTCACACTTTCTGGAAAGCTGGTATGTTTTCAACTTGTGGTGCAAAATCTTGGAAACAACAGAATAGTACAAAAATAGATGAAGCTGTTTCTGACAGTTATGTAGAAAATATGGGACAAAAGGAGTAACCACAAAATAAGACACTGTGCAAGGACTCAGGTGGAATCTGAAAAGCCGCAAGAAAGAGCTTGTGGGAAAGTTACAAGGTTCCAAAGACAGCGGCGGGTAAAAAGTTCCCAGGTGCGTTGTTGGAATGCAGTCCAGTGACTGACGGACAGTGAATTACACAGTCATTTAGCCCCTTAACCACCTGATACATTGCAGGTGTTCTGCGGGTATGAACGCATCTTAGGGAATAGAGAGGAGCAGCTTTGCTGCAGATATGGGTAGCATGGTTTGAGTCAGCCCCCTACCTCGACGAATGGCGTTATGATCAGGCCTAGCTTCTGATGGGCTCTGTTTGCAAAGGAAGGGTCAGCTATTGCTCTGGTTTCCGAGAACGTCGCTGCCTATTTACTGGACTACAAGGCAGGTGTCCTTCTTAAACTATTGGATGATTTACAGTTTTTCCTGCTATTTGGACATAGTGGTCAGTCTCCGGTGTGCAGAAATGTCCACGGTGACAGTGGTGCGGAGTGTTGACCCTAAAAGCTTGGAGTCTTCCTTAGCATGCGGCTTGGCTGAATAACGAGATTAAAGCTGCACGGTCATGTTCTGAATTATGACACTTATTTACATGGCGATAGCAGCAGTGGAAACTGGTACATTTCCAGTGATTGTCCATGTTTTTTCTCTTCACATCAGTGTAGACTAAAACGCTAAAGCATGCAACACTTTGACGCATGTAAATGTGCAATCCTGTCGCATTGTTACTGCTGGGACATCGATTTATTTCAAAGTCTGAATGCATCAGCATCAAACAGCTCCTTAATTGACTTTGAATTACTCTTAATGCAGTACATGGAATTGGAAACGGGGTATTATGGGCTGTCAGTTTGCATTTATTGCAATATCGCTTTAGGATTTTGGTAGCAGGGTGGGATCGGGCTGGAATGTGTGTTGCTGCAGGAGGAGGCAGCGGCACACTGCAACTCCATGCGTCCCAAAATGATGCGTCTGCCTTACCCGCTGAAAAAAGCATTCAGCGGCAGCCTGTCGCATGGTGAGGAAGCCATATTACAGGAGAGGGATGATGTTATTTTCCCACAGAGTGTCTAGAACAGTGATTATGAAATTTAATCTCGTTAAAGCGTGACCTGGCCCGTCCCTGGGCTCCCAGCAATGTCACTTCAGTTTGCACTTTTCCCCCTTTAGCACTGGGTCAGAGACCCTGCTGGTTTTTCCCATTCACTGGGAGAAGGAATGCTTTGCCCGCTCCCGCCCCCCCACCATGACCACCATTCATTTTCACGTCACCCCACTGCTGTGAGGTGGTCCCACGTGGCCGGCATTTGGAACTTATGTCTAGCTACATCCTCAGACATGGGAGCGGAACAAACGTGTGGTAGAATGACAGATAGCCCTTGCGATGTGGAGTGACAAACAAATTAGTGCAATGATGCTGCGTGCTACATGCCAGATGTGTCGCATTACGTGGTACGCAGTGGCTGATGCGGAAACATCAGCGTCCCGTCTGTGGATCTCAGCACTGTAGAGGGACATGGGCGTCTGACAGTCATACACATAACGATAAACTGACCCCCCAAAAAGGAGTAAATAATGGCTGATGATAAATCAGATAATTGCTTATTTTAGAGGTTTTGGAGGAACAGCGGTCTTATCTACCTGCAACTAAGTGCACAGCCAACATTGCTGTAAAAGTCAATATTAATATGGCATATTTTTACACAGCACTATAGCTGATTGTTTGAAAACTGATACAGTGAATGGCATGAGTATAAGCCCTCTCCCAGGCCACGCCCCCTACAGATGGTTCTCCCCCAGGGGGCCAAACGACACCTGTGTGAGCGATGCTCAGTTGCACCGCCCCCCTCTTTACATTCTAATACTGTTTAATTTCCTGGATTTAATGAATGTGCACATGGCCACCTCGGGAAAGCACATTTCCAGCACTGCGAACCTCATCAAAAGTGAAAGCCTTGCCTATCTTTCTGAGTTTTCTGTCAGTCACCAGGCAAAAATAGATACAGAAAAATTTGCCACTTGCAGGTGAATTCCACAAGCCAGGAAACAGGGTAAGCTGTGTCAGGTTGAGTGCTTGCCCAGGAAAATTAAACTGTTTACATTCTCAAATCTGTGGCTACATGGATGCTATCACCAGACATGCTGTTGATGGGTTTGGTCTGTTTTTGAATGTCTTAAAATGAGTACTTTTTGAACCAGTGTTGTTTCTGATTAGAAAGAACCTGTTGTTTTGCTAATTAACGTTAATGATATTTTACTAAGAAAACAGGTTTGCCTTTATAAAGCCCGTGGATTTCATTGTGTTAATTTATTTTACAGAACAAAGTGAAATATTCTCGTTGGGGGCAGCCTTGCAAGTATTGTTCTGTTAAGCTGGTATAGAACTCCGTGGTTAGCAACCACATGGGTCCCACAATGGTGTCTGTGGTTTGTGGTTTGCTGGTCGATTGTCACGTGACCTCTGGACAGTTGGTGCAGATTTACGTCTTGCTTTCTCCGGGGGAAAGAACCCGAGGCACCTAAAAGATACTCCCAATGTCACTGTTATTGGAGAAACACCCCGACTGGTACAGGCAGTCGCCAATACATGCTGAGGCACCTACATTCCGTAATGAGTTAATCTTGTGGCTGGTCATCAGTAACTTCTGTCTTCACATTTCACCTCATAACCACATCCATTGAAATGTATAGCAGATATTATTTTGATAATTCATTAGTCTACTATTTAAGATTAATTGAAACAATGATTCATTACCAAACTAAGCAGAACTTTGTTTTAAAATTTGACATTACTTTATTGAAGAAATGGAGGGATTTAGTTTAGTGAGCTCAGGATGGCTGAAGTTTGCTGTAGTAGTTATAAATAATACCACATGACTGACTAACTTAACATTGTATATTGCCATGACAACTGAGTACAGACAGGTCTGGCTCTTTGTGGTGCTTCAGCTGCCTTCATTGGGAGATTTCCCCAGCTTCCTGCTAGTCCTTATTTGGTGTGTCAGGTGACGTGAGCCAGCTAGTCTTAGCACCAGTGGGTCTGAGCTTCACCGACAGCCCGTGAAGTTGGGTATGAGGACATGTCGTGCCTGAAAGATAACAGCCGCCGGGAAAGGAGAAGTTATTGGTTTTTTTTTCCTTGCCCCAACACCCTTAGATTGGATGGTGAAAGGTGCAGTAGGCAGTAGACGGCCTGGTCTTGTCCTGACAGCACTGATAAGGAGCTGGGGGAGACAGTGTGTTAATAGGGAATAGGAGCCAGAAAAGGACATGTCCAACCTACCGCCAAGGCCTATGTGCTTGCCGTCCAAACCGTCCTTTCTTGGCAAGTGACTGTCAGCACAGTCTCTCTGCATCTTAAGTCGGGTTTAAATAAACTACACCTCACCGCCACTTCAGAACCAAACAAAAAGTTCTGCTTGTGATATTCACAAAGCTTATGAAATGTGTGCCGAATTATATTTTAAACACCACAAAGCTCTTGTGAAAATGCTGCTATGCTTAATTTAGGTTGGGGTGGGGCACTTGCTAATTAGTGGCTGGAAATGATGTTCTGTATGTTCACAACACACTCGTAAATAAACATCAGCGCAGAGGCATAGCCTACAATACGTTAGCACCGAAAGGAGATGTGTTTTGATGGAGCTCGTGTCCTGTGCTGAGCACTGTTAGGGAGACTACCCAGCTTAATTCAACAGGAGCATGTCTCTGACAGGACAAAGGTATCCAGAAACACCAGGCCCATATTAGGTGTGTGGAAATGCATTTATTTATTAATGCATGGGCACCATCATAAGGTCTGTACCTCGCAAGTAAAAAGCTATACCATGTATTGGCTCCCCCTCCTTTGAATGTGCGAGTCATTGGCTAGAAAGGAAGTCAGAAGGGTGCCAAAGCAATCGCAGGACGTTCTTCAGTGGACTTCGCTTTCAAGGTCCCTGGATACAAACGACCAGCACAGCTTCTCTTTGACACATACTGTCCTCAGAGGCGCTACTGTAAAATGTAAAACACAGATCTCTGCAGGCTCGGTCAGGAATGTCGACTTGTCATCAATTCATTGGTCTCCGGGCTAGTCGGCGGAGAGCTCTGATCTCTACGACAACATCTTCTAACATTTGCAGGTCATGTATATAATGTATACACTTCACTCCCTGTGTGAATATGTCTGTGTAGTTTTTAGGTAGTAAAGAGCAACAGAGTACTTCTACTGAGAATGACCTTTCATCCCTTTCACATCTCTGCTTCTAACATGGTGCTGTAATCAAAGAGTTGCTTCACAGGACAAGTACAAACACCCATAATGCTCTTCACCTGACGTTTTTCTAGAGCAGCCCCACTGCTGAGCAGAATGAGAATTAACATGCACTCTCATCTTCCTAACTGTGTTTTGGTATTTGTTCGGTTCATATATTCATATGGAGGAGCCACACAGGTCAAATGCTTCTTTGATGATGTTCCATGCATGCTGTGCACCGACTTGGACTTGACTTTGTTACTTAGATTCTGTCTCTCTCTCTGCATTTTCTAAGTCTGTTTAAATCTAATTAACGTACTTGGTCCCCGGAATCTATTGGATGTCTGTGATGATGAACGCCCAGTCGGATGAGGATGCAGTCCTTTCCCCAACCCTTTTCTTCACCCTCCTTGCCACTGTCCTTGGCAGAGGTGAAGATAACACCTGCAAAGCAGATGGTCATTTAGGTCACCAACCAGGAGCATGGAATTGAATGGCCTCTTTATTTTTTTCTGTATACCTCGGTCTGCTTGCCAGTCACAGAATGAGATCCCTCTAAGAGTGGTGTTCTTCTGTGCCCTTAAAAGAATGTTTTACTTCAGAGTCAGATTTAGAATCTAAATTTAAAATTTAGAATCAGTGAATAATTACCAAAAGACATTTCAGTATCTATTAGCGGAGAGTGTGAGACTATGATGCACCTACACAGATTTTGGTAGCCATAGAACTTTCTAAGAAACTGAAAATCCATTGCCTGCATTATCCATGAGGTATTTTAGCAAGGCAGTAAGTTTATGCTGTGAATGGTGTGTCTGTGTTTTAAATATGAACTGGGCTGTGATACGGGCTATTCTGGGAGCGTGGCTGAGAGCGCCTATCAACAGAAATGGTTCTTTATGGTATGGGGGAGTTACAGCACGCCTTTACCCCATAGCCTGAATAACAGCGCATTGTGTAGTACACCTGGAATTACATGCAGAAATGTTTACGATTTTTCTTTGAAACACAGTACATCTGCATTAAAAAAATCTGTGTGGTACCATATTTTAGAAATATTTAAAACAAAACAATTTAGATTAGAAATACATATGTATTTATGTATAAGAATAAATCTATATGAATAAAAATATTTTGCTGTTTGTAAAAGACATTTTCTAAAGTCAGGTACTTCTCGAAATTAAATAATGCATTTGCATATATGGTTTAACATAATCCTAACGATAACTCCCACACATTCTCACAGGCTTAAAGTCTGGCCCAACGAAAACTTTCCTGCACTGTTACCCTGTCACGTGACCAGCAAACGGAAGGAATTGTCTCCCAGGCAACCACAGTGGCCGGGCCCACTGAGATCTTCTTGCCAGCTAATGCCATGGCTAATGTGTCTTTGAAGAGGCTTGCCAGACAAGGCGTGGTCTCCCATTTGCTGGCTTGCTGCGTGTTCCACACTCCTGTCCCCCGGTCATTCCTTATGTTGAGTCGTAGGCTCATTAACATGTTCAGCTGTGGCACAAGAAGGAGCCAGCTTATCCTCTCACTTATAATTTGTTGTGGCGCTCTCGAGGGAGCGGGGCCCTCTGCCAAGTCCTGAAACCTAACCTGGATTTTACGGTGTCCATGGTGGAGAAAAATGAATGAGTCAGTACTCTCTGCCATTGTGTTGCTATGGGGTTGGGTAAACAGAACTTATTGTACAGTCTATACCTTTAATTTTGGCAGTCCAGTACAGTAGGTACCTATATACCAGCAGCCCCATTATAGTGTACACCTTACACCCCAGTAATCCAGTACAGTATATACCTTTATACTCGCAGCCCAGTACAGTGTATACCTTACACCCCCAGTAGCCTAGTACAGTGTATACCTTACACCCCCAGTAGCCCAGTACAATATATACCTTACACCCCCAGTAGCCCAGTACAATATATACCTTTATACTCGCAGCCCAGTACAGTGTATACCTTACACCCCCAGTAGCCCAGTATAGTGTATACCTTACACCCCCAGTAGCCCAGTACA
>JAACJT020000001.1:11634626-11676215 GCA_009936485.2 Gymnarchus niloticus
CTTACACCCCCAGTAGCCCAGTATAGTGTATACCTTACACCCCCAGTAGCCCAGTACAGTGTATACCTTACACCCCCCACAGCCCAATATAGTATATACCCTATATACAAGCAGCCCAGTTTACACAACATTAGCTGACAATAAAATTAACGAGTGCCGTCTTAGTGGATTTTTTTTCCTTTCTCTTTTTTGTCCACGATGTGTTTCCGCTCAACTCTTTTTCTTGCAGTGTTGTGAGAGGGTGCTCTTATCTATTCCTCGGTGCAATCCCTATGGCCAAAATCCATTTCCATTAAAATTTAAATTGCATAAATTAGCCTGACTTTTAAAGAAAGATAGATTCTGCCTCAAAACCTTTTTTGGTTATTTCATCCCCCCTCCCAGGTCACTTTAATTGGTTTCAGTTCAGGTCCATGACATTTTACACTTGTGCAATAAAAACCTTAGCACATTAGCAGTAGCAATAATAATAACAATTATTATATAATAGTTATAATAATAACATTACTATTAAGGATGTCTCACTTTATGATTATAATAATTATTATTATAATTATTTTATTACTCTAACCTTCTAGGTTTGGCTTTCTTTTATTCCCCATCATGGACTGTGAGGTAATGCTCATTAATGGTATGATGCAGTTATGCTCCTTTTGACCCCATAGCTGAACATTCGGTGAGTAGCACGCAGAAGGTGTACGACGGGCTTGCTGTTCTCTTCAAAATGAACCACAAGTCCCAGGTGGTATTCAAGAACAACCCTAACCTCTGCTTGTCAGTAGAAATAATTGGATTTCAGTTCAGTAGCGCATTCTCAGTTAACAGTCATCAAAATCCAGGATGTCCAAACAAGGTGACAGGTCCTCCTCTGAATCGGTGACTTTAAAGGCTGCTGTGTCGGTGAATCGCAACAGCATCACCCATTAATGCTTTTCTCACTTAGTTTGTGTGTTTCACGGTTGGACGCCAGAGCAGGAAACACAGAATCCTTTTTCGGCAAAAGCAGGCTTATCGTGGCCACCCATTGTTCCTGCAAGGCTAGAGGCGCCCTTTTGGCCATTTGTCTGTGACTCCGCCAATGGCCAGGGTGTCTATGGGGCTCTGCAGAGTCCTCTCCATCCGAGGAGAGAACTTCAGCAGATGTTTAACAGGGTCACACAAGGAAGGAAAACAATAGTAAAACCAAATGCTTCTCATAGTTTCCAGTTTAATATTTTGATGTTTATGGAGGATAACAGTCACATAAAACCTGCACTTTATCATTTTGATAACCTTCCAGCAAGATCATAGCCATTATCTTTCACAGTACAGTGAATTTCTGTGTGACTTAATTAACACTTAAGCCACTTTTTCAAGCATTAACAGCTATTTTACAATTAAGGACTCCTGATCACTGAGCCAAATGTACATTAATCACCTACGGTGGCCTTTAATCTGGTTGGATGGTCAAACTGTCAGTCTGGCAATGAAAAATGTTTTGACTAATCAGTGTTCTCGCCTGTTTTGGCATTTTTGCGGAATCCATCACTGTGCTGTGAACTGCTTTGTAAGGGGTTGTAACGCTGCAAACATTTTCATGCAGATACTACTGTTTACATTATAACAGTGTTTTATTATATTTCAAAAGTTTTTGTGTCACATGTTACTAATTGACTAAATAAAACTGACCCACGGTGGAATGATGAGGCTAGTACTAAATGGTTTAATTCATAATTTTTTTTTGCTGAGTCTTATTTATTTAAACTACAGTAAAGGTGAACGTGTGTTAAAGCTGAGCTCAAGTTCGAAAAGCAACAAATGATATCAGACTTAAAAAAAAATTCATACTTCGGCTCTACTTGTCAAGAACCCAAGTATCTTGGCTCAAGTTTCCCATCTGTTGAAAATGACCAATGTACTCTACAACATCACACTTGCACCTTTTTCTGTTGTGAGGCTGTTAAAACTATTGATCATTAAGGAATGTTCCGCGGTGAGGAATGTAATTGAGGTACTGTTTGACCTGTCAATTCTACTTTCTGCTCCTTGGACCGCGCGGCGTCCTTAATAAGAGTGTTCACGGTAAACGAGGTGAGTGCGAGAGTGCAGTTCTGTAAGGAAGCCAGTGCAAGGACGGACTCTGTGCTTGAGTGCTATGTGTTAAACAATAACAGACTGGACATTTAGGACTGTAGGACAACGCTGCAGACTTATAGTTCATACCCCGTATAACAAGGGCACTGTAATCTACACTGTAATTTGCACACATAAATATACTGTAGCTCTGTGTTTCATGCATGCAGATTTACTTGGGCCCCATGTTTCATACGCACAGATTTACCAGGGCCCCATGTTTCATACCCCAAAATTTAACAGGGCCTCATGTTTCATATGCCCAGATTTACCAGGGCCTCATGTGTCATACACCCAGATTTACCAGGGCCCCATGTTTCATATGCCTGGATTTACCAGGGCCCCAAGTTTCATACACCCAAATTTACCAGGGCCCCATGTTTCATATGTCCAAATTTACCAGGGCCCCATGTTTCATCTGCCCGGATTTACCAGGGCCCCATGTTTCATATGCCCGGAGTTACCAGGGCACCAAGTTTCATACACCCAAATTTACCAGGGCCTCATGTTTCATGTGTCCAAATTTACCAGGGCCCCATGTTTCATCCACCCGGATTTACCAGGGCCCCATGTTTCATATGCCCTGATTTACTAGGGCCCCATGTTTCATACGTCCAAATTTACCAGGGCCTCATGTGTCATATGCCCAGATTTACCAGGGCCCCATGTTTCATATGCCCTGATTTACTAGGGCCCCATGTTTCATACGTCCAAATTTACCAGGGCCTCATGTGTCATATGCCCAGATTTACCAGGGCCTCATGTTTCATACGCCAAGATTTACCAGGGCCTCGTGTCATATGCCTGGATTTACCAGGGCCCCATGTTTCATATGCCCTGATTTACCAAGGCCTCATGTTTCATATGCCCAGATTTACCAGGGCCCCATGTTTTATATGCCCGGATTTACCAGGGCCCCATGTTCCATATGCCTGGATTTACCAGGGCTCCATGTTTCATACGGCCATGTTCCAGATTCAGAATTTTACTGAGCATTGATTTCATTTATCTGTTTCATTGCAGAGAATGTCAGCATGCTTTCTGCATTTTTTTCACCTTTCAAATGCATGATTCCCAGGCCAGCAAACACAGAGGACGAAGACAGTTTAAATAAGTCCTTTAAAAGTTTCTGTTGAATTTTACATATAATTGTATAATCCCATTCATACATCAGTCTTAAATATTATCTTCAGTAATATCAGTAAGTTATCAGTCCATCTTCTATCCTGGTTAGGGTCACGGAATGACCTACAGTTATTACTTTAATGACTGATTTTGTAATTTAAACTCTTTTAAATCAAGACATAGATTATTTCAGGGATGTTTCCACCATGTTGGAAAACTGTACACAGGTAAGACAATGAAAGTTCCTGAAAACGTGGCTCAGTTACACAAACAAACTGAGCCTACTGGTTTAATATCTGCAAAAAAAGTAATTTGTCCCCAGACCTACTAAAGAGGTTCCACAGTGCAAATTTAAGGCTGGAACATGCGAGAAAAAACCTAAACAAAGCAATGACATATCAAATATATACCAATTGTCAGCAATGCCTTTTTTTAATTTTATTTCACTGGGCCTGGGAAGTAAAAAGAGGAATGAGCAAAAAGTTTATTTGAGACAGTATTTTCATTTTTCATGAGTGATTTATTTTTTATATTTTGATAAAAATATACATTATTAAAGTTTGCTCTGAGCACTAACTTCCATGGCAACATGAAAACTTAAACTCACTGGTTCACACAGGTGTGTTGGACGCACCCGTGGAATGTGCTGGAAGAGTGGCTGTAGGCACAGTGTCACGTAGCACGTTATCACAGCCACATCCTATTTTTATGAAAGAATAAAGTGGAGAAAACATAAAAGCCGATCCGCCGCTTTATATCCGAAGGCTTTAGGTGCTCAACGATACCGGTCTCTTAATGGAATCCGTGCCGTGTGTTGGAAGGAAGGGGCAAACTGGGTTGCATTTAACGTGGCGTTGCAACCAGTTGCAATGCAGATTACAGAATCATTTGCAATGTGATGCCATGTTCTGGAAGATTTGTACACAGATTCAAAATGCTCCAGGAAGATCAGGTTTCGTATATGGTGATTGTTGTGTTTTTTTGTTGTGACTTTATCTTAAAAACTCATATTACTCTATGAGTTGCAAGTGCCACGCATGTATACGTCTGGATCTGGCTGCTGAATTTTTCTGTAGCAGTTCTCCTTTTTAGTTAATGATTTTATTCTTCAGGATGGTTGTAATACCTTTGCATGGTGTGCAGACCCCCCCCCCCAACTCCATGTATTTCGGTCTTTTTCCCAGGCACAAGCAGCACCGAGGTGAAAGAAAACCGTAACACTGGCAACCTGGAAGACTGTGCTCTGGTGCCTGGAGATGTATCCAGAGGCGGGACTTCCGGGCTGAAAAGGAAGAGGCCGCTGGAGGAGGGCAACAACGCTCACCTCTGTAAGCTCCACCTCTTCTACAAGAAACTGTGCTGGTCCGACACTCCGAAGAATGCACTGGTCCAGCTGAACGAGCTCCGGCCGGGCCTGCAATATAAAATGGTCTCCCAGACGGGACCTGTGCATGCCCCCATGTTCTCCATTGCTGTGGAGGTCAATGGGCTCACATTCGAAGGCTCAGGCCCCACAAAGAAGGCAGCCAAGATGAGGGCCGCAGAGATGGCCCTGCGTTCCTTCGTCCAGTTCCCCAATGCCCCCCAGGCTCACCAAGCTATGGGTAACCGGGGTAACCCATCGGCCGACTTCACCTCGGACCAGGCTGACTTCCCAGACTCCCTGTTCAAGGAGTTTGAAACGTCGTCCCGCACCGACGGCGTCCCAGTCCACGGGCCGATGGAAAATGAATCTGTCCCTGGAGCCCTGTGGCACGGGGGCCCGCTCCGCCACACGCTGGGCCTAGTGGGCCAGGCCAGGCAAAACAAGCAGAAGATGGGCCCCCCTGTGGAGGCTGAGAAGAGCCCGGTGGTCCTGCTAAATGAGCTGCGGCCCGGCCTGAGGTATGTCTTCCTCTCGGAGAGTGCACAGAGCAGACATGGCAAGAGCTTCGTAACCGCCGTGAGGGTGGACGGGCGGATATTCGAGGGCTCTGGACGCAGCAAGAAGCTGGCAAAACGCCGCGCAGCACTGTCCGCGTTACAGGCTCTCAAGTTGGCCCCTGCGGGGAGAAGCAGCCATATACCCAGCAGGAGTAAATGCCCTCATTTACCACAGGTGAGCAATGCCAACCCGCTATTGGCAAGCTTGTGCCATTCCTTATAGTATCCTACAATAAACCACCAGCAGGAGCACCGGAGATTATGGGATGATGATTCAGCTTAATTAAGGGGGCGGAGTGAAGGGGGAGGAGGGGGTGGGGTATGTGAGCAGGTTGGCTGAATGTTTATTTTGGATGGAAGGTGTGGCCTGATGTCATGGAAACATGCAAAAGCCAGAATTGGGGTTTAACAGAATCCGCTCAGTGATCTGTTCATATGGAAAGCATGTAAATGAAGTCAATTATTGTTCCTGTAAAAGAAAAACAGTGTTGCTTTGAAATGAAGTCTTCTGTGTGTTTATCGAGCAGTAATTGGGAGAGCATTGTAATTTTGCACAATCTCTTGTTTCTTCATGTGTGGCATCTCTGTGTCTATAAACGTTAATTCAATCTGTCGCCCAAAGGAGATGGAGATGCAAAGGGCAAATAGACAAACAAACCACAAACCAATTCCGGTGTTAAATTAGTACAATATTTAAATAGCAATCATGGAAAACTAGCTTTAGGAACTTTTCAAATGGATTTTTAAACTGAACCTATTCACCTTTCAGCTCTTTGTGGCAAATGCCTACAATAGAAGTGATGCATTTTTAGGAGTGAAAAACAATATATGTGTAGGATATGACATCTGGAAAATGTAGGCAAGAGAAGAATGTCTCAATCCATTCCCTCCATGCAGGAGGTCTGGCATTTTTTTCTCCCTTCTAAGGGGTTTTTGGTGTGAAAAAATTTGAGAACCAAAGGTCAAGTTCAGAACTGCACAGAAGGATTCCTGGTTGCCTCAGGTTCTTGTGGCCCAAACCTCAGCATCTCCCCAGAAGGTCTCACTGAAGGTTGTCATCGTGGTCTTGTTAGGGTCTGCGACTGAGATGGGTGACAACATCTTGATTTCCAACTACCAGCCCTGGTGTTCTGTATGTCATATTTGCTGGGAAAATGTTTCCCACAGTATACCAGGTCGAATAGGATCCACCTCTTAGAGTTAGGTTTTTCTACTCAGGAAGCAGAGAGCCTGCTGTAGTCAGACTGTAATAGATACTTGTTTATGCTGAGACCTCAGGCACCCTGTTCAGACTGTGTGACCCAGCTGAGTCTCCCATGTCTGAGATGCATCATGTTACTAAATGAGGTATGTCGTATTAAAATTCCCCTCCTGGCTCTCGACAACAGCCAGGAAAATGTTGTCCTTCCTCTCAAACAACCCGCTCCCGCCTGCCTTGAAGAAACTGACACTATTCTTCTCCCGACACGGTGTCTAAAAGGATTTAAGAGGATTCTCCTCACCGGTTTAGCTGGAGAAATTGGTGGCTGGTGCAAATTCCTGAAAGTCAGAGGTAGGGTCTGTCATGGGAGGGTGGTAAGACAGGTGCCGTGAAGGACACACATCAGACGTGGAACTTCCCACATCCCCAGGGGGATGTTTGGTCAGAGCCCCAGCAGGCAGCAAGCCACAGTGACCCAGGGACCTAAACTTAGCTCTACTGCCTCCAAACATGGCCGATAGTGAATCTGAGGTTTGCTCCCGAGGCCTGTCGAAGCACAGTGGCTCATCTTGGCTGTGAAGTCCATCCCTCCAAATCGGACTTGGTACCCAGCTGTCCGTCACGCACTGCGGGGTAAAGCCCTCTTTGCTGTGCACACACAACTGTGCAGTTCCCAATATTTACTGTGTTTTCTCAATATTTGCTAATTCTATCACTGACCCCCTCCCCCACATATCAGTGTGAGCAGAACCAGCGCTTCACCTCCAGAAAATGTCATCCGGAATACAAACAAGGCATTTTTTTCAAATGTGCTAGAGGAGATTATGGTGGATCTGTGTTCATTTTAACGGGTTAAATTCACGTTCTTCTCTGCTAAAATGAAGCCTGGCAAGGTCCTGTTTTTTTTTTTTTCATACATTCCCAACCCTCTCCACAGATTCGCTCGAACTTGTCCAAGTCTTGTGAGTAGGAATTCCAGGATTAAGTGCCAAGCAAGCGGTAAAAGAGAGTGTGACTGATTGTGGAGACAGCGGTAATGGCAGCACGTCTCCTGTGTAATCAGCGCGCTTCCACAGGTGCGTTCTCCCTCCCATCTGCGAGCGCCTTGCGGGGGGGTCTGATTAGCCCCGTGGAGAACCGGCTCTTGCATATCCCAAGAGCCGTAGGTCTCTCTGACAGATATCCATCCAGGAGCCCTGCTGGTTAAAGACAGAATGGTGAGAGACTGGTAGCATTCTGGGGGCGTATAAAACGGCACTGTATTGCATCAGTGAAACTAATGGGAGTGGCTTTGAGACCAGGGGGTGGCTCTCTGGCACCACAAGGATTAAAATGAGCCTTTCTACCTACTCCACCTGCAAAAATAAGGGCACTGGAGGGGCAGGAAGGACAGGGTGACCTTCAGAGAGGCGAAAGTGACAGGCAGGAGCCGGGGGGTGGGATTTTAGCAAAGGAAGAATGTTTTTGAGATTGAGTCCATCATAACTCCACGAGAAGCCTTCTGCAAATATAAACTGTAAGTAAGAGGTGATGAAAAATGAAGGATTCGGGCCTCACTCACACACTTGCTCACTCAGAACACACAATACGTACGTCAATGATGGCATGCTGCAAGAGATAAAGGCAGGGTAAAACTAAAGTGTGTGTGTGTGTGTGTGTGTGTGTGTGTGTGTGTACATGTCATTTAGGTATTTTGTCCTATCTGAGGTAGCTTATTAAAATACAACATCTCACACATTTATGAAATGGCGAAAAAAATGTGAACATTACTTTATGAAATCTTTCTAATATAGACCAGGTATCTCAAACAACAGTGCAGAAGCAATCTGTGACCTAACAATGTGGAGGTATAAGATTTCTACCATTTTTAACCAAATTTGTTAAATTAAAACCAGTTCACAGGTAATCATTCTTGTTGCAGTTTAATCTTCTTATTTGTTCTCATTTTTTCAAAGTACAATCAATCCACAAAAACTATACATAGCCATCAAGGTTAATACGGTACACCCGTCAATCATCTGAACTCATTCGGCTGTTATGTTATATTAGCTGTTATGAACAATCATTTGAACCGACTATCAATCATCCAAATGGTCAATCCTCTCAACAAAATAATTTGCAATATCTGCTTTTAGTATTCTGGTTGTTATGCTGAAGTATTACTCCATCCACATTTGTTTCTGAATTATTTATGCAAAGATATATGCAGCATTGATTACAAATAGTCTAATGTTGTCATTATAGGAGTTAAATTCAAATGTTAGCTTTAAGTAGTGTGTGGACTCAGCACTCCCATGACCTAGATGTGTTATCGTCTGTTGTACCGTTGTCCATTGTGAATGCAGGACTGTGGCTGGAGGTGGCCATTTAACTCAGTTTGTTTTGTATAAACTGGGTATTGTCATGTACTCGTATGTTTGATTAACCAAACCAACCTTGGTCCCAGTTATTTTGGATAATCAACATTTTACTGTAGCAATTATATTTACCATTGTATCATTTAAAAATATATATATTAAACTGCAGAATTCTATCCTGTGTAGTGAGCCTAAAAAGACAAATATTGATATGGTAGTGAAACATTAGTAGCTGAATGACTGGCATGCCGTCTTGGGTGTATGTCAGCCCTGTATCCAGGATAGGGTCCAGGCCCTCCCAAGGAAGATGGACAGATGGATGCGTGGACCGATGGAGGGACAGACGGACGGACTGATTGATTGATGGATTGTACCTGAGCGTTCTAGTAGATGATCCAGCAGTTCTTCGGAGACCCATTGCTTGTCTGCTCAATCCTGGCACTGGCAGTGTTTGTGTAGGAAGGACGGACAGACTGAGTGATTACCCAGCTGACTTTAAGGGTTGGTGGCTTAGATGTAAAGCAGCAGTGGGGGAGACTCAGCACCTCCGACTCCAGGAGGAGCACACGGATGAGAGGGGAGGCTGCAGTTTCAGGTCATACCTCCCTGAGTTCCATGTCATTTGGCGTAAGGACTCTGGGGACATTAGGGGGCTGAATGATTGCCCCGAGTCTGAAGGTTGATTGGACACTTGATCTCTCCTCTGTATGACAACAATCTGAAACACCGCCGAGCTTAAGGTGACAGCGCAGGAGGACATGGCCCCCTGTGAAGGACATGGTGAGAACCTCAGTGTTATGCATACAGACAAAAGAGCGATGACTGGATGAGATAAATATGTGATGTGTCAGCTGTTATACTGTTAGTGCCGGGCTTTGTTAGAAGGATAATTAAAAAGCTTCAGATTATTACGAGACAACTCTCCCAAAAAAATGAAGATAATTTCAGTAACATCAAGGTGACCCCCACCTGCAAGAGTACAGAATATATATATTCTCTTATTTTAATCTTTTAATCCATCTTAATGTTGGCAGTCTTTCTTCAGCCATAAAAAGGAGATTGTTAATTACTGTTACAACATATTAGAGATGGAGAGGAAGTAGATTTAAAGAGATATAAATTCAGAATGAGAAGGTATGACAGCTTGTCGATCCACACAGCCATTACATGTGTGGATGCTAATTCATGGATCATTAAATCAGCACGCAGAATGTACTCCATTTTTGTTTGAGAAACACATTAGCGAGGGTCAGCTAGTCATTTGATCACTATGGTAACTAGGCGGGGCAACAGATTACAGCTAAAGGTTCCAGCAAAATCAGACAGTTTCAAGGAAAATCATAGACATGTTATTAAGAATTGATTGAAACACTTTAAGTAGTGGTTAATACTCAGTAATCATGATTAATAGTACTGTGCGTGCAAGAGATATTTCACGACTTTCCTTAAAATTTTGCTATAAGTTTAATTTATTATTAAAGGTTTTCTGAAAATGTAATGCTCTGATGTAGTGTTCTTTTACAACCATTACTTTTTAAGCACGTTCAGACTGACATATGGCAGACTAAAGTAGTTAGCTTAATGGCATAATTAGACGAACAATCATTCCTCACCAATCAATTTTTGGATTGTTGCCAGATTATCAGAGTACAGCAAATCAGATTCTGACTGTGTAAATGTGAATGATTCTTCTGTTCTGAACTACTCTGTGTAAATTCGTTCTTCCAATAATACTTTGAACAGGGCCTGCAGCCCCGTAGGTCTCCTTTAATGTTATCAAACCACTCCAGTCACTATTTTAGTCTCTTCATTTGGCTACACATAAAACTTGTGAATTGGACCTTGAAGTACTTTGAACTTTCAGTCATATGCATGATCTCCGTCACAGCACATGCTATTGTTATTGTACAAAATACAGGGATCAGTCTTGTGCAAAAATATAAAAACCACAATATATTTAATGGGAACATTTTGTACATGAAAAGGTTAGGGAGATAATGAACTGTCTCAGACTTATGCAAAATGTGACCTATACGGCTGCTGAATGCATGTCGCAGCTTATATCCTGTTTTCACCAGGAAAAACCACCTAAATAGCTGACATAAGATAATATGACGGACTTTAAGGTACTGGAATGGGCCTCCCGGCTGTCTTTAACCATGCCTCTTTCCATGCACTCTACTTTTCACAGTATCCTGCTTCATTGACCTCTAATGTCTGATACAACAAACAACAATACCAACATTTGTATTTAAAATCTACCAGGAGAAGCCAAAGTGTCCTACGAAGCAAAGGTGGACGTGGGAGGGTTGACCTTGCAGTAAGGAGAGCCAGGCCCCCCTCAGACCCTCCCAACAGTGTCTGTCCTCATTCTCAGCATTGACCTCCAGCACCTTGTCACCAGGTGGTCTTCACGTACCAGTATACCTCTTGCCTTGATCGTTGGGCTGTATATATATTGATACCATCCTCAGAGCTGAAGTTCTAGTGGTTGAACCTTCTAGTGGGAAATCAGGATGGCTGTGTGGCCAGAGGATACTTGATTTCAGTAATAAAATGAACTTTGCCCTGTTATACACTGATGCATACTACTTACGCTAATATACATATTGAGTGCGTATATTACAGCTCCCTGAAGGAGAAGGTGTTGACAATGTGCTTTTACACTTTGTCATTGTTTCCTGAGATGCCTCCTGACTGGAAAAGTGCTCGTGAATTAAAGTGGACACATTCCTAATAAATTGTGGGGGGGTCATTGAACAGGTATTCCCACTTTTTGAGAATAGTTAGAGGTCTCCTGAGGTTGTAACTCTCCATCAAGGGCTCATTGTTGCCCTTGTTTTATCAATAGTGCCTGAAGAAGATCCTGAAAACTGGTAGAGTGTTGGTCTAAACCAGTGTCTGCCACATGTTCTGGAAATGGCACAGTCTCCATGATCTCAGGATAACTGGGGATCACCTGAGGTCAAGTGACTGTAATGTCGAGTGCCATACGTGTCCCGTTAACACACACGTGTACGTTTTTATTGAAGTAATTATGTCTACGTAATTACAATGTTTAGCAGAAGTTTACCACACCGTAAAAGCTGATACGACGTTCCTGTCACTTTGCTTACCTCTCAAACTCCTATATGTTTCCACCTACACACACGTAGAGTTATGGACTTTATGGTTACTCACTGCCAGTGTGGGATCTATCCTTATGGAATTAAAATGAACTTCATCGCAAGGAGTGCATCAGCAAAGCCCTACTTGAGCACGGAGCTGCCGGCATTTCCGGCAGACACCTGTGCCATTGTCTGTGCGTGTCTCGCTGGCAGACGAATGAGGAAAAAACACATACCAAGAGCCTGACCTGCGGTGGGACTGAGGAAGAAGCAGCCATAGTCATCGCACAGCAACAGAGCGTTGTCTGACTCCATAGCAAAAATTAAATCCAAAATACATAGATGAATAGTGAAGTTCTTTTTAATGATGCACAGAAGGCCCTTGATGAAAAACTATTTTAATTGCTAGTTCACATGCAGTTAAACGAACAAGGATGAAGTAGGGGAGACAACACAGGTCTTAAAATACGAGTTTATAATCACACGGTGGGCCTCGTGGCTGTCGGAAGACTTGTGTGTAGCTTCCACATGTCGCTATGTACGTCATGGTGTGCTTTTCATACTAACTTCTTCCCGTCATTCTTCTACTGCCTTTGAACAGCAGGGGGACGCTTCAGAAATGCGCGACAGGATCGATGAGCACCAAGGGCTAAAAATGCTAAGCCTCTGGGTGAATACTGATCTGGCTGTCTTTGGAATGAGGGGACTGCTCCCACTCCTGTGGTCTTTTTCTTTCAGATGTAAGAACTAAAAGCTGAGGAAACGGGGATGAAGATCAGGAAGATCTTGAAGAGTATTTGGTTTGTTTAGGGTTTGCAGAAGTGGCAGTAGAGAACATGAGGATGATTTTTTTAAATACTTTGTTATTAATGAAAAATACAACATGAGAGAGAAACGCAGGCAATGTTTAAGGGCACCATGCATTGCCTCTATGTCCCGGGCCAGGATAATGGAGAATGTGTGAAATCTCGGAGCCCCGCAGCCCAGGACAGACCAGCATTCTCAATACATGGAGAAACCCTTGCTGAGCAGAGTTGACAGAGCCCCCTTCACCAATCTCACGTGGGCCAATTTTGCTTTCTAAACAACACGCAGTTGACATTTTCCCTTGATCCCCTGTTGACTGTTTAGAATGAAAAAGAACACCTGAAGCGATGACTGAAATGTCAGGTACCGTAGGCTGGTGGAGCAATTTCAGTACTCCATGATGTATGGGTAGCTGGAAGGCATTCAGGAAGGCTGGCGGGACGTGGCCACATACATCGTGACACACGAAGGACACGAGCCCCGATGCTCGCCAGCTAACAGCACTGAAACTACACAGTCCATACTTATTAACAATTCTAGAATCTCATCATAAACTTCATTAATTGCTCAGCTTGAATGTAGCATTTTGGAATCTCCTTCCTGTTAGTCAGTGACTACGACTTACTTTTTAAGCATGAACATCTGCTAAGTGTGTTGTGTTTTCTCCGAGGAACTTTTCTTTATAGCCATATTTGCTGGCTGCCATTGTACCTGCTAGACTCAAGGAGGCACTGCTTGTTCTGAGGGCTGGTGCCTGCAGTGGTCATTTGAAGGCGTTTATTTAAATATCCTGTGGAATATTATGGTTAGTTTAGCACTGCCCTCTGAGACACAGTCAGCATGCCCTTTACTCTGAGAAGATGCTATCTTTCCGCTTCTTCGGTTACCTGTGATTCTGGCCTCCTTCAGTAATCACACCAATGTGCCAAATCCCTCCACCGTAGGCAGTCCCAGGAAAGATGAAATCGCCGAGTGCAGCGTATTCTTATGTTGCCTGTGTCAGACTGCGGCATGCTGGGAAATAATCCGCTTTTTTCTGTTACATAAATTGCCTGTGTTAGAGTTTAGTTTCTTCAGTTAACACACAGATGTCCCAGCATGCTTAATGTACAGAAGGATTTACCAGTGTTTTAAAAAATCTTATTTTATTGTTGGAGGGTACTAAAATGAAAGTATTACATTTAAAAATAATATAAACAGGTATTCTTATATGTATATTTACATAGAGTGTGGCCCTGGAGTCAGTGAATGGTACATGAGTGAAAATGAAACCTGACACTTAGATAGCTCAAAATCGGAATAATCATCAGTACATTTCTGTAGCCCCAGGGGTCACGGCGTGCAGCAGTGCATGGCAAAGAGGATCCACAGAGTTGTCCGTGCCGCATGCCAGATTAGGCAGCGTAATGACAGATGGAGACAGTGGGCCAACCTGTTCATGACTGGGCAAATCACTTACAGTTTGTCCCTTCTTTCCAAAGGGAGTCCAGGGGTCTTCCTGAATCACGAGCAGATTAATGAGCAGGTACCGGACGGTCCCAGGTCCGCCTCACCGACTGGTGTCGGCCTCACTTGTTAGTTCTGCCACACTCCGTCGCTCCGAAGTCTCTCCCCGTTTGCTGATGCATAATGTATGACTGCCTTATACAATCTGTGACTTATCAAGCCCCCTTTGTTGGGGCATGAAGCTCAAACAATAGGGGTCAGAAGCAGAGAGACATGGCTGTGTGTCTGGCACCTTTAAGGGCCTCCCATTGCTGCCACTTTAATAGGGCCCCTTTTTATACTTTTAATGTATCTGCATACTTTCATTTCACTCTCCCATACTGCCTCCATCTATCTGGATCCTTTCTCTTTCCTTTGCTTCTTCTTTCCTAATCTTCCTCTCAACCCTTCTACTCTGTTCCCTTTACTCTTTACCCTTCCTCTCTCCACCCTGCCTCTATCTTCCCCTAAATTGTTACCCATTCCTTTACTTTCACTTCTCCTCTCTCCTCTTCATCCTTCCTCTCTCCACCCTTTCTCTTTCTTCCCCTTCCTCTCTCCGTCCTTCCTCTCTCTTCCCCTTCCTATCTTGTTCCATCATGATCTCTTGCCCTACTTTTCCCCACTGGTGGGTGTGATTTGCCAAATTCCAATGTCCTGCCCTTCATAAATCACCTGCCTAGGGCAGGACTATCCTGATCATACACCTGCACCACCAGGCCTCATTTTAAGCTCATTTAACTTTAAGCCAATGTATTGTGTGGTACCACAGTGTTACGTTAACAGCCAGTGTTCTCAGATTTCCCCAGACACCCGTTCTCACTTGAGTCGTGTCACTTTGCTTGCTGAGGTTAATGGTTCTGAACTATCTGTCAGTACACAAATTTCACGCACTTTTTTCCTCCATTTTCTGTTGTGCTGGCAGGATGTGTTTTGCATTTGCAGCAGAGATCAGGATTATCAGCGGAAATCAGCTGTTTCTACCTGTTTATCCGTCTGGCTTTGGGAGGAAACACAATTTAGGCAAATGCGACTGTTTGTGTCTGTGCAGCGATAACGCTTTCTGTTTTCACAGCCTTCTGCTCGTTCAGACGCATGACTGAAATTCCAGAGATGGATGTTACAGAGACCCACCCAAATCTGATAGTGCATCTTTTCACTCTAGAATTGGGTCATTCCATGTCAAATGAACCAAAAATTCACCCTCATCGTATCTATCATTCTGGCTGGTATTAGATAGCAATGGTCTATGAAATAAAATGACACCCCCCCTTACAATAAATGCATGAGTAAATGAGGGAGCTGATGTGCAGTTTTTATTGTTGAAGACTAGATGTTTGTACTGTATGGGGGTGGAAAAATCTCAGAAACAGTGAGTTTGTACATGCTCACCATTAGGACACAGACATCACGACTATAATTAAAGCTGTAGCACTGGCATTGCTGCCTTTGTATACAAAGTAACCTTCTCGATGTCGTTTGTTGTTTCACAAGCCAGAGCCCGTCCTCTCTGAATTCTACGAGTGATTAATATGAATCCTTCCTCACCTTGACCACATCTTTCTTGCTTGTGTGTTGCCTCCTAATTGTCTAAGGTAGAAAGTTTGCTAATTGTGTTCTCCATGCAGAATTGCAGCCTACCGAAGACTGCATCTCATCTCCGCTCCATTCAACTCTTTCCCTGTGTTTTCTGTCTCCTTCCGGAAAGAGGAAATACCCACGGGTCACCTTTCCTTGTCCTCGCCATGGATTTTATTTCCATCTGGCAGGAAGATGTTGATCTTTTTTAGGTCAACAATTCAGGCGGTGGTGGTCTTCCTCAAAGAGCTGTTTGAATTCAGGTGCTTGGCTGGTCGTTTGGATATAGGGGCCATCCTCTTCAGGTGACCCCCATCACAGTAACCCCGCCTACACATGCCCAGTAGGGTGTGCAGGTCAAACACAGCCTGTGCTTCGCTCTTTTCTGGTTCTCTTTCTCGCTCCCACGGTGTCCGTGCCACGCCGTGCGTGGCTAATAGGAAATGCTTTCACCATCCGTGTGGCACGACTGGGCTCCCGGCGGCTCGCAGACTGTGCCGAAGGCATCAGCGGGCAGGGTCTGTCACACAGTCTGTGGAGCCATCTGGACATTGTGAGGAAAGAGGCTGTACTGAGGCAGCATTTCATTATGAACACAGTTCTTAAATCTTCCAGGGTTGCAGCTGTAAGTACTGTGGGGGATCAGGAGTGAAATAACAACAAAAGAATTAGGATGTCTCTGTAGGGTCAAGTGTCTGTCACTTTTTGTTGTCATCAGTGCTCGCTGGTCCTAAGTAACAGTAGCCCCTCAACCCTGCACCCGAAGGACCATCTTTCCATGTGTTTGTCTTTTTATGCTCTTAAGGTAGGTTCTCCTTGTCCTGTTCTCTCCCTGGTTTTCCCACCCACTCCAGAAAAAAGCCGCTGTATTTCCCCACAAACACGTTTATCAGAATGTCTCATGAGGACTTCGGGTCCGAACAAGGGGAGCTCCGTAACGACTCGGATGTCTGTGCCGTTGAGAAAGCCCACGGCGCCAAGGCTCCGTCCCCCCTCCGACAGATCGTTCAGGAAACACAGAGTTGCAGCAGAAGTAAGGATGAAATTGTTCTGGGAGGACATTATTATTACCAGGGGAAATAAATTGTTAAATACCTTTATAAAGAAATTGAAGACTTGGCCTATTTATATAGTCATCACAGCTCTGGTGGAGCCTGATAAGGTAGAGGAGGGTTTAAATAAAAAAGCCTGTCCCATATGTAGACAGATGATTACATCCCTGAACCAGGTGTCAGGAATATGGCTGCAAATACACATTAGCTCTGCGGCTCACAGAATAAAGCTAATTGCACAGGAGTATTGTCCTACCGCTCCTATTCCAGCGAGGTCGCTTCGCACCGTCACATGCGTCACATGAGTAAGAAAGCAGCACATTGTTCGTCTGTTTTTAATTAACATTGCACGTATATTTTCTATTACAGCGGAGGTGGCTGACCTAAACCACTCTGATATAATATTCTTTCTGTATTACAATGGAAAATACAGTATGAAAAAAAGCTTTTCAAATGGCACAGTATTCTATTTATATAGAGTGCAAATTCTTTCTTTAAACATTAATGCAAATGTTAATGTAGAAAATGTTGGTCGTAGTGCTACTTTTACTTCACATTTAATTTAATAAGCATGTCAAATAGTTCACTTTAAAAATAAACCTTCCGTTTCCACGGCCGTGGGCTTGCTGAGCCACGGTAAAAAACGGAATTGTTTGCCGATGTAAAATCTGCGTTTGCACTGTGGAAATCCCAGTCCAACGTGTGAAGTCCGCAATACATTCTCCCTGCAGGAAATTAAGCCGTGTTTGAACCCTGTGTCAGCGTGAACCATGGAGGAACAGTCTTTCAGGTCAAGGATCAGTGGAGAAAATCTCCCTGTTGACATTTTGCTTCTCGGTACAATATTGACTTCTGAGAGAAGGAAACGGGACTGGCAGAGACATCATACATGTCGATAAACGCAGAACAACAGGCAAGTATTACAGCGCACTGAGCATTTTAATTGAACTTCTGATTTAACTGTTTTAGTTCAGCAACACAATATTTGCAGTAACATGGATGAGTTATTAGACGTTTTCTGACGCGTTTCCCGTTTGTGCTCTCTAATACCTTCACTCAGTTACGGTCCCATGACGTTTTCTGAATAAATACAGTACATCAAGACGGAATGTCGCACACTAATCCGAGACCCGAATCCAGATCAGAACCAGACTGGAATGGTCTCTGAATTTCTGCACTTGTGATTTTTCACATTTCATTAACCATATGTCGGGCAGGACGCGATTGGAACTGTTATGGAAAACACAAACTCACAGGGAACATGCTTGACAGTTCACAGCTTCCCTCAGATCTCCTCCGCAGATGGCTTTATAATGCTTAATCTGACGAAAATCCAAATGATGCCAGCATGCTGTTTTCCTGCTTTGCTCAGCCTCTCCCTCCCGTTTGCTCACAGAGATGGGTTTTTCACTTTTTTTTTTTTTGGAGTTTTTCTCCTTAAATGATCGCATGCAGGATTTTAATCCTGTACAGAGCAGAGAGCCGGAGCCCATGTGTCAAGACTTTCAGCAGATCAATGTTGGTTTTAATTGGCCAAAGTAGATGTTAAGAGTCGGAGTGGAGCCTGTAAAAACCCACATCATGATGGTATGGTGTCAGGTATGTTAGGTGAGGGACATGCTTCTGTAAGAACTCTTGATTTTAAAATGTCACCCTTTTTGTCAAAAGCTGTGAGGCCTGTTTGGAAAATGCTCAGCTTTATCTTTAACCTTCATTGCCATCGTTTCTTGACCTCTTTTATTTAGCAGACAGGATGAGACCAATGCTTGTGCTTAGTGTGGTTTTAAATGACACTAAACAGGAAATGTATGTGAATACATTATCTGTCCCCACAAATCAATAAGGTGAATTGTGCCTTTCATAGCCATGTACAAAATTTTCCTTTCACACAATGGAAATTCATCTCTCACTGTGAAAAGTTATGAAATGTGTCCTTAACTTCTGCTTCCCATTTACCGAGGAATCTGTCATACCGGTCCATGCATTTTCCTGACCACTTAATCTTGTATAGGGGTCATGGGGGGCCTGGAGCCTATCCCAGGCACCTGAGGGCACAACCTGGACGGGGGGGGCAACCCTTTGCAAAACACAGTCACACTACAGACAATTTAGCCACACCAATTAGCCTACAATGCATTTCTTTGGACTGTAGGGGGAAACTTGAGTACCCAGAGGGTACCGACAAAACATGTAGAGAATATATAAGCTCCATGTACACAGAGGCAGGATTCGAACCCCCAACCCTGCAGGGGCAAGGCAACAGTGCTAACCACTGATCCACCATATGCCCCTTTTTGTCATAACTAATCAGATTTCATTTTTCAAAACGACCCAACAATAGGCTCTTTAAACAGCATTGGCTGCAGACATTACAACACCACCATGGACTTGTGACGTTGACCACACACACAGGATGGAACAGCATCCTGTGGTCTGGAATACAGGACCGTGCCGGTCTGAAGCCTGCTTTGAAGGCCTCAGCCCCACAGACGAAAGTGTCGCCGGAGCAGCAATCCACTGTGATTCTGACGGGCCTAGGCAGCGCCGCACAGCTCACTTTCTGCCCCATTAGCCCCATTAGGCCGGTGCATTTCCTTAGCAAGGCCAAGGGAGACTGAATCACCCAGCTGGCAGGGTCGTTAGGCTGCAGGGTGGCGGGGCATGAACAGGAAGCCCTGGTGCCATGTTGTAGGAACCTGGTCAAGTTAGATCGTGGCTTTTATGGAGGGTGTGAGCAGTAGGTCCAGGTCTGGACCGGTACCATGTTCTGAAGTATGCTGGTCCTAAGCCGCCACAGTCAATTAATAATGTCTGAATGCACTCAGAAATGCAACCTAGGCTGAAAAGACCGTTTACGTATGTATTCACATTCAGCTGCTAAGCTCACAGTTTTACCCAAAGCAATTAGCAGTTTCTCAGGTATTTATACTGCTGAATATTTTAGCAGATATGTCACATGGCTAAAGACCTGTAAGATTGGGTCTAATTCTGAGGACATTTCAGCTTGAACTGTTGCCATCAGCTCTTAACATCTCATAGCCCTCGAGAAAATCAAACCTCTGCGCCACTCTCTCAGACCTGTGAAATGTTATCTGTTTCTGTTTATCTGTAATGTCTTATCAGCTCTCAGTCCGCTGCTAAGACCACCAGCTGTGGGGTCCCTCTTGTTTCGGCTAATCTCTGATTGGCCAGGGGGCTTTCTAGGGTAAGCTGATAATTACAGCGAGAAATAACATACATAAGGTCAAGAAGGCATCAAAGCCAGAATGTGCAGGATGGTAACGTCTGCTGAGCAGTATGGGGCTGAAACGAGACCGCCTGTGTTATGAAAGGAAGGCACAGCTCAGGCGAGGTCTTTAACAGCTGACCGGAGTCAACGTGGCAAAACAAGGAGCAGAGACGGTACATTTAACAACATTGGAGCAGCAATGTCATCTAACTATCCTTACCCTCTCGGGAAAGAAGACCAGCACCTACTGCATGGGAAGTGTCTGCTCAGATTAGGAGTGAAATTAGCAGGTCTACCACAGAAGAAACACAAGGAGCCCACTGTAAAGAGATTTACGGCTTGCAGGGTGTGTTTATGCTTTCTTGAGTCATGGCTTACCACCGTGACCATTTTCTATTTCTTTGAAGTAAGACTGAATCTGAAGCCAATATGTTGTGTGTATGTGTGTGCTTTTGAAATCCCAACTAAAGTAACTTTTACGCAAACCAGCTTTGTGAGAGATCACTTCAACAACCCTACA
The DNA here is from genome assembly GCA_009936485.2 of Gymnarchus niloticus. Taxonomy (NCBI): domain Eukaryota; kingdom Metazoa; phylum Chordata; class Actinopteri; order Osteoglossiformes; family Gymnarchidae; genus Gymnarchus; species Gymnarchus niloticus. The sequence goes on from JAACJT020000001.1 coordinate 11,655,123, forward strand.
AGCTACTTATTACTTATTCCCTCTTTGGTATCCGTGTGTATGGGACTTTTGGGGGTGAGAATTACACCTTGAAACAAGCAGGTCACCAGATGTAAACGACGCGTCCTTCAGTTGGTCGAGAGGATTTAAGAGCTGCCTGTGTCTTGCAGGACTTTGCCGACTCGATATTCCACTTGGTGATGGAGAAGTACCGTGACCTGGCTGGCAGCTGTTCCCCCTGGCACGCGCATCATAAAGCCCTGGCAGGAATTGTAATGACCAAAGGTATGGCAAATTTTATTGGGTTTTATCTCGCTATGAATTATTGAACGCGGCCAATATAGAGAGGACCCGTGCAGGCGTGTACACCTGCAGAGAGAATCATGAGATGATCATCATTAAACATTCAGGATGCAGCTTATGAAATGGTGTGAGGAGGGAGACACCCATGTCAGTTACCAGAATGTGTTCTTACCGTAAGTGAGTCTCGAAATGTTTAATGTTATAATTCCAGTCCCCCCCCCCCCCAATATTTCAAGTTAAATATCTACAAAGACCAGATTTATGGAATGTTTAGTGTGCCTAAATGTTTATTTAAAATATTTACTGCCTTCACAAGATCTTCATTTCAAAGACACATTCTTGAGTTCATAGCGCTTTTGTCATCAAGAGTATTATCCCGGCTTTGGAGGCCGAATTTTGGGGGTCAGTCCTGGATCGGTATTGCTGGGCTCCTTTGAGAGCTGCAGCTTGTCGATTTGGACTTCAATGAAATCATGCTTGTCTTGACCTAATCCAATTTCTATCTTCTGCCCGCCTTCGAAAATTGGCCTGTTTGTTTATTAATAAGCGCGTTATCTTCAAAGATCCAGATGCGGGCTGACCGAGTATTTGTAGCGGGCTAGCGGACTCAGACTTGACAGAAACACTAGGGGCCCTTTTTCCATTTCTGAAGATCTTTTGGCTGTTAGACTTCCCTGAGCATGTGCTGAATATTAACACGGGGCAACTTTGAACCACAAGACTCGCTCAATCAGAGGCTGCAGAACGATTTTTTACTCAGTGCCAGAATTCTGATTTGGTTACATCATAAAATGAGCACAAGCGCATAAAACAAACACAATAAGCACACAGACACAGAGTCATACCAGGTATGAAAAAAAGCATAAATAACCTAATTTAAACCTTGCCAGGTACTGCTGCCTGGAGATGCAAGTCTGTTCAATACATCGGATATAGAAAGTCAAATTGAGGCAGTTCAGAACAAGAAGTTTTTCGTTCATGAAAAACGGAGAGTTCATTTTCAAACTGACTGTCTGCTGCTTTTTTCATTTCAGTATGAATAATGTCTGCTTAATGAAAATAGTTTATGAGAAAAGTGCATAAAAACAGAAATCGATAACTTCTTTTCAAGTTTTTGTGTACATATTTGTATTTTGTATATTTCACATTTTTGAATGTAGAATCTTTGTGTATATATACAGTACCGTGCAAAAGTCTTGATCCACTCCTCATTTCTTTATATTTTGCTATGAAAATGAGACAATAGGTACAGTGATTTATTGCAACATCGTCTAATCTTCTGTAATCATCTGCACCCGTTTCTTCACTGGTTCATGCCTTAAGTTAGATGGCTTTGTTATGCTTGAATGATTCACACGTAGGTCACTGTGTGGCTTAACAAACAAGAAAACGTTCCTCTGAAACTCTTCAGGTACAGAGACTGGACTAAAAATGAGAGCCGAAAACGTTGAAAATCCTTCAGGAAGCCTGGAGAACTATTCCTCAAGACTACATTAAAAAAATACAAGTCTAGCTCTTTTGAAGCAAAATATGGAGAAATGAGGGGTGGCTCAAGACTTTTGCACAGTACTGTATATATACACGAAGATTTAACAATGATAATGTTTGTTTTTACAGAATCTACGTTTACTACAATAACCTAACCTAAAGCAACATTCTTGGTACAATAAGCCAAATGTCTTTTAAAGTTCATTTTGTGTAGCACGTGACGCCACTTAATTTTGAAATCTTTTGTAGTGAAAGAACCACATATAAAGAATGATTTTATGAGGCTCCTTCAGCTTAATGGGATGTAAATGAGTTCACCAACATTGACCTTGACAGTTCGTTTTATTCTTAAGCTAAAGCCATTTTAATGCTAATTTACAGTTTTGGAGAATAATGGCTTATTACAACATATTTTCTTACCATTTTTGTAATATTTAAATTGGGAAAATATTTCAGAGGTAAAAAAAAAAGCCTCGAATTGAACAGTGTTGCTATTCTGCCAGGATTAGTTATTATCATGGCCGATGGAAGTATTGGTAAGATGATTTTATGGTATTTTTCCATCATTTAATTCCTCTGTCTGAGAGAGAATAAAGTCTCCATAATGATTCCTTATGAGATGATTGCCTCATAAAGTAATTGATGAACTGCATTTTTAAAACAAAACTCATTTGGAAAATGCCTGTTTAATGGAACTTATTAACCTCACTTTGGGAGGAAGGACTTTCCCCAGCTAAACTGCGCTTCCTACTGTAAACACAATAAATTAACAACGTTCAGTTTAATGTAGCGTGATCGTGGGAGACACCCCCCCAAAACTACCTCCCCGGTGCTGGATGCCAGCCGGCAGTCTGCGCTCTAAGGTCTGTGTCACAGAGCCCAACGTACCGAGAGACAAGAGTGACGGGCATGGTGCTCAAGGTGGGTGGTGAAGGCGGTAACTCACTCCAGCCTGTCTCAGATTGGTTTTAGGGTTAAATAGATTCCATCTCCTGTGTCTCTTTTAGACTAACGCTCATTGAACGGAATACAAAATGGAAATATTTCAGTGCTGGCAGGTTGCAAAAGTTAGTGGTCTTTAGTTTTACTGCATATAATGAAAGAAGCATGTTTGCCTTTCAGTTGAGCGCTAACTTTACGTTTAACTGTTTGCCTTTTGTTTCTCGGGGCAAAGCCGTGTTTTCACGGCAGCTGCGTGCTATTGTGAGTCATCAGAGTAACTCAGAATAAAAGCCTCATTGTCTCCTTTTATTTTTATCCTTGCATTTCCGAAAGATACAGGATTCAAAACACTGCAGTTGGGTTTTCCCTGTCACCGAGACCATCGCTCTCTCTGTTTTTGTTGCGAGGCCGACAACGACTGTGGTTTTATGGCCAAATTAAAGCTGTTGGCTGTTCCTCTCTTGCAATTCATGCCAGGCAAACGGGACCTCTGCAAGGACTTCCTGCAGAGAAAAAAGATGGGGAACTTTTTGTATGCAAAATTGATCTAAACAATCACTAAGTGGAACAGTGGGGGAAAAAAAAACGAAGAGCCTGAAAGTGAGGGCATTTCCACGACCCTTTCAACTCGCTGAGAACAAACTGATGTTCTGAGATAAAATTGCAAATAAACGAGCTCTCCTGCCCCTTGCTGAGCTAAAAGGCAGTAGCGTTCGAAATGCAAAGGGATGCAGCCGCTGCTAAGATTGTCATTAGTGCTGCACGGCGTTGCATGGATCTGCTGAGTTTTTGTTCTGAATTCTAGAGGTCACCTTGATAGTTCTAGGCTGTGGCATCCATCTGAATGACCGACCTGTTGACATTTTCCTTGCATTCGTCAAACTGGAATGGTTCGGCCATCTTGACGCTCCGTGTTTCAGCAGCCGTAACAAGTCTGGTAGGCCTGATTCTGGATCAGCTTGGTCTGGTGAAGGAGGCGCACCTGAACTGAGCCTCAGAGAGTTCTCCTGAAACCCATCTCCACTACTCACTTGGCCAGCTCAGTTTGTTTTCAGCAGTAAGATGGTCAGAGTCAAACAGGAAGTTAAATTTAATTGGACAAACATGGGAAAGATGGGGTTTCACTCACCTCCCTCCTCAAGTGTGGGAACTCAGTATGTGATTTCTTTAATGGGTGCTCTAATTGATCATATTTTGAGGGTCCTGAAAAATCATCTACATTTTCTTCCCCTCCTGTCTTGTGGTGCCCCCTGCTGTACAGCGAGAGAATGTGCGTGGTCAGGTATCAGCTACATTATGGACACGCTGTCATTGAATCCATCTCAATGAAGAAAGCCAGGTAGATCTCATTTCCACATCATGTAGCGTCACCTAGGATTTGTGCAATAAAAAACGATGTAAAATTGCATCCATGCTGATATCTTATTTAAAAATAACACTTAGGACACATGGTATATAATACTTGCGTTTTTTCATAATGGTAGCACATGTTTATCTGTCTATTTGTATTTCTTATTTTTACAGTAATATATAAAGATATTCATTAATTCAATGTACACTTGATAATCAAGACAATTACCATAATAAAGGGACGCAATTATTGACAGGCTAATTATTTGGCATGTTTCCTTGCATGATTTTCCGCTTTCATTATGAATGATTTATCATCCAGAGAACACTTGAGACGGCCATCATTTGGGATTCAGACTTGAGCAGCTGTAATTATAGTATTCAGCTATCGTTCAGTTGCATAGATACAGTCCGACACATTATATCCTTATCTGTGAAGTGATCAAACTGTGAACTGAGAAACACTCTCGTCTACATAAGTGCTGACATGATAAAATGCAACATCCTCAGATGTATCATCTTTATGGCAAATCTCATAAGTGGCCTGTCAGATGTGAAAATTTGCCAAGTCATTCTCAGTAGGCTGGCATAAATCAAAATGGGGGGAAGCAGCGTGGGATTAGTAAATTACATACTATATCAACACTACTCATTTCACCTGTTGGTAACTTAATATTCATTAGAAGAAACACGTTTTTGATGAAATCCTGAGTGAACCTGAAGCAAAGATAGATAAGATTCCTGGTGAAATTGAAATGATTATAATGAAAAACATAATAAGTAATAATTATTGTGCGTCAGTCCCATTTCCTGCTGATGTTCTCTGGTCAGCCATAGCAGGGCGCTCCTGATAAAGCGTGAGCCCGTCTCACCTGAAATGGCTCTGTGAGTTGCCCAGTAATCACAGCGATATTAAGAACATTTGGGACAGCAATGATGTGCAGCCAGACAGGGGGACCATCCAGTTGTCATTTTGCTGGAGGTCAGCTGAGGTCAGCCAAAATTGTCTGCTATTCATAAATCTGGTTTGAAGCAACAACCAGTGACAAGAAGATGTATTGAAATTCTGGGGGGGGGCAGTTGTCATGGTGATCTCTGTAGGTAAACCTGAATGAAGTGGAGGTAATTCATCAACTACGGATTGACCTTCTCTTATAGATTCTCTTGAATTAGTTATTTAAATATCTCCTGACACCCATTAGCCCAGCTACAAGTTTTTCATTTATTTATTTGCTACATGCTCTAAGGATTCCATGATAAATTTCTGAGGATATTCTCATAGCCCTGCCACACTTTTTCCATGTTTCTTATTGGCAGCTCCATGGTGTAAAGGTGATCCAGCCATGTGTGCCATACCATCTGGAGCTCTGGAGATAAAAGTTCATATGTTCCCCACTCCCTCCAGGTCTGGCAGGAAGCACTGAACCTTGCATTTCCAAAAATATGGAGAGATTTTGTCGCTTTGAACAGGAAGTCCCATTAAGCATGCCGATCCAGCCAGTCGCATACTCGAACTTCACTCAGTCAAAAAAAAGCAGAACCTGCTGGAGTTTTTTTTTTTGCCCCAACATACTGAGCTTTAGAGTCACAATCAAACAAACAGGCCATGTGTTGGTGGCTTGTTCGATTTCCTGTTGGTGTTTTTCTTTGCTGTGGTCGCAGAAATTGCCCAGAAAAATCCGCATCTTCCCGACATCTAACATCCTGGGCTTCGCCTCTGCGATTAAGAGTGCCTCACTTATTCCTTAATCCCAGCATCTCCTTTGATGGCGCCACTCAAAATGCACGAGGCCTTTGTTCACTGTGGGTATTTTTACTATACAAATTCACTTAAGGGCCCTCATCAATCATCCAGATGATGACACAGTCCTCCATGGGAAATGTGTAGTGTTCAACACATAAGGATTCAGACAGAATAATATGCCATGTGAATTTTACACTGAGTATACTCCTCATCATCATTACCACTAATTTAATTATGTGTATGGGGTAATAAACTGGTTAGAAACAGATGGACATGTATCCATTAGTCTTAACACTTCAATGAACTATTTATGTACTTTATACCATGAATCTAATAGAACATCTTGTGTTTTCTGTATCAAAAATAATGAATGTAATGTTTGAGAGGTTCATGACAATGCCACTCAGCCCTTCCTTACCTTAAAGAGTGGTATCAACGAATCTGCTCCAATTCCACCTTCCTCCCCCTTGCCATTCTTTTAGGCCTGGATCTCAGGCAAGCTCAGGTGGTCGCCATATCAACTGGGACCAAATGCATCAACGGCGAGTATCTCAGCGAGCAGGGCCTCGTGGTCAACGACTGCCACGCTGAGGTCATAGTCAGGAGAGCCTTTGTCCGATTCCTCTACTCACAGTTGGAGCTCTTTCTAAGGTGAGAAATGCATGTCGGCTCTGGATGAAGTTAATTCAAACCCATAGCAGTAGATAAAAGGCAGGGATTTTTAAAAATAGTATATTTTTTAATGTGCTAAGTAAACATAACATTTAGTTCATAATATACTTGACATGTGGATCATACGTTTATCTCTTCATCTGAACTCCATGTGTGTTGATTATAGTGATAATTAGCCCCTGCCCTCCAAAACATAATTATTCCAAAGCCCACTAATCTCCTGTGAAAGATACGTAAGTGATGCTGTGTAGTATTGTAGTTCGTTTTAGTTCTCAAGAAGAGGAGCTTGAATCATATTCATTTTTTAAAAAACATTCTCAAAGTGTGTTGTATCATTTTATCTAGCATTTAGCTATACCGAAGTCCTTAATCAGACATTGCACTGCCTGAAGGAGTCTTAATGTGGAAGACGTGATTTTACATGCAGTCACAAATTGCTGGCTTGCAGGAGTCTTTAAACATGCTAAATGGCCTCCCTATTATAGCAGATCAGTGGAATAAAAGCTTTCCTTAATGTCATATTTGCATACTCAAAACCACTTTCGTCATCCAGCAATGAGTGATTAAATAAATAAGATTAGCCCTCATGGCTAACACAGAGCCCTCACTGGAGTGAAACCAGTCACACACTAAGGTATGCTGATGAACCAGCGAATGAATGCTGACCATATGTCGCTTTTCGCTGGACCTTCAAGATAGAAATGGCACCTAATGTTATGGAGACGGAGCACAACTGCACCTTTCTCCTCTCACAGAGGATATCGCACACTGACGGTTCTACACGACGCACATACTTCACTGCAAAGTTCATTTTTTCTAAGTACTATGATCTAATACTGTATTTGTAACATTCAAGGTTACCAGTAAGGTTTCAGTACTATGAACCCAATCTTTGGATACAGTTGCCGAATGCAGCTGAGCACAGTGCATTCTGGGAATGACCAAGCAAACTAAATGAAGGCGCACGTGGAATAACTGAAGGACTACCTCATGTACCTGAATGACAAGGCACCACAGCTGGTCATCGGACCGCTCTCAGGCTCTTATCTTACATCACTGACCATTATCAGAGTAGAGTCCATGCGGTTTCTGCTCATGTTGGTCATGCAAGAGTACATATTCAAGTGTCATTACGCACCCGCCCTCAAGCCAGTGCATCCTCCAATGCCACCTTTCTCAGTGATTTATCTACCAGCATGACAAAGGACTTCATATGGGGGGGGGGCATTAACATTTATTACAGTATCTTACAGGGACATCGCACACCATGTCCCTCAGTTGTCATGTGTCCTTTTATTATTCTTTTATCCCTTTCTGATTCTCATTGTCATCTTTCCGAAGCAAACACAGACAGGACTGGGAACAATCCATCTTCATCCGGCACAAGGAAGCTGGCTTCAGGCTGCGGGAGAGCGTCTTGTTCCATATGTATATCAGCACATCACCTTGTGGGGATGCCCGGCTCAACTCCCCCTACGAAATCACCGCCGACCGTAAGACACGGTCCCAGACACACCGCTACTGCGCCTTTAAAGGGACCCTTCCTGCTTACTGGCATTTTATACACACCAAACTTTTTTGTGGCCTGACTGTCAAATATCTGCATTTACTTCATGCCACATACATCACATCCAGAGTCTTTTAGATCTGGGAGTCATACTGAAGCCAAATGACAGTTTAATGCTATCTTGTAACAGAAGCCGGTTATTCATCCTGTTTTAGCCCACTGCTTGTGACTCGTTTTGGAGTCTTTCCGTCAAAATGTGTTTTTCATGGCCAGAACACCCTGTTCAGCTAGTATGATGCTGTCTTATTACAGTTTTAGGGTAAAATGTGTAAAGTAAGTAATCATGATGGTATTAAGAATCACGTCTCCTTGGGAAGAGCTGAACTTCCCTTGGTTGGTCATTAAACCCCTTAAAATGCCCATCCGTCAGCCTTTACAGATTATAAAATGAGTTCTGCATTAGGGCCCTATAATACCTTTTCTTTCTGTTCCTTGGCCCTTCAGATGAGAACTTCAGGCTTAGCAGAGTCCTTATTGCAACAGGAGAGCCATGACATGAGGAGGAAATAATCCCCCCCTCACTTTCAGCCGGAATTTTCCACATTGCCGTGTTTTCATAGTGCTGTCAGATGCCGTCATGGCAACAGCAATGTCATCTGGTGATGATACCACGCCTATGTGCACTTGTACCATTGTATAATTAAAATATATATTAAATGCCATGTATTTGGACTGTTCTCTGCTGTGACTGACTGCCAGTGCATGCTATAGGCTACTGAATCACTGAATTAGTCCCCTGCTTTAATTAAGATCTTGCTAATTAAGTTTAAATTGAGTTTAAAGTTGAGAACTTGCAGAAATAACTCAAACATCTGTTAAAGAAGGCAACAAAACTATAAATAAGCTTTAAAACAGAAAATGTCTCATAAAGGGATATATATTTCTTTATATGTATCTGTATATAGATATATTCGTATTAATGCTGTCGACACCATGACAATCATCACCACCAAAATAAATAAATAAAATTTGAATTTTCATTTTTATCTACTAGGTGTAATGTTATTCGAGGACTTCATTTAAAGGTTTTGTTAATGTTAATGGGAATTTATTTATTTATATATAGTAGAAATATAGAACAGATAATATTGTTATTTAATAGCACACTTCTTTGATTTGATAGCGCTGACGTGACAGCATGGAACAAACAACATTTGAAGCTGAGTGGATCATAGCTAACATAGTTACTTACCTTTGAGTTATGCTCACATGAAATAACGCTGCCGATATTCAGTTTGGCGAGTTCATTAGATTTTCTCTATACGGTACTGAATTCATTACAGCATAACGTAATGCATTCATATAAATGTTACTGGAAATGAAATGCAGTTATGAATTTTAGACTTCACAGTAATAACCTTTTTGAATGAGCACCATTTAGCTGCGCCTCGCGTTAGCATGTGATTTATCGACGGTTCTCCTCCCAGTTCACGGCAGCCGGCCGTTCGTGAAGAAGCTCCACAGTCGACTCCGGGCCAAGGTGGAGTCTGGAGAGGGAACCCTGCCTGTCCGGTCTTGCATGGACAGACAGACCTGGGACGGCGTGCTTCAAGGAGAGCAGCTCATCACCATGTCCTGCACAGATAAGATTTCCAGGTATGTCTTCAGTTGCCATTGATCTGGAAGCGGCCCTTAAAGAACGCCCGACCCAAATCCACTGTCCATTTGACAATAAGGACATCACGGAATGAATGGTCCTCTTCTAAGAGTCTGAAATACCGTCAGGTGGAAACACTGTTATGAGTATCTCATGTTACCGTACATACGCCTGCATCACAGTTAAGCACTGATTAACAGTAAAATAGTCATAATTAAGTACACATGGCTGTACTTCCTCTACTACTTTCGGCTACTCCCGTCGGGTCGCCACAGCGGATCAACCGCCTCCATCTCCTCCTGTCCTCTGTATCTTGCTCTGTCACCCCAGCTACCTGCATGTCCTCTCTCACCACATCCATAAACCTCGACTTTCGCCTTTCTCTTTTCCTCTTGCCTGGAGGCTCCATCCTCAACATCCTTCTCCCAATATACCCAGCATCTCTCCTCTGCACATGTCCAAACCAACGCATTCTCACCTCTCTGGGTTTGTATCCAAACTGTCCGATCTGAGCTGTCCCTCTAATATACTTGCTCCTAAGCCAGCTACTGGGGATGCACAAGCCAATGTATTCCTTTGTGCCGGTCCCAAGCCTGGATAAATGGGGAGGGTTATGTGAGGAAGGGCATCTGGTGTGAAATTTTTTGTCAAATCTAATATGCGGACAACAATACATGTGTACTTCCTCTGCTTCCTGTAAAATGATTTCCAAAAATGGCTCCCATCCTATGACATTGTACATCCCAAGATCAATGTTGTGCTTTGCCTTTATTTATTCAGAACTTTTGTAATAAGCAACTTAGAAGTGAGGGTCTAACAGCCTTGCACAAAGACCTAATGGTCATATTATTACGGTACTAGCCATGGGTTTCAAATCCACATCCTTCCAGATAGAATTATTGACCCAAACCCACTAAGCTATACACCACCCGGTATGATGAAAGACGTCTTACACAGCAAGTAGCAGACACTGAATTTCAAGGTAGGAAATAGCTACAACAGACAAAATAAATAAATAAAATAATATTTGAGTGCTAATATTTTACCATTCTGTGTTGATTCAGATATGTTTGTATTATAGGCCTTAGGGATTATACTCCATGTTTTGGCTGTTGTTCACTGACAAGGTTAGAACAGCTCAAATTTCTTGAAATTTGGAAACGAGCTGCTGACTTAATATCTTGACATTATATAGTGTGTTGATTTAGGGGTTAATGCTTACTGGAGGATTTCCTTTATGAAGGTTTGGTATCACAGTGTAAACATGGCTGAATCAGACTTTGGTTTCCTAACAAAGGTGGGCTGGTGTCTCTGGTTCCTCCTGTGGGATGTACTCCAGCAGGACAGTCATTTAGCAACATCATATCAGCACTCGGCATCCTGAGCCTGAAGACCCGGCTCTGGAGAGATGTGTTAAGCCAGCATTGCGTCTGGGTAGGAGGGACATTCTCCTCCACTGCCACCATTCATTTAACCAATCGGATTCAGTTGGCCGGGGCTGGAAACGGTCCGATTAAATCTAGCCAGGTCAGCGGTGGGGTGAAAGCAATTACCTCGTAAAAAAAGAGAATAAGAAAGGAAGAGACAAGCCCCCCCATCCCACTTTATATCCGTGCAAATCATACCAGTACTTCCACTGGAGTGGGTGGGTCATGAACAGCAAATCAAGGTCATAGTGAAGGGGTCCTGGGTCTTCATCCACTCAGCTCAGACCTGTCACAGCTGATCCCAGAACAGCTCCAAAGGTCACCATAAAGGAGCACAGTGAAGGGGTTCTGGGTCTTTATCCCCTCAGCTCAGACCTATCACAGCTCATCCTGGAACAGCTCCACAGGTCACCATAAAGGCGCACAGTGAAAGGGTTCTGGGTCTTTATCCCCTCAGCTCAGACCTATCACAGCTGATCCTGGAACAGCTCCACAGGTCACCATAAAGGCGCACAGTGAAAGGGTTCTGGGTCTTTATCCCCTTAGATCAGAACCAATCACAGCTGATCCTAGAATCACTTTGAAATGCTGCTGGCCCCACTCAGCTTCTCCTGTGGAGGGCTCCATCATGTCCGCCGCCATAAAGCAGTGGCTCCGTCTGTTTTGGCCAGCAGGACCGTTTTATGGTAATGAGTGTCAATAAAATGGGGCCCTTCTCTCAAAAAATGGCGGCAAGGCCGGCCAGCTGACCAGAGTGGATGTTTAATTAAGCCAACGGCTGCTTTAATTGAAGGCTGAAATGGATTTAGTGTGAATATTATCCTTTATATTCCATTTGAGTTTTATGTAGATGAACACATTACTTTAATGGGCGCATTTACGGAGCGCGAGAGAGGGCCGAGTAGGAGGCAGTGATGAAGGCACCCCCTCAAATGCTTACAGGGGCCAGATGGCTGTCTTTTCTTGCATGAGATTAAAAGATGTTTCTGATTCACAGCGCTGCATCCTGGGCAAATTAATATTGCAAGCTGAATCATTTCTGTTTTCGTGTGGGGGAGGAGAAATAAAAGTAGCTAAATTTGAGAGACTTCATTTTTGAACAGACTCCTCTCTAGGTAGTACATGGAACACAATTATTTAGTAATTCTTAAAAGGAGATGTTTGCTCATTGACTCTTTGGAGCTGCAAGCATGTAATGACTCATTATTAATCATAAATATGGTTTGCAATGGAACGTGACGTTCATCAATAATTGCGGTAATGATTAAGAAACAGTAATTAACACAAAGAACAATTTTAGTTAAAATTTGCAGGACAATATGTAGCAGTGATTGTGTTTTTTGGAAATTTATTTGTGGAATTGTGCTAGCAAGCTGCTCCTCATCCTCCTCACGCATCCTGAAAAGAGGAAGAAACAGTTTGGTTTGTTTGGTTTGGTTGGGTTCATTTGGTTGGTTCGTTTGGTTTGGTTTGTTTAGGTTTGACTTGTTTGGAATTTATGATAAGGAATCAGGTTGTCTGTGCTGTCGTATTATGATCATTAAGGTTTTCCTGCATTTGTGTGTGATGACCCACATGGGGAGATATTCACACACACGCCTTGTTAATTGCTGTATCTGACTGCATCCATAGTAGTTGATGATAATCGTGGGCTAAAATCTCGTCTCGGAACGAGAGAAAGAAAGAAAACCCATAGTAATTCCAAAAACCACGAGAACCTCGAGCTGCTAATAAAGCATCAGGGAATCGTATATGTGAAAATGTTAAATTTGTTAATGAACCATCTAGCTTCACTTATTCAGAAATAACCGGTGGGTAAAATACGGAGATTTCTTATAGTTATGATACCACTTTCCTGGCTGTTCACATTTATAAAAACAAAATAAAAAAAAGATCCCCAAACAGAGTGGATACTTCGGCGTTAATGTGCATAGACAAGACTCTCCGTGTCACATGGATGCCGCCCCTGCAGGTGGAATGTGCTGGGCGTACAGGGCTCCCTCCTCACACACTTCACGGAGCCCGTCTACCTGCATAGCCTGACTGTGGGCAGCCTCCGTCACCCTGGCCACTTCTCCAGGATGGTCGCCCGTCGTCTGGAGCTTGTCGGTGACCTGCCACAGTCCTACAGGCGCAACCAGCTCCTTCTCAGCGGTACGCAAATCCCGCCTACTACCTGCATGACTCGCAAAAGTCAGCACTGAAAGTTGAAAGAGTGTGTTTCTATTTTTGCGCAGGGAGGCATGGCTTTCTCATCTCATGCCTGACGTGCCTCTAAGAAATGCTGAGATACATCTCTCTTGATATGAGAAATAAAACAATGAATTAAACATGAGCCCAATTATTCCAGCAAAAAGGGCTTAAGGAAATCTTTAGAAATTCTCTTGTAGTTTTCACATCGGTTAGATCTTAGAAAAACTCGCAAATTCTGTTATGTACCGCGTTTTATTTTTAGTCACAGTCTTCCTTTGTCCTGGCTGCTGGCGTTGTGGCACACGACCCACGTGTCTGTATGCAGACTTAACAGCAGTGCGTTCAACCTCATCAGAAAGGAGACGGCTGCAGAGGTATTCATACAACCATTAGTTACCACGCCGTCCACGCTGAACTCACATCCTCCATGTGTCAGGGGGCCGCTGTCAACTTCTGATGTTAGTATTGGATAAGAAATTTAACCAGGATAACAAAAACAAGCAAGACTGGGGGTTGGGCTAAATTTGAGAGGAGAGTCACAGATTTGCCATGTGACACTGTGTGCTGTGGCTACTGTCACTGCATTAGGGGACTGATTAGCTGTAGTTAGCTGGTAATTGCAAAGTCATTCGCATGACCTTGCTTTTACACATTTAGACACGGTTCGCTTTATTCCCCATTGTGACCCCACCCTTTAATTAACGGAAGACATTCCCCCGAATGGCTGCTTCCTTAGAGTCAGACAACAGGCCCTTTAATTCCAGCCAGCCATTCTCTCCTTTAGGTCAGTATTGTTACCTCATATTCTGCCATGATGTTCTGTTGCAGGCGTGATCCAAACGTAAGTCACAGGTGGAGATAGCTACTGCTGGACTGTCAGTCATTTAATCATCTCGAGGTCATTTGATTCTATTTAAAAAGTATTTCTGATGCCACTTTGACCTTCAATCTGAAAAATAAAACCAGCTGATGCATTTGAGCAGAACCTGGCCTGAAGATGGTGGATTTTTGCTCCCGAGGCCACCCCTGAGCTCCGACAACAAAGGGCTCTGTTATGGGCTGCATCCTTGAAATCAATTCAATCACAGACCTCATCAGGAGCATTCAGCACGAGACATCATAGGGGGGTCTGGGGGGGTCCGGACCATTCATCACCTGGTGCAAATGAGGCCCCAACTGGCCTTCGGTCCAGCCTTTTCTATCACACCATGGAGGTTCTGCAGCTCACATTGTCTCCGTGGCGACAAAAGGTGCGGAAGGGACTCAGCTGCCACGTTCAATAAGACAAACACAGATGACTTTGCAGATCGACCAAAGTCATCGAGAGCTGTCTTTGTTACAGCGTTCAATGTTGCAAACAAATCGTCTGCGGTTTCAAATGCTGGAGTTAAAATGACCTTAAAATTAAGTTTTATACCACTGCTAAAAAAATGCTTTTCCTTCTTTACGTAGTTGGTTCAGTTTACAGCTGTTTGCATTTTCTGGGAATCATTTTAATATTTTGCATCCTTTCTGGAAAATGTCCTCAGCATTCGATGGCAGTCTTCTCACTGAAACAGTGACTGAAGGGGCAGTCCATCATTTTGTCTCAAAGCTGTGTTTACCACTGATACTGTGGCTTTTCGGCGATCATGGTAACCACACAGACGAGCTTCTCCTAATGAATTGATTAGGATCCCCATGCTTAAATAGGCCCAGCTCTTGTTTCTGCCATTCCTTTGACTGAAGATGGACTCCTGGGAGTTTTAACTGGTTTTCTGTTTTGGTTTAACATCTTAGGCAAAGAGCCCATCATACACCATACAGTTCTAGTACAAATCTTGAAGGACTTCATTCATTCGCACAAATCTTTACTGAGTCTTGCAGTCCCATAGACTCCATTTTATGGAGTAAACAACAACCATACATTGAACTAGTGAGAGGAAAAGTGAGGCTTCAAAATGCATAGGGTGTAGGATGACTGCAGTGTGGTCTGGCTAACCCAGTGGGACTCAAGAACGTTACCAGCAAGAACCAGACAAAACCAATCAGTGGTTACAGTAAGCCCGGCCACTACTCTGTGTCATTTTCAGTTTTATAGGCAATAAATTAAAATGTGATGGAGGGGTGTTTCAGAACAAGCTTGGTGTTCAAGTTTGTGCACTCAGCACTAGGTGGGCTGAAAGTGAACAGTTAACATTTGCTACACTGGAAGCTGGCCACTGTTGCTAAGGCTGTCTTTAAGAGGTGTTGTTTTTAAACGTGAGCTGGAGACTTCAGATTGAAAGGCTGATATTATAAACAAGTGGGCAGATGCAGGAGCTCAATAGCTCAATGATTACATCAGAGCTGTGTTTCTACCCCCTCCTCAATGTAATTACAGTAAAGCCAAAATCATTGTTGGAGTAAGAGGTAGACCAACATTAGTTCATATGTTTTGAGAAGGACACCTGTGAAAACAGGGAAAGGAGTGAAATGTCAGCTTATGGTTACCAGTGATGGCAAGCAAACTACATTCATAAAGAACATTCGAAAGTCACTATGCGATGCAATGAGTGGTTAATAACCACCTGTAGGTTCTCCAGACACCTGTAGATACTGACTTGTTCACCATACCCTCAGTTGTATCTGGGTTTCCGACTTCTAAGTCAGTGTAGGAGGAGTGTCTCTTTGGGACCCCGCCCACCTGTGTTTACTCTGCCACTTCCTGTTTGTCGGAAGGCCTCAGCCGCAGTGACAGCCATCAGCCGGGGAAGTCCCCCTGCTTCAGCGTCAACTGGACAATGGGTGACGGGCAGCTGGAGCTAGTGAACAGCACCACAGGGAGGAGGAGGGACTCTGGGGCCCCCTCGCGGCTCTGCAAGCGAGCTCTCTTCACACGCTGGGCCAAGCTGTGCCGGAAGGTGAGTGAGCACCGGGTCAGCCCGAGGGCCACCTGCCATGGGGAGACCTATCTTGGTCTGTTTGATGGCGATTGTCATAAAAATAGAGCATACAGCCGCATTCAGTTGTTTTACTCTGGTGCACTTGTCAGCATGCTCTTTTATGCTCGCACCCCATGCCAAAGCTGAGAATGTTACGGAGAGCAAAAAGAGGAGCTTCAGAAGCAGCCCTGCATCCACCTCCCACTCGCAGAAAGTCCTCCGGGCCACTGGGTGGCAGCTGATGGCTTCTTGAGTCCCCATTTGCATGTATGAGCCTATCAGCAAAAACAAAGTATAGTTTAAATTTCATCGTGGAAATAAATGCGGCACATATCATGTGTGTTGTGAACGCCACCGGTTAAAACATAATGACTGCTGAATCATAATTATTTTGAAAAGTCCGCTTCCCGACCGTCATCACATGCAAGAACACACACAGTAATCTCCAAAGAAACTTCCCCCATCCTCATTTGCTGCTCTTTTTTTTGCGACAAAGGAAACGCACAAAAGCACAGAGAGTGTTAAATTGCTTGTGAAATTTAAATGGGAGATTACACAGCTGCCAAAGTTCCCCGTTTGTGCCGCCTCATTCGTTTTGTTTTGCTCGTCTCTCTCGCCCCACCCTCTGTGCAGCTGAGCACGCAAGTGGCAAGCCACGGGGAGACGACACTGATGTACGGCGAGGCCAAGCTAGCGGCACGGCCATACCAGACCGTCAAGCGGCAGCTGTTCCGGTCGCTGCGTGAAGCGGGGCTGGGCACCTGGGTAAAGAAACCCCTTGAGCTGGAGCAGTTTGAGCTGTCGGTCTGAAGGCCAAGGGGTGCATGCCGCGTGTGGGGGGTAGGGCATACGACCGGGGTGTCCTGCCCGAGCTGCTCCACTCCTCATTGAAAGCAACTCACCAAGGGCCAACCTCCAAGAATGACCAAAAAATGAAGGTGACTTGGGCAGAGTCGGCTCGCCGGCGCCCCCAGCCTGCTGCTGTGGTGGAGCCGTCGTCCCGGAAGAGTGGTAACCTCCACCGAAGTGAAAGGCGGCACTTATCTTGTCATCAGCCATTTTCAGCCGTTTATCTCCACCGAATTCGTCCAGCTATGGGTGCCCAATTAAAGCCCCAGTCAGGGTAACGCGTAGAAAAAGGGACTGTCTGACTCCAACCCCAGACAGCCCCACCATCCCTCCATCTGCCTATCCATCCTGCTGAAGCTCAGAAGTTGAGAACTCAGACGCATTATTTCAATGTTTTTGTAAAACGCATGGAGCAGAATATTAACCTGTGGAGTGAAGGTGGCACAGAACAGAAACGCCCGCTGCCCCGGTCAGGTTTCACACCGGGGATCGCAGCACATGTAAAACATGGTAACGACACAAGGATCTTAACCCGTTAGTGTGCACGGCAGAGATGGTACCAAGCCATCTGCGGTACTGCTGGGTCAGCGTGACCCAGTCTTACACTGGCCTGAGGGGGATTCTGGGCTTATTGTTGTGACCGAAACGATGGAGAGGCTCGCTGGAAAACACCCTTCCTCCTCTGACTCTACAAGTCCATCTACATTTTAAAGCAAGATCAACACACAGGTCACGTTAATCTTTAGCATTTTGACGCCGTCTGTCTGTTTGCAGTGAATCTATTAGCTATTGCAGATTATCAGGGACGTTTGTTTAGTTACATGTAAACATTTTTTTCATAGGAGTATGGCACATATCACGACATACACTAAAATCTATCGCCACCTAGTGGTGCAAAGTGTCTCACGCGCCCCTTGTTTATTTCCCTGCGTTTTGACGGTGTTTCAGGTCTGTGGTGCAGATAGGAGTTATTCTCACATTCACTTCTCTTCTGTAGTACTCGTCAGTACTGCTGTCAGGAATCGTGTAGGAACCATCCTGCTTTTATCGATACGGTGCTGCTGGCTAACGTCATCCTGTGTCCGGGCCAGTGTGAGCACACGCTTAAAATAAGCAGAGAATGATCTTTAAGAGGAGACTGAAATTCGTCTTTTAAAAAATGGTGATTTCAAGTCTCGCTCCTAATGGCGCATAGCTGGGGTTTGACACGTATATATAGGTTTTATCGACCGAAAAAAGAAAATTGGCCGTAGGCTAATTCATTCTAAGGACAATCGCAGCCTGTTCTGTTTAAAGGACATAGAATGTGTGTATAATGAGGTATAAAACATCAGTCTTGACCCCGTTGCGTGAAAAGTCCATGACACATGGCTGTAAATGGGCGTTAACGGCACAGAGGTATCAGTTTGGTTATACGGCCTCCGTCATCACGTGGCAGGATGGCAGCAGAGGCACATTTCTGCTTGTATACTGATGCAATTGGCTTTGTTTTGGTGACAACGTTCTCAATTACCTGTGAAACACACGGTACCCCTTAGCCCATGGCTTCTTTGACATGATACTTATCACAGGCTTGTTTTTCTTTATAGTCGATTTCTTGTTCCACAAAAATGACAAAGGTCACATTTCACTGTCCACGAGTAGAGTTCTTACGTGTGTATAGAGAGACACTATGACTCTGGCATGACTGAATGGCAATATTGTATCAATGGGTGTAAAATCTGTACTATTTGTATAAAAAGAAAGTGCGGGATAATCAGAATATCACACAATTAAAGATGTAAATTTAGACTATGAATATTTGCTGCTGCAGTCTGTAAATTGCATTTAAGTTAACTTATAAGTGAATGTTACCGTTTCAGTAAATAAAAGACGGAAAATCAAAATCAAAGTCTCTGTTTCACCAACAGCAAGATCATGTTGACCGAGTAGGTCGAGCACTTTGAGTTACCTCAGCATGCAGAGGTGTACCGCTAACTACATGTCTGTTTAGAAAAATTGTTACGGTTTATAGACAAATAAATGTAACTGAATCATTTGCTTCCTGGGATTGAACCCTGAATTACCCTGGTAAAACACGTAGCTGTACAAAGGTGGCAGGGGCAGATCTAGGCATGAGTGAGACGGTCAACCACCCAGGACAGCATCATTCTGGGTCACCACAGGAAGATCACTTGGTAGCCATGTGGTTTGGCCCTCCCACCATCCCTGCCTTGGTCTTACAAAGTTATCATTGCTTAGGTATTTTTTTTTCTTCCCTTTGGGTGAGTTTCCAATTGGTTTGGCCCAGGGCACCAATTAAGCCAGAAAGGTGAAAGGTGGTGAAATTCGTTAAAGAATTCTAATAATAGATAAAGCGCATTCACCATAGCAATGTTTTTAACATTTACTCTAGTTGTAAAATAGAATATTGTTGACTCAGGTTTTATAACTCGCTCTCCACAAATTTTATGAGTGAAATATTTGGTCATAAAACCAGGACCTCAAACGTTAGTAATAAAAAGTGCATCATAGTAATAATTTGTTGCACTGGCATTTGATAGTAGGACCACACTGGAAGTCCTGCTACATGGACTGAAATGCCGAATCGCCTTGACGCTGCTTTGCATTATGGGATAGCAGGTCCATTAAATGCTGTCTCTAACAGCATACATGCTGGACACCCAGTCATATATGGTTGTGATAAAGTAAACTAATGTCCTGAAAGACATTTTCTAGAAACTTCCATTAGGATACATAGCAGGGTCAAAATGATTCATGAGATGTCGTTTTTTTTTTTTTTTAACAAAAACCACCACTATTTAAACAGTAAATTCTCTGACCCCAAAACTCTGGAAGATTGCCAAATGAAATTTTGACATACTTAAGATACTAAGTCCAGCCTGTTCATCATGCAGAGTGAATGTATGGCCTGACACACAGGATTCACCGGTCAGCACACCACAGTGGTTCTGGTAGTTTCATAGAGGCCTTGGCCAACTGCTGATGCAGTTAACACTCCCAGCGTCCAGATGGGAGTCCAAGGACAGCTTCTCACTAACACTGTCTCTGCTCATGACATTACAATACACCAGCGTTCTACTCAGGCCATTTTTAACACTACTATAACTGTTTCTCAGCCCTTGACACTGTAGTGTTTTCATAAAACATGAAAGAGCTGTAAACAAAAGAGGAGGGGGCTGAAGTCACTGGTGGGGAGTACCACCCCCCCACCCCTCAGCTGGAGGGAGGAAGCCGGCTGTCTGAACCTAGCCGCTTACACGGTAATCCTGCTTGAGCACCACGGGGATCCTCAAGTGTTGTCTTACTTCAATTAGCTAACTTTCAGGTTTATCCACTTCTCCCACGTAGACATGACAGTTGTCCCGTTCTTCCAAGAGTCCTGGTGGAGTGGATTCATCAGTCCTGCTTTATCTGAGCCCACCCCCCCAACACCCAAAAACAGGAAATGAGAGCACCCTCAAATCCCATCATCCCAACAGTCTTGTGGTGCTAATCTGGGGCAGACTAGAGAAAAACAGCGAGCATCATGGGAGTGGGGGTGGCTTTCGTCCCAGTGGTCTAGCCTGTGACATCACACACTTAGCCCTGCAGATTCATGGGAGCAGGCCTTCCCACCTGCAGGTTCCCCATGGGGCACAAGTATTGGCATGTAACAGTGTGGTGCTGCCCCTCCAAGCTTCTTACAACAAGCATTTATCTACAAATAAACCTTTGGTAACACTCATTTTGTTTATACTACGTGATTCATGGGAAGTGTGTGGGGGTGCAATCACCTCAGTAACCACTGTCTGTTTCAGGCTGTTTAAAGCGTCCACCCAAGTTATGTTACCCCCCTCTGAAAAATCATGGACAACCATTTATGTAGGACCCCAGTATAGAGACAGGCAACACTCTAACATAAATGGGTCCACCCTCCAATCACCCCCCCGCTACTGTAACATGAATGACCTGGCCTGCAGTGGGTCCGCCCCCCAATCACTCCCCTTGTACTGTAACATTAACGACCTGGCCTGCAGTGGGTCCGCCCCCCAATCACCCCCCCGCTACTGTAACATGAACGACCTGGCCTGCAGTGG
>JAACJT020000001.1:11676576-11698492 GCA_009936485.2 Gymnarchus niloticus
TTCCCACCCCCCCCCCCCCCCCGCCCCCCCCCCCCCCCCCCCCCCCCCCCCCCCTCCACCTCTCCGACCTCGCCGCCAGTCGGGCCCCCCACCCACCCCCCCCCCCGCTACTGTAACATGAACGACCTGGCCTGCAGTGGGTCCGCACCCCAATCATTCCCCTCCTACTGTAACATGAACGACCTGGCCTGCAGTGTCCCAATCCCCTCTGCCGAAAGCAGGTGTCTGCACTACAATAAACATGGTAATTGGCAATTTCAGCTGTTTCCCAGCTACAATCGCGAGCATCCAGTTGGAATTTCACAGAGTCCCATGTCAGATAAGCTGCTTTCGAGGCAGTGGTGACTTTCAAAAAAAATTAAATGACCCCTTTTTCAGCAATGGCAGCTTGTGCTCTAGTGAGTAGAGTCTGTTGGGCTCACTCTGACCAGGCTCAGACAGCCCAGACAAGCCTACGTGCCCTTGCCGTGGATACAGACAGCCCAGAATCACATGCCGTAAGTGTAAAGCAAGGCACTATAAATGTAGAGCTGATCTTACCAGATCTCACCTTTTACGTCCTACATGGTGTTATAAAACCAGACCTGAGTTTACCAGGAAGCTGGCAGCTTTTACATGCCCTTTTACCTGAGAGCATCTTTAAGGAGCCCATCCATCTTTACACTCTTATTAATGCCATTTCCATCCACTTCAATCACAGGTCCATCCATCGCCACACTTTCAACTGCCATACAGTAATCAGACATGCCTGATTATTGCGGTCACGGTTTCGTATGTGTGCCACCGTCAACAGGACAGTGCTGTTATTCGCCCAGCAAACCCAGAGAATTGTTACTGGTGAGCAAGGTCAAAACACCATTATTGTGATAGGCTACTGCTGCACCTGTAAAATACCTTCATAAAAAACTCTGACTCAATATCTGGTCATTTTATTCTTTTCATAGTAATAACTTTAACTTTCCCGACGTGTGCGTAATGAGAAATTCGTTCAAAGAGACCGCTCTAAAAGAGCCTGACTGGATGACGACAGAAGACAGCTTGGGATTTTTCATCTCACTCTTAGAATTCTGTTAAAAACAGACCATTAAACAATATCAAGAACAAAGCCGCCTTCCAGCTCCTTTATGCAGTTAATCTATTTCCTGTTAGCGCCATTCAGTTAGCACGAAACTGAGGTTGTGTTTATAAAATGCTGTGACCACAGCATAGGTAAGGATTGACAACGAAGATTATGGTATTGATACAGTTTTGGTTGTGTCAGACAGACTAAAGGAAACCCAAACAAATGGGATCAACACTTTATTTCGTTTGAGCATTTGTGCTTTTGTGGAGACGGGGCAATGCACGACGTTACAGTCTACAGAACAGATGAAAAGGAGGGCCGTTTCCCCCCACCTCACTCTCTTTTCTTAAGCCCATCTGCTTCTCAAATCCCACACTCAGAAAATGTCTTGCTGTCGTTTTTCTCAGCCCACCATGCCTTCAGTCTCAGTACAAAACGCTGGTCACGTTTGCAATTTAAAAGTTCTTCAGATTTTTTGGACTGCAAGACACTTTCCTTTTCATGCAAATCTCATGATGTAGATGAAAAAAATATTTAAAAAAACTAGATTTTAAAAAACCTAACAAAAACAAACAGTGTTTGACAGGAACTTAAATCTTAATGGCACAAAAACCCCGTACACACACCCAAATTGACACATGCATCATTAATACAGTATAACAATGTTTTACAGACTTAACACCACAGTTAAATCAGGCTAGCAAGAGCAAATGTAGAAATGCCTTTCAAGACCTTCTGCAAAAGGCAGCTCAGACTTAAAAGCACAAGACTTATTACACAATGAAAAAAAACTGCAAAGCCACCATAAGAATAAATAATATACCAATATTTTGTCTGAATGAACCAGTTATCCCCATCTGATGCATTTGACCCGAACCATGGCACCTGCAGTCAGAACTGGCCAATCACACAGACAAAACTGCCGCCACTCCTAATTGGGCAGCTGAAATTTTCATTTGCATGGGATGTCACCACAGTTGGTGCCTCAGGAAGGACGAATCAGTAGTTAGGCAGAAACAGGGGCCCGGCCCTATACCCCAAAGCTGGACCTACCCATACAGGCCAGAGGGCAATGATAACACCCAAGATGGACTCATTCAAACTAAGCCAAGGGCATGGCTATGGCACAGAGGGGGCTACATTAAATCTGTCAAAGAGGCACACATATTAGTTCTTTTTAAAAAGGTTTTTATATAGCAAAGGGTTACAGCAGTCACTCCATTTGCTGGGTCATGTCTACTGCAGACAGTTTAATATCTCCTAGAATGGGGAAGTAAGAGGATCTGTGAGTCCTTCACTTTACAGAGGCATGATACACTTGGTCGCAGCCTGAAAGCACACATTATCCAGCAAAGTCTGAGTATCAACAGAGGCTAACTGAAGCACTCATTATAAATTTTACAAGAAAAACGGCACCAACCAAAATTTAGACTTGCCAGAACCCAGTGCCTCAACATGACATCAGAGCCCCATTAAAAAGGTTTTTCATAAGCACTTAGGAGGAGGAAAAAAAATAAATAAATAATAATAAAAAAAATTTAAAAAAAACACAGGAAGTGAGTGACACTGACGGCAAAAATGAAAAGACGGCTGAAAAACGGGACAGGTGTGCTACTCCCACACTAGCATCAGCTGGCACAGTTACAGCCAAACACACTACCTACCATCCCCTCTGGTGCTCACCCATGTCCCATGATGGATCTCTTCCTCACAGATGGGACTGACTACCAGAGAATAGAAGCTCTGGATCCAAAAAGTGGTCGAAAGATCACAAAATTACAAATGAGTCCAAGCACGATTCACTGGGAATATTTGAAGAGTTACTCTGACAGGTTAATGCCTCACAGGTGCCCCCTTCTGGAGTGGAGGACTGCACTGTTTTAAATATTTTGATAGCAATCATAGATCTCCTTTGCCGCAGAGACCTTGCACTACAGATGTGAAATTCAAATACTAAATTGTAACATTTCTCATGTTGCCACAGTGTGCAGGCAAACTTTCACAACAAATGTTAATTGGCACACTATACTTTTGTGAAACTTTGCAGGTCCCAACCGTAACAGCAGAATTACAAATGTTTGTTCTAAATTCCAGATAACAAAGGTCAAGCTGTATATTCAATCTAATTTGATTAAGTTTATCCCAATTTACATGTAATTCAGATGCAAGGAAGTCTCACACAAACAATCAGAGGTCTGTAAAAACTATCAAAATCCCTTAATCTACACAAATTTTAAATACTTGCCTATATCACCGAAACGTGGCTATCCTGACAGAAGGACATTTCACAATCTGACAAAGCGTACTGAAACATTCACAACATCATCAGAGGCTAATTTATACGCAGAGCAAACACTACACCTCCTAAGGTTTGTCATGAACACCTTGCGTGTGTAAACCCTAGACGGCGGCTAACTCGAGTAATAAAGCAGCCGTGTAACACACCAAACATAACAGCACTGAGCTTTAAAGGTTATATATCACCCAAACCCAATGAGAGCACAAAATGTAAAGGGAGATAGAGCGCCCCCTGCAAGGTCGCGGTGAGCTCAGAGGAGATGCAGGATCCCTTCCTCGGCATCTTGAAGGTCGCTCCCCAGCCCTGAGCCTTCATTCATCCAGTGCGTAGGCTTGGCTCCATTTGCCATTTTGTCACTAAAGGTTTTCAAGCAGAGTTTGAGCATAAATCCAGAGAGGTGGCAAGCACCAATCGCTTTGTCCAGCTCCGTGTGGGCAGGAGAAAAAACAATCAACCTCTGAGACGCAGACACACGCGTACACACTCACACCCAACTCCTTGTCCTTAGGGGAGGTTTCACATTGACTGCACCGTGTGTAAATCGAGCGCAAGGATCTTGAGCGTGTGTGTGCTGGACACAGGTAGGGGAGAGGGCGACAGGATGGCAAGGTGGCGGTCGCCATGGGGCTAGTGAGCTCACTTCTCCTGCAGCAGGGCAGGGATGTTGATGTTCCAGCCAATGGCCTGCCTGTCAAAGCCACAGGTAAACAGGTTGCAATAGGGGTTGTCTTCGCTCCAAGCGGAGCAGCAGACCATGCGACGGTGGCCCTGCAGGGACACAAAGCAGGCAGCCATCTTCAGACCCCAAAATCAGTGGGAATTCTGTCACACGCATAGCATAATGTCACTGCAAGTGACATATGTTGACTTTCAGACTTAAAATAAAAAGCTGACTCCATACAGAAGAACAAAGTGAATGTAAGAGGAAGAATTTTTCAAGCAAAACTATTTTAAATAACTGACAGTCTGACAGTTTATAAAAGGTCTATAAAAAGTTCTGATTGTACAAATGAAGCTTCAGAACCCACGGCAGGTATGCCAGCATTGATTAGTTCAGGATACTCCCACTCCTTGTGGGTTTTGAAGCCTCATTTGACGCCAGCAGTGATTGGTTAGTTCAGGATACTCCCACCCACCATGGGTTCAAAGCCTCATTTGACCCAGTACTACATAAAAGGCTGCACAGTATGAATTAAACATTGAAGAACAACCCTGGGTTGGGGTTATGTGAAAATAGTTACGCACAGATGACACCTGTGAAACTGATCTTATTAGAAGCTGCTGAAAGACACACACACAGTCCTGCACATCGGGCCCTTTCTGCTGCTCGACTGCTAACAAGGCTCCGTCTCGGCCATATCCAACCCATAGTGTGAGACCGTATCAAGGCAGGACAGCAGCAAATCCCATCTCACAGCTGAAAGCCTGCATCTGGTGTAGTCTGATACTGTGTATACAAAAGACGAAGGCCTCTGTAGATCTAGTTAATCTTAAGGAGGAAAAAAAAAAAAACCATGTAGTGGTAGCTTTACATACAGTTTGTAACATAGACCTCAGTGCTTCTAACGGGCACAGGTCTTCATCATTATGCCCCCTACTGACCATCTACACCTTCTATACTACTTTGTTGCTGAGTTGCAACCAAGAGGCAGGTTTGGTTAGTCACAAGAGGTGACGATACCAGCAATTATCTCAACATGAATGGAACACCACAATAACTAGCCCCGCCCCTTGGCCCCACCCCCTCAGCCCAGAGCCCAGCCGGCCTACCTGGCGGTTACTGCGAGGGAGCCGCGCCAGCCGCACTCCCGTCATGTCGAACAGGCGGACTTGGCGATTGTCATGTGGAAGAGCGATGATTCTTTGGCTCACAGACACGCTAATCCTGAAAAGAGGCAAAAGTCCACAAATGTTGTTCATGGGTATACTAGCCAAAGATCAGCAGGAGAGGCCGGTAGACCTCCTCCAGTTACTCAGACAAAACACTCTTCCAACGTGGAGCTTCACTACCCTAGGCAAAGTCTCTTCAGAGGACCTTACTATGTATATTAAGTGGTTAAATCATTTCTTCTAAAGTAAAAATATTTTGCAGCAGGGCCTCACTACATAAACCCAGGAAAGTCAGGGGCCCTGGAGAGACCCAAAAAGGGCCACGGCACAGGATGCCACCTCAGCTGCATTAAACAGGCCCTGTCGGTTCCGCTCACTGACCTATTAACGGCTGAGTCGGTGCGAATGGTCGCTATCGGTGACCTCATGTTCTTCAGATCCCACACCTTCACAGTGCGGTCATCGCTCCCTGAAACCACGTTGTCGCCTACGGTAAACACTGCCGACGTCACCGTGCTGGAGGAGAGGGGAGAAGGTCGTTAAGACGTGGGCGGCCACATCATGAAACACTGATGAGATGGATTCACTGCACCACTATTCCGTATGATGAGTGTGAAAGTCCCAAAGACCTCAGCTTTCGTGTTTGATGAGCGTTAACCAGGACGACACTGGAGACCACACTACCCCCATTCAGTCCCAGTGCACCACCCTCACATACTGTAATTTTGGTAGATCGCCCACATGGCCACTAGAGGGCACCCTGACTAAGGCAGCCTGAGAGCAGACAGCCTTCCTCAGTCCATCACTCCAGAAGCGACGCAGAGCGCCCACCGGCTGCCAAGGCCATGCACATTACTTTAATAGTCTCTAATATTTCTCATTTATAACGTCCGTCGGCACCGCCGCCCCAAATGGGAATTTGATTCCGTGTTCTGCTCCAGCTCCTGATTAAGATGAGCAGCGTCCGGACCGGCCAGCACCCACTCAGGCCGGCTCCCCTAATTTAAATTGACGCTAAATTAAGGTTTAATTAGGGCTAAACTTGGCCACATTAACGGCGCGGGCGTGCACGTCGCAGCCTGCGTTACTGCAAGCCGTGCCAGGGGCCCCACAGCTGACACACACCGTGAAACCGTTTTTTGACACTGCAGACTGCCGCTAGGGAACAGCTGAGAATTTAATAGATTAAAAGCTTGATTAAAATCCTATTACAATTTGGAATTTTTTTTTTTCTTTAAACATTCCATTCCCCCAGAGCTCACTGACAAGCGAGGCTGAGATTCATTAGGGAAGAGGTCTGGCAAGTGCAATACAGACAGGATGGGTAACTGTAGAATGAAGTGTGAGGGAATATTCAAGCCCTTTAAGATAAAGTACTGCAGAAATGGACTTGACTGAGACTGGACTGTGCCCCCCATTGCAAGACCAAGGGGGGGAGGAAGAAAAGAAAAAAAAAAAAAAAAAAAAAATCAGGAGGGGGGACTATTTTCAGCTGTTGTTGACTACACGCACTACAGCAGAATGAAAAATGCAAAACAATGGCTGAAACTCAGCCATAATTTACATATCCTTTGGTTACCAGATGCCTATCAAACTGAAATGGACAATTCAGGTGTGGGTCACGGGCACAGGAAAGCCACTTTAAACAAACTCAAAAAATTAAAACCAGTTCATTTATTCACATTTTCATCAACCAAAAGCAAAACTGTGAGGCTCCAACGTGGCAGACCCATCACATTTAGCCGAGCATGTGTTTTTGCCCACCATCAACACGCGATCTTTAGGAAAAATGGCTTTTTTTAATGGAAACAGCGGTTTCACTGCCGCAGGGGGACGACGAGGGGACAAGCTCACGCTGGAAATCGAGCCAGAAACTTACGGAGCACCTTGTTTGGGTTCCGCGTGTGCCGCCCTTGCCAGTTCACATTTGCAACTGCAAACCAGACACGCCCACTCCACAACTAAACGCATTCTTACTGTTTAGCTAGTTATAGCAAAGCTACACGGATGATTACATGTCTGATAACAGCATCCTTGTGAAAGCCTTTATGACTGTACAGATATCATAAAATAAAATGAACTCTAATCACTACCAAACACACTTAACTGCAAGGTAAGAGAGACAGTGTTCATTAAACGATCAGAACACTGTTTTTTCAGAACTCAAATCTATGGAGCGATGTAAAGCTAGCTAAATGTATACTTAAATGCCACTCCCCAAGAAAATGGTACAAACGGGGCGAAGAGAGAATTTCTCAGATTTCACAAACTATTTTTTCATGAGGTCCCTAACTTTACACGATGAGTGCCACCGTGCTACACCACCACACCCGAGATCGTCAAGGTCAGAGTCTATCACGCCACCTCCCCTGGTGGCCTATCTACTGAAACCTGGGGTCCATGTGTCTCGAGCGGACAGCAGAGTGTCGCCTTCTGGGTAACAGACATGGACCCTGTCCCCTCTGGGGGGGGTCTCAGCCCACAGGACACAGAAGGAGTCTCCAGTATTAACGGACACCTCCGGCAGACAGAAGATGAACACCCCCTGCTAGAACTGCCTTGCTAACACCAGACGGTCTGACAAACATGTCACAGATACTTCCGCCCTCTTTACTAGTGGCCAAATTTGTCAATAGGACGTGACAGAGTACTAATTTACCAGATCTGACGACAGCCAGACACCACTGGGTCGACAGATGGCTGATAGCTTTTGTTTGCTTCTACTACCTGTTTTACATTTAGCTCCAAAACGTTTCACATCTTCCAAGCCTTCAGTTATCATCCAATATTCACTTTACCGTTGTTCTGCACAGTAAAACTCCTATGATGACTCAAAGCCAGC
This sequence comes from Gymnarchus niloticus, assembly GCA_009936485.2. Taxonomy (NCBI): domain Eukaryota; kingdom Metazoa; phylum Chordata; class Actinopteri; order Osteoglossiformes; family Gymnarchidae; genus Gymnarchus; species Gymnarchus niloticus. The sequence goes on from JAACJT020000001.1 coordinate 11,684,611, forward strand.
CACCCAGAGGGAATGATATTACAAGGGATCCTTCAGTCAACTAATCACGGCAGACTGATGTTCTCCAAAGGAGACTCCTTTGTTCACAGGACAGGAAGACATCCAAATAACACGAGGTGAACGCTGGATGCATGACACTAAAATTGGCCACATTAAGAGTTTACAATAATTGACCCAACATTGACTGGTGTGAAATCCTGAAATTTGCAGATGCTACACCGCTAATCTCATTACGGTGATTGTCTATTGGAAAGAATTACTCTGGGATTGTTAGGAATTATACATGTCGAAGACTCATAATTAGCAGCGTGTAATCCCTATTAATCAAAGGATTCAAGACTAAGTTTAACACTAACAAGGGCATACTGAAGTTTCCAGGGATCCAATGGTCTATGTTTAACATAAAACCTAAAACATGACGGGAAGCCAGCAAGGAAACAGCACATTAAAAGGGGATTAATGTGACAAAGGCTGATAAATTAAAGCACTGCCTGATTATTTAGTTGCAAAAGTGGAAGGCAACATTAAATAATAACAAGTAACAAGTGAAAGACATGCTCAGAGCTATGAAGGCTGGATGAAATTTATAAGCTGAAATCAGCAAGTCTGATGTGGAAGAAATAAGACAAGAGGGGCGCCAATGGCTGCTTAGATTGTCAAGCCATAGGGTCACACTGCCATCTGCTGGTACAAGATGTAACGACACCGTTACACACATACATGGAGTCTCTGAAACATCATTGAGTACAAACCACACAAACATTTCAAGGTAATGTTTCAAATCTGAAATACATCAGAGGCTTTTATCGTTTTTAGAAGTCTATTTAAGATGGACAAGAAGAGCAGAGTCGGTTAAGCATTAAAGTGAAATGAGTAGAGTGAGCCATACTCACTCTGTGTGGCCCTGGAAGACGTTGACAGAGTGTATGGAGGGATCCCTGAAGTCCCAGAGGCGGAAGGTAGTGTCTCGCGATGATGTCACCACCAGCCGCTGGGTCGGGTGTGTGCAGCAGTGGGTCAGCTCCTGGTCGTGACCTGCAGTACCCACCCCACCCCACAAATGCACCTCAGCTCAAACACTAGCCACTATCCAGTAGCTGAGAAACCCGGGCTGAGATATGACAAAGGCTGCTATGTCCCACTGTGCCCTGTCAGTCTCTGACTGGTTAATCCCAAACAGTTTCCTATAGACGTAAATCGCTGCACTGACTGACAGTAATCCCACCCTCTCCAGCATGGACCTCGGGTCAGGTGTCCTCTGGAGCCACGAACCAACTAGACTGTCGGTGTTTTAATTAGAGCCTGATTTACAGCAGACAGAGTGCAGATAATTACTCCAAGAGAAGCGATTAAACGCCGACTGGCGTACATCCTCCGGGGCTGGAGATACATCCCTTCTCCCAGCGTTTAATGTTGTTTAACCGGAGGCACGCTGGATATAAAAATGGGCTCAGGGGCATACCACAATTCATGACACTCACACACACACACAACACATAAAAGCCGTGAGTGGCCCAGCGCATCAGCCATCTGTGCCCGTTTTTGGAAGATAACTGGGTCAAATCCCTTCACTGCCAGAATGACCATACCATTGCTGGACTCTTGATCTAGGCCCTTAACCCCAAAACCACCCCAGTGGCACTACATAAATGGTGGACCCTGTACAGTGCCCACAAACTGTACTCTCACCTGTATGCACGTCGGATGCAGAACATCCGTCATTTGATTTAGCTTAAATGCAGCTAAATACTTCCCTGTTAGATGGTACTATGTGCTGAAGTAACATCAGCCTGAAGCCCCGTGTAACATAATTATCCAAAGTAGGCAGAGCCCCTCCACAGCCAACATAGTCCCCACGGCCTGTAACCGCGTGATGCTCTATGCTAAGATAGTGCTGCCACAACGATGAGGCTGTCTTCCCACATGGCAGCTCCAGAGCGGCTGTTCTGACATTCTCCCCCGCAAAATAAAGTGGACCAAAACCCAGTGGCACTGTTGCAGTTCGAGGGGCCTCACCAGTGAGTGAGTGGACCAGCTCGGACGTCTCCACGTCGTAGAGGTTAGCCGCCCGGTCCCAGGATGCTGTGACCACCTGCTTGCCTCCCACCAGCCAGTCGGCAGCAATCACCACACCCTGGTGGCTCTTCAGGACAGTGGAGGCCACACGAATGGACGGGCACTCGCTCGGACCCTCGGCATCGCCATCAGCGTCATCCTTGTCTGAGAAGTCCACCTCGTCCTCACAGGGTGCCTGAGTTGGAAATAAGCCTCACTTTGGGTACCTGAAATCTCGACCAAACAAGTCATCAGCAGTCCCTCTACATGCGCATAGACCTGTACAAAAACCAGCAGGTGGCGCAGTGGTTGAGAATTCAGCTTTTTCATGCCACAGGCTGCTTAAGGACCCAGACACAGTAACCAAAATGGCTCCAGTAAAACACCCAACTGTATAAATTCGTAAAGCTACAAGTAAAAGGTTTGAGTAAAAGTCTCAGAAAAATCAAATGTGAACAAGAGCAGCAGGCACAATGGAGGTAAGCCTCGGGTCTTAGGAGAGTCTCCATTGTGAGCCCAGTTGGGGGGGGCCTGTGGCATTCTTATAGTGGGCCAGCTAGGCCATCAGGCAGAAGTAAATTTTAAACACAGTTAATAAACGTTTACCGGTCCAACGGTGGTGTCAGCACATTGTAGCAGCTCTGGCATCAGACTAACCACCTCTTATGCTAAGAGTCTGACATCTTCCAACAGCTGCACCACATCTTAGCTCAGTTCCCAAACAAGACACAGAAACTCACAACCCCCCCCCCACCCCTTTAATAAAAGGGCAGGCACTCACATTGATGTCGGCCACAGGCTGTGGGGCGGGCAGCTGGACCACAAACCTCCAGATGTGGGCGGTCTGGTCACCGGAAGCTGTGCAGAGACACAGAGACGACAGAGAGGAGGAAAAAGCCTCACCCAGGGGAGGGGTAGGCTACAACGGATATCTCAGACAGCCCATAATAGATACACGGTGGGATAAACTCATGTGTGTACACATTCCTGCCCCAAGACGCACACTTAAATAAGAACCACGAAAGACAGGAAGTGATAAGGTAGGACGTGCAGGTATGTGTGTGTCATTGCTGTACTGCTCTCAGAAAAGCCTTACTGTAACTACACTGTGCCACAAATGGCTGGGTTGATTAACCTCCATCGTAATTAAGTTAAACGACTGGAACAGACGCTCGCAGTCCACGGCATCACGGTGAACACGAGGGAAATGGTTATCATTTCTACATCAGTCCCCAGGCTGTGCTGTCCATTTTCGAAGCAGTTGATATCAGCACATGTGTAGCGAATCACTTTTCAGCTTTTCAGCGTTGACGAACCTGTGAGAGCCATCTGCTCGGTAGGATGAAACTTGATGGAATTAACTGGGAACAAAACAGGAAACGAAGCCACCTTAGTACTGGCCCATGTTTTAACATGAAGCAAACTTGTGCTTTCTCATTAATGGAGACGGGGCCATGCTCACCTGAGCCACCATGGCCAACGTACTTCAGAAGACACTTTCCCGTCTCGATGCTCCACAGCATGGCGTTGTGGTCTGCACAGGACAGACTTTTTACAAAACCCTTGTACAAACATACACGCTCATTTTGAGTCTGAAATTCTTCCCTCAAACCCACCCTGAGTAACACAGACACTATGCGTGTAAGGACACCCGGGAGGGAGCAGTCAGGGAATGCCAACCTACCAGCAGAGGCTGTGCCCAAGATGACAGGGGCCGTCCGGGTGACACTCAGGTCCCAGATGCCATCTCTGTGACCCACGTACTCCCTCACCAGCTGGCAGAGTGCCCTGGATGTGGTGGCTTTGAAACTGGAAACGATCTGGAGGGAGGAGGGTTCGAGGAGACCGTGAGGAGCGTGAAGGCCTGCTGTATTCTGCGACATGCTGCTCAGGCTCAAACGCCCGCAAAGGAGTCATGTGATTTAGTCAAAGGTGCTGCATGGCAACAGCAAGGTCTCATGGGAAGATGGTCCAGTAGAACTGGGTTTATACTTTTATAGGGCAAATGTTCTGAAAACGTACACTTCAGAGCAGTAAATATAACTTTTGTTCCAAGAGTTTAACAAGCATAAACCCAAACGGTGAGCCACTTGGTCAAGTTGATCACAAAGCATTTACATGGTTACTTTAAAAAAAGTATAACATTGTCATGCATCTTTAAGACATTAAGGAATTTAAAGGGGCAAAGCAGATACTGTTAAGGATCAGACTAGGTAGTTAGATACCTACACCAGATAATAAAAAGCAGTTAAATATGTTAGACCTCGCAAAGCATGCGGAAAGATTCCACCGACCCAAATGCCAGGCAGAGCCAGATATTCTTAGTCTTTCCTGCATGTCTATCCGAGACGTCACACTGCCACCATCTATCACGCCATGACAGCACTGCCTCTGGCACGTCGAAAATGCTTAATGTTCTGCGGTGCTACACATGTACACGAGAGCAGAAAAGGTCCAGTTCCCTTAAACATAAAAATGATGTGTGATTACAGCTAATCTTAAGTGTGAAAAACTATCTTTCCAGGGTCTATATGCAGGTATAATGAACAGATAATTAACTGAAAGGCGGTGCATGGAGATGCTGGGTGAGTCCAACTATGGCTGCACCACCGATGTCCCCCTGCAGCCCTGAGAAGCACTAATGGGACAAATGAGGCTTCAAAACCTGTGGCGGGTGGAAGTATTCCGAATTGCCAATCAATGCTGGCACTAGCCAGCATTGATTGGTAGTTCAGGATACTCCCACCCACCACGGGTTTTGAAGTCTCAATCTACGTCAGCATTGATTGGTAGTTCGGGATCCTCCCACCCACCACGAGTTTTGAAGCCTCATTTAATGCCAGCATTGATTGGTTAGTTAAGGATCATCCCACCCACCACAGGTTTTGAAGCCTCATTTGTCCCACCACTACAGTGAAGCTCTGTAGAAAAGGTCCAAGCATCATTACAGCTTCAAAGCCATGGTTAGTCAGCTCTGGATAAAACATATGGCTCAATCTAATTAAAAATCAAGCCTAATTAGTAACAACTTGTGCAGGTGTGAACTGGTCATCTTGGCGATGGCATACCAACCCCATCGATGGGCTGTTCATGCATACTGGCACACATGGGGGAAGCAAAGCCGTTACCCATGAGTCTCCACCCCACAACTCCCAGTTTCCTACACTGAGGTTGCAAGGTCCACCTACTTTGCCAGGAAAAGAATGTGATCGCTACATCGTAAGTGGAAAGAGAGAGCATTTTAAATCCAGGGTGACCATGAAACAAGGACAGAAGACAGACAGACAGATGTAGGACATAAGGCAATGTTCATATGAGCACTATACTCAAGCCGTAAAGACACGTCTGAAATGATGACACCATATGACACCAACATCTGTACCTTGCTTGTGGATGCCTTGTATGTGGTCTTCAACTTCTGAGACAGCTGACTGGTACTGTGGCTGGCTGTGTATGAGAGGATTGAAGCAGCAGCTGTCAAACTTAGACATCACTTTATCTCTGGGTCTTACTGCACAAAGTAGCCCAGAAGGCCCACCACTGTCACTGTTGGGTGGGCATCTCCGAGGACACGTCCTGGTCTTCATACCAAAACCCTCTCCTCACCTTTTGCCTTTAACGGTCCTTTGCCCAGATCGCTGCCATCAATAGTTTGGCCGTCAGCAGCCAACCTCTCATTCAGAGTATCGATTTCTCGGCGTACTGCAAAAATCAGAATGTTATCATTAGAGACACAATATCCATCAACGAGTTTCCAAGTGCAACCAAAGATAAGGTACTATTTACATGAAGGATTTGATTCAACACACATTATATGTACAGTATATCTACGCAGCTGCTCCACTGGTGAACCAATAGTTGAACAATCATTCAATGCTAAAATGCAAACCCATCTCACACACACACGATATCGATTTGCAACTTAGCGCGACACAACTCACATTCCAAATTTTCAAGGTAGAGATTCTCAAATTCTCGCTCGATCTGCCCAAAAAGCTCCAGCAGATTGCTCCTGATGGATGTGGGCAGCTTGGAGTCCTGAGGATAGAGAAAAATGTCCGAAACGTTAAGTCTCGTATGGACGATGAGGGAGATGTCCGAGATGTTAAGTCTAGTATGGACAATGAGGGAGATGTTTGACACGTTAAGTCTCGTATGGAACCCCTGTGTGCAAGAATGATGACAAAGGACAATGAGGTGTACTGTCTTCAGACAGCCAAAATGTGTGGCTCTAATTCAGTATAGATATCCATAATTTACAGTCAAGTAACTAGGATCAACCATAAAATGTCTCGCAAACACCTCTGTACTGTATAACTTTCATATTATAAAACAAGAATCATCTCAGCAATGCCCTATAGTTTAATCCTTGTAAAAAAATGTTCTAATTAGTGAAGCTTGCATTTGATTACATCTTCATTTCTGGAGAGGACAGCATACTGTAAAGGAAGCAACAAGACATTTAAAGTTACTGGGACATGCAGATCAAAGGTCTGGATAGACAGAGACTAAAACAGGACAACTTTGGCCTAATGTAGAGAGCCAAGCATACTGGTACACAAGTAACAAAACAGTGTAAATATAAAAGGTATTTCCAATTTCACCACGCTGCCATACAAAAGACGTTTAAAGGCCTTGCATTTCACACAGCTTCCCGTCATACAGTACTGTCACCGTGAACGTTGCCTTCAGTCACACAATAATGACATTTTTACACGTTCACGTTTAAGCTATCATTTCCCCAGCAAACACAACGATGGTCATGGCAGCTTGAAAGGTTAGACAAGCAAGACGGGGCTGCTGGTGCCAAAATGGTACCACTATGACGACTTGTGTTGGTTAATAATAAGGTTACGTAGGATTCATTAGCCAAGGTTAATGTTACCGATGTAATAAATACACAGAAACCAAAGGACCAAGGCAACACTGATAAACTTCCATCCAATGCCAACCCAAGACTTACCTCCATCTTTAGAAGTGGAACACCCCAGAAACATAATATAGTACCAGAAAGAGACACTGTTTGTTCAATTAAAAACTTTAGAAGCAGACTTTACAGCACGAAGACAAGTGCTGAGTGAATATGGACAAGAGACTCAAATCAAAAACCGAATTACTACTGTTAACTGGTACAGAGCATTGCTCTGGGGCTGACTGCTCTAACCATGAATAAACACAACCCAAACATGCTAATTAGCACACAACAGTCAGCCTCTTATTCTTACAAAGTCGCTCCATCATTGGCCAAAAGCGAATGTCTCCATGGATACGAGGCATAATGAGAGCATTGAGTAAGCAGAGAGGCCCGGCGGCTGACTGCCATTGGCCAGGCTGCCGTCGGGGACACGGCGCGACAATGAGCTAACAGCTGCAGGTACGGGGGTGGCAGAGCCTCTAAAAGGCGGACGAGGTATATTAAAAATGGATGAAGCGGCAGTTTGCCGTCAAGCTGAAGGACCGATGAGCGAACAGAAGAGAAAGTGACAAGGCTAACCTCTTACTGAGGTATTACTGCGTGCATTTTGATGAGGGGGTCACAGGGCAGGGTTCAAAAAAACAGCATCTGCCACAGCAGTCAGAAGAATAACCAAAAAAAAAAAAAAGGAATAAAAAATATCAGCAAAAATAAAAATGAAACCGCACAAGAGTTTATGTTCTTTATTCAGCAGCAATATCGTTATTGTTGTTAATACCGTTATATCCCAGAAGGCAGCAGGTAAATATTTACCTTTTACGCTGTAGCTTTCAGTAAAGAGCCAAGATGTCAACGCCCTGAATTAGACCAGAAATTAACAAAAATATCACAGTGTTAGCTCTTTACTGGACATTTTTTACCATGGGAACACAGAGAGACACAGACAGGTAGCATCGACATCTGGCGAATTGAAAAGCTGAAGTTCCCGTAGCCCTGTTTGTCAAACCCAGGTTTAACGCATCTTATCAGATAAGATGGTGGTCAGGTCTGCGTCACAGAACATTTCGGACATGCCTTGTATGCGGGTCAGGCTGCCCCCTTTATCTTCTGTCATACGGGGCCCAGCACCTAAGACTTCAGGGCTTTACAGCGCCTATGCGGTGAATCGGGGAATCAGGGAATCAGGGCAGCAGTTCAGCTGGGGCACCTCATGGGAATCCATCGTTTTGGCATCTAGATCCTGCAGGCCAGTCGATGAGGCCATTGTGCAGTCTTGAGGAGTGCCGGTTATTTACAACGAGGGGTGTGTGAACATCCCTAGGCTCTGTCTGGCCTAACACTTTAGAGCCCGAAATACGCAAGACACAGACGTCAGATATCGCACACATACCTCTCATTAAACGCTTGAGTCTCACAGCCTGAGAAAACTGAACTGAAACATCTGCCCTGAAAAGGCTCAACCACGTTTAACGGGCTACCATCCAGCTGTCAGACTTACAAAAAGAGCCCCATTGAAGCAGAACAAGGGATAAAATGAGCCGACAAACACATCGCCATAAACAGGGTGTTCGTAAATATGTTCAAAGTGCTTTTATCACAGTTTTCGTTCAACACTCTGCTCTTTTGACAGTTTCCACACTGCATGTGAAATATGGATGAGTAACCACCACAGTAAAACAAACTTCTTGCCAAAACCTTGTTACGGCGCAGAACAATAGCCAGGATGCGTTAAATACGGAGCAGCGCCGGCATCACACTGACGGTGAAACGGGAGGTGGGGTGCCTGCCGATGCACACTTACCTGCCCCTCCAGCAGGTCGCGCTGCATCCCCGGCCGTTCCTGTTCCGTGCTGTTGGTGCGGCGGATAGACAGGCTGTGTGACTTCCGCTTCTGTTTGGCCTGCCGGCCCGCCACACTCATCCCGCCGCTTCCACTCTCCCCGGGCATCACTTCTCGGCTGCGTCCGCCACTGCCTGAAACTGTGCAAGATTGCCACTACTCAGCTGCTGCAGGTCGGATTCAGCCATCAGGCCCCGTCTCACCCCTGCTTCGCAGTGACCGCAGGAAACGGAATGTGACGCAAGGAAGATGAAGAGAAATATTGCAACAGGAACGAAGTGAGAAAACTGCAGCCGCAAAAAAACTGCATTTTCACAGACTTTAGCCCCTAAAACTAAGGTAAGGATTGCAGACCCAGCCTGTGACTTCCGCACAAGCTGCTCCACCTAGATTTATAGCTCAGCGATGGTCTTAAAAATGCAACACACTGAGAAATCCACGATTTTAAGACTGACCCTACACATCTCAAACCCCTTCTAGAAACTGGATCACTGTGATGTTGGAGCCAGTGGTGCAAGACTGATGCGCCACACATTCCTGATACTTAACTTAAATGCTTATATGTTTTCTATGGCATCCTACCCAGGGTGTACCCCTGCCCTGCACCCTTTATAGAGTGGCTTCCAGTACAGGGTGTTCCCCCACCCTGTGCCCTTTATGGACTGGCTTCCTTTACAGGGTGTACTCCAGGCTTGTGCCCTGTGCTGCCTGAGATAGGCTCCAGCACTACCCTGACCAGGATAAGCAGTTAGAAGATGAATGGATGTTTTCTGTTACAATTAAGTTAGGAGAGGCTTCATACTGTGAATACAAAATGCAAAAACAAACTCAGAATACTTAAAAAAGAAGAAAAAAAAAAAGAGTAACAACTTAAATTCGAAACTGAACACATTATTATTAGCCCTTATCTATTTTTCCCCTCAAGAAATATAATATCCAAATCTGTCCTAATATACTTGAGGGAGTTTAAACAGGATTATTAATAAACACTGTGGTCGTGATATTGAAAGCATCAGGTGTTTTTCAATTACTGAACTGATACGAATAATTCAGGCATCCAATACAGCTCTCTAAGAATCACGGGACTACACTGATCCAGATCACTTTTTCTAAATCCCTTTTAAAATATTCTCCATAGAAATACTGAAAAACTTTAGCCTTACCCATGGAAAGCTAAGAGTCTCACACCTGTCACTGAAAGACAGTAACACCATTGACATATTAAACCCCACCCTTCTTTTATCTGATTGGCTGTGGATCACATCAGTGTGTGGTAGGTGGGCTCAAAAAGTCCACTGGAAAAAATGAAACAAATGAGTGTGATCAGGATAGGAAAGCATCTACAATACACAGAGAGTCAGTGTGCTGGGGATCTTTCTGCATCTTCAGAAACAGAGACCAACTGCAAGGGGTAAAGACATTAGAATGATCACCTTCACACAGAGAAAAGCGCACATGCAAATGCAGAACTAATAGTGTATCATTAACGATGACTCCAAGCCTAGGATTGATTCTCTATGCACTAACCAGACCCCAGTGTTTTTTAATGGGAATTCAAGTATTTTATGGGGAAAACCGTATTGAAGGTGATTTTCTGACATGATATTTTCACTGTTTAATTGTTCTACACTGCAAGCTTAAAACTGGTTCAGTTTTGGTGACAGAGACGTTAAATAGGATTTCCCTTGTAAATACTATTTTTTCTTTGGGAAAGTGTTTAAATGTGATCCGAATGATGCTTATTTGTAATACCCCCAAGCAAAAAGAATGTCTAGTCACTATTACTTTATTATTACTACTAATATTACTGTTATCCAGTCAACAACCATATGTCATTCACTGTCTACTCAGATTTCATGAAATTTCAGTATATTCCTGAGAACATACTACAAATTTCCATTTGTGATAAAACAAAATAGCTCACTGCTTCGTTAGCTTACCTACAGAGCACATAAGCATCGGTGATACGGGCTCGTATAGTTATGTTTTTACATATCAGGGACGAGCCACAGCAATAGATGGGGAAAAAGACCCAGCAAGCAGAAAAAGAAGCAGGATCTAGAGCAAATAATGCACGGTATACAGTAGTCAGATCTGGGAAGATCCAAAGACCCTACTGACCGGTCTGCATGATGAACTGGGCCGAGCCGCCGGGGGGAACTGCAGCAGACCCCCAGCTCGGGCAGGACAGCTTCGTCTAGCCGCTGAATACCTAAGGCCAAGTGGGCTGCTTTCGCGGCCCCCGCCCCCGGCCCATCACCCCAAATCACAGCGACGCCTGTACTTACATCTGTTCCGCCCGGTTGTGTCAGTGCCCTTTCCAAAGCGCTAAGAGAAGGAAATCATACGCTTCTCCGTGACGACCATTTTCCAGGAGAAAAACGAAACAGGTTGAGGAGCTCGTATTGGTTATTCAGTTTTCCGCTGTCAAAATGGCATGTTCTCACTGCATCCGGGCGATGGCTAAGAGCCACGTGATCCTAAGGCAGCGTCACCACACCCATTGGTTTGATAATGCGAGGAGGAGGGCAGTGCGTGTTGTCATTGGTTTGTAATCGTACTTGGGCGGGTCTTTTATTTTCCGTGCGTTGCTGTTGTGAAGTGTTATTTTTTGCCGCACCAGCTTTCTCTCGGAGACACGCCCCTGTCAAAACTGATTGGTTTATGACTAGACGACGCTTCCAGCGCGACTTTGTCATGCTTGTCGCTTTGAAGTCGTAACTCCTGATAAAAATGGTATATTGTGAACGGGCGGACATTTTTGAAACAGCGGCCTCGTGTACTCATAGCAAGTAGGTATTGCTGGATTATATCTGAAGTGAAACTTTATAATAACCTTAGTTATTATAAAACCTTAAGTAAAGACGACTCAATAGTGGTATGAACAGTTTGTGGGGTGCGTACAAATTTAATGAAAGCATTATAATGGAGGAGCACGCAACCAAAAACTTGTCACAGTTTAGTATTTTATTCCCAGTTAATTCATATTATATATTATTTGAAACATGCCATAGATACTCGAATAGGAAAATAACATACCACTTATTAAAGTATTGAAAGGCATAGCGAATGAATACGAAAAGCAGCGGGAAACTGAACCTAACAAATATTGCATTTGAAGAGGAAAAACGCATTCGTAATTTGGATCAATATAATAAAATCGACTAAGGTCTACGTCAATCAATCATTCTGGTTACGGATGTGCGTCATAAGGGGAGGGACCAAACTAGCTTAGTTTCCGATTATCGCGCGGCCGCGGAGGGGCGTTCTCACTACTCAGGATGTGCTACTTTTCAATCGAATACCCTTAGGGAATCGGATCCTTTCCGTGTCATAGAAGTCTACATGCTTGTCCGTTGCCATGGATCTGTAGCATTGACGTCATTGAAGTACTGTGGACATGCCCATGTGGCGCTGCATTGGGGCGATACGAAGGACGGTGTCCCGGGACGGACTTTCCCTTAGTACAGGTGTTGGCAAGAGTATCCCGCATTTCAGCACTGTGAAATCTCTTTTCAGGTAAGCAGATAGAACTTGTATAACTAATGTACTGAATAAGAGGTTAGGGAATATGTTGGCTGATGGATGATTTATGATTTTAGACACCTAGATGGTCGTGCCTGAGTTAAATACTGGTGTTGTCAGCTTACTACACAGAAAACTGAAAAATAACTAGCAAACCATCAGCATTTGACTGTTGTGTTTTCATTCCCCAGTGGATCTGGGATGCTAAGGACATCATGCAAATTGCCAGAAATAAGCATGGATGGTTTGGATGAAAAGCAAGTTCAACTCCTTTCTGAGATGTGCATCTTAGTTAATGAGGATGATTGCAAGATTGGGGCTGACAGCAAGAAAAACTGCCACCTAAACTCCAACATCAATAAAGGTGACGTGTGCTTTGGGAATTTTAGTCTGTGCCAACATGTCATGTTGATCACCTTTCCCTCGGGCTTAACTAAATCAGAAGCTTTCTCCTTCCAGGGTTGTTGCACAGGGCGTTTAGTGTCTTCCTGTTTGACAGTGAAGGGAAACTGCTCCTTCAGCAAAGGTCTGACTCCAAGATAACTTTCCCAGGTAGGCACTTTGCCTTCATAGCAGAGCAGCCCCACTTCCAGAGAGACAATCACGACATCAAATAACATTACAATCTCATACACTGCATATAAACAGCGTACATACTGTAGGTCTGTAATACCTGTCCCTGTCATCATCATCATAATTTTCTTTCGGCTGCTCCCGTCAGGGTTCGCCACAGCGGATCAACTGTTGCCATCTCCTCCTGTCCTCTGCATCCTGCTTTGTCACACCAACCACCTGCATATCCTCTCTCACACCATCCCTAAACCTCTTTTTTGGCCTTCCTTTTTTCCTCTTGCCTGGCAGCTCCATCCTCAGCATCCTTCTCCCAATATACTCAGCATCTCTCCTCTGTACTTGTCCAAACCAGCGCAATCTTGCCTCTCTGGCTTTGTCTGCAAACCATCCAACCCAAGCTGACCCTCTAATATACTCATTCCTAATCCTGTTCATCCTCGTTACACCCAATGCAAATCTTAACATCTTTAACTCTGCCACCTCTAGCTCTGCCTCCCGTCTTTCGTCAGTGCCGCCGTCTCCAGCCTGTACAACATAGCTGGTCTCAACTACCGTCTTGTAGACCTTCTCTTTCACTCTTACTGGTACCTGTCTGTCGCAAATCACTCCTGACACTTTTCTTCACCCACTCCACCCTGCCTGTATGCTCTTCTTCACCTCTTTTCCGCACTCCCCGTTACTCTGAACTGTTGACCCCAAGTATTTAGTCTCATCCACCTTCGCCAACTCTTCCCTGCATTCTCACCATTCTGCTGTCCTCCCTCTCATTCACACACATGTATTCTGTCTTTGTCCTACTGACCTTCATTCCTCTCTTTAGAGCATACCTCCACCTCTCCACTACAGATCACACTGTCATCCGCAAACATCAATTCAATTCAATTTTATTCATATAATGCTTTTAACACGAGGCACGGTCACAAAGCGCTTTACATAGTCCTGGGCCCACAGTCCCCAGAGAGTAAGCCAAAGGT
>JAACJT020000001.1:11698592-11736243 GCA_009936485.2 Gymnarchus niloticus
TAAGTAACCTGCCCCCTGAGAGCGAAGCAAACGGAGGGGGAGTAAGGGACCAAAACTGAAATAACGCCTGGGGGGTGGGGTGGGGTGGGGTGTGGCCCCAGGGTTACAGGTTCAAGTCAAACCCCAGTCTTTCCTATTTGTGTATTCATGGTTCCTGCTACAACTAACAGGTATGTTTTCCAGATAAGTCAGTGTCCCCTTTGGCTCTTTCAGCCTGTATGTGCCCAGCAATGTACTCTATGTAGTGGATAACCAAGTCCTTCATCAAAGAAAGGGATGAAACTAAAAGGTAAAGAAGGAGATACCAAAGAGCAGATATTTCCTGGTATATCTGAGACTGCTCCTCAAAGTCCAGTTCTTAACATTTATGACAGCTTGCTACACATCATAGTTATATTTTAATTAGAATACCGCCAGAGAATTACATCAATACATCAACTCTCGAAAGAATATTACTTAGATAACCTACAATGTGAACCCTAAGAGCACTCAAATGTCTCTGGACAGGTTCTACCACAATAAATCTATCATACAAATGTATTTAGAAAGGTATCCATCTTCAAACTCTTTATCCTGCTCAGGGTTGCTGGGAGAAAAGCGTCTTGCAGAGCCTGTACTGCTAATTTAACACTGAGACACCGAGGTAGACACTGGCACTGTGCTGTTATCAAGCAGAGGAGGGCTCATTTTCATAAAAAGCAAAGAAATGAGAAACGTCCATAATGATTAAATTGACAGGAGTAGATCCACAGCATTCAAGCTGCCGGATAAATGTTTCACTGCATGTTGTAAGCGTGTTCGAAACAATGCTGTGGAAGTGAAGTGAATCTTGCAATCAATATGTTGTGAGGGAATCGCGCTCTCACATCCATTAAACTGTCAACATGGGCTGTTGATTGAATGTGTCAGTGCCGAGTGTTGGACTTAAAACACTTCCCCTTCTCTCTGTGAGCCACAGATCAAGGAGTCTTCATCATTCTATTTATATTCCATTTATTTAGGAACCACAGTGGCAAGCTGGACTCTCTCTTTCTCCTTCATTTACATGACCATCACTTTTCAACTATTATGGCTCTTTTTTCATTCAATATGTATACTTATTGATTGAATTTCAGTTTTTATTTCTATCGTTATTTATTGTGTAATTGCTGTTATATGCTTTATTATTGCACTGTAAGCGATTAATAGTCTATCTGTCTGTCTAATGAATTACACATTATCGCTCCCTCTGTTTCAACATGAGGCTTTTCCATCACTCGGCATCACCGGCCCACTGATCACCCACTGCACCCACCTCAGTCATCATTATCACTGCTAGTTGAGACTGTAAAAGACAGTTCATTTTCTAGTTGCACTTGGTGAAGTTTCTCACATGTCTAGCCGTTACTGAGCTGTGCAAAACTTGACCTGTGAATTTTGTTCCTGAGTCAGCCGGGTCTGCCATAGCCAGTCTTGGATTGTTCTTTCTGGAGTCCCTGCCTTGTGCTTGTCATAGGATTTGAAATGGTCACCTTCTAGACACAGGCACTTAACTTCCGGAGCCAAACACTGTTCACACGTTCCACACGTATGACTAAGCACACGGATAATGTTTAAATAACTGTCAGAGTAGAGTAGTGCCTGGCCATTTTAAAACCCTGGTGCTGGATGCAGAATGAAAAGCATGTCATGTACACCTTAACTGCTGTAAGGGACCTATGATGCAGTGATGAACATCACTCTTTACAAACCCCCCCACCATCACTCTTCTTCCCCAGGGAGGGGCATGCACCGGTTTGTTTTACAGAAGTGACACTGGTCAGACAGAGCACATTACAATAACATCATGACGGCTTAGCCCCGTCACACACCAAAGAAGCGTCACAGGAGAGTGTTCCTCTGGGACCATGACGCGTTGTGTTTCTCTGACAACACACTGCCCAATTTCAGATCAGCTTATTGCTTTTACAGTTACACAGGTTCACTTCACACCGGAGCATCTCAGCTAAAGTGCTCCAAACCCATGTCATTAAACCCGAAACATTACACTTCCTATCAGCCGCCACCTGCTACCTTCCCTGCTTAATGGCACATGGAGGGAACGGAGCATCTTAGAAATGCTTTACAATAGGGTGTCCAGAAAGGAAACTGCCTTTCTTTAACAGAAAATCTCCGTAGTCATTCCTTAATTTGTCCACAGAAAAGCCACAGATCCATATTTAAAGAAACGTGACATTTCTCTCTATAGTTAACATTTGACTATAAGCCAAAGGGAAGCCAGGCTCAAGAAATGCCTGTCTGTGTGCATGTGTAGTCTTAAATCTCCGTTACACTGGGAAAAAAACAAAACAATACAGGAATGTGAGTCCACTGCTGAGGAACAATCCAACATTTTTTTTCTGGGTGTATCATTTAAAATCTGATTACCAATTTTCTTTTTTGCAACACCACAAAGATTTACACAATAACCTTCTAAACCTCACTTCAGTTTATATTTTCCATGGTGCCACTGTGACATTAAGGCTATCAGTTTGATGCTGCCTTAGCCTATGGACAATAGCATATTGTCTTCACAGAACTTATAGCAATCCTCTGCATGCACAATAGCATTAGAATTATAGAATAGAATTATCTGACCATCCAACAATGTCCAATAATTTCACAAGAGTACATTCTGGACCAAGCACAGCCTGCAACAAGCACTTTCCATGTTTTCCTGGACAACGGTGCTGAAAAATTTCCCTGTTTATAAGGAAAGCTTTGGATTTTCTGAATATGCCAGCTTAGCCACCAAAGAGGACTTTGGTATCTGAACAAATCCAATATCCCCTTTACTGGAAATCATGGTCATGTGCAAGAAAAATTCAAATTTTGACAAGACTCTTACGTTAATTACCTCAATTTTATTATTAACGAGCTATGTTTAGGGGGGCATGGTGGGTCACATCTCTGGGGTTGGGGGTTCAAATCCAGCCTCCGGCTGTGTGTGTGAAGCTTACACGTTCTCATCGTTCTCTGCAGTAATCATGTGAAATATGAAAACAGAGAATTTGACTACAGTATTCTCCACCCTATTGTGTATGAAAGGTTAAGTTTCTGTGAGTTGTGTGGTAGAATTGAACTGAAAAATCACTGCAAGAGTTCATGAAAGTTGAGTGTAAGGATCTGAAACATGCCTGACATGGCAAATTTGGTGTGACCCTGTGTATTCATGGAAGATAGCATGTAGAGGCCTCATGTACATGTTTGACCTAATCACATACATGGATGTATGGTGCTCTGGCACAGCACCACACTGAAAAGAAATCTATCAGGGAGAAATGATTACCCTTTACAGGTCAATCACATGCACATCCATGAGAAGTATAATGAAAGCTGAGAGAGCTGCTGATCATTAAACCTGAAAATGCTGGGGATGAGCATCTTGCTCATTAGCGTCCACTAAATATGGTGAAAAGGCGCACCAGCTCAGCCTGGAAGGAGGTCTATTTTTATCTTCACAGAACACCGTTAAAGTCTTTCACTCTGATTCCATTTCTGAGGTTCACTTCTGGATATCTTTGCCTGTTAAAAGAGATACATCATTTTGTTTTAAAATAGTAGAAGGTAAACAGTTAGATGATGTCTTCATGATACATTACAAAGAAATTGTGATCTTTATCTATATGACACTATTTGATTATTTAGGTCGTTACACTTCTTAAGGTCTCACGGAGTGACACAGGAAATATCTGAATTGACCAGTCACTACAGGTGTCACGTTGGGAGAGTGGAAAGATTTGGAGGCAGGTGTGGAACAAAGTGGGATTATTATAAGAAACAAACCAGATCACAGGGGATCAAACTGGGCAGCCTGAGCAAGCAGGACCATAGGCAACACATGGGAGCAACAATAATGACTGGACTGAGAAGCACTTTTATACAAGACTAACGAGGAGACAACGATTAACAAGCGTGTCTCGTTAGGGCCACGCTGGGAAAAAACAGAAGGGGCAGGAAAGCAAGGCATGACAACAGGAGCTTCCCACAAAATATGAAAAGTTTTATGCAGCCTGAACCACCCAAAAGCCCCCTTTGAACTATACACTTTCTTTATTTTGGTGTGGATGATCCTTAAATTGCCCTAGACCTCTCTGCCCCCCAGAGATCCTGACCTGATGGGATGGATGGTTATTAGTTAATTAAATTAATTATTTAACATTTAAATTATTAGCCATTCATACACACAAACTCCTAGTGACATGGAAAGGGGAATTATCCTATTCGAATTGACCCCTGCCATTGGGGTAGACAGTCATCATAAAGGGGTGGACCCGATTCACAAGGATGGACACGTAGGTTGGAACATTCAGCACAACTGTTTCTGGTCAACATGCGCCTGTCCTTTTACATCCCCATTCTCATTTGAACTGCTGGGAAGAGCCAGTTCTACTAGTGGATAGTCATAATATTTTAGCTCATTGGTGTATATGTTTTGGGTTATTTTCTTACCCCGTGCTATGGAAAGCGTGTGAAGAGCACAAGACAATTAGTAGGAGTATCGTTCATTTTTACTGTATTTCTTTTCAGGTTGTGTTCCATAAGTGGTACGTTTTAAGAACAGCCATTATTACTGTTAATGCAGTACAGTTAATTGCTTGAGTTAATTATGTTGTACGTTTACAAGCAGAAATGTGATAAGTGCTGATTTTTGTTGTATAGCCGCGGTGGTGATGGAGCTGCGGAAAGAAGTAACGATAGCTTTTCTGGACGCATGCTCAGAGCCCTCCGCAGCCCTTTACCCAGCTCACTCGCACTTACCTGCCCCTGTGGCACAGGGAAACGAAACGGGAATATAGTCCTGGACCCTCTCCCCTCACTTCTGTATTCTCACACAGCGATTACTACCAGCGACGTTGGTGCGCATTTTGTGTCTTTGTAGATATAATAACCCCCTTTGAAGGGAAAGATGGGGAAATGGCAAACGCAATGCTCTACGCGTAAAAGACGAGAAGAAACAAACCAGTTCAATTTATGAAACAAGTGCAATCATAGCTGTCATTTCACTGGGATCCGCAGGAAGGTACGTTAGGAATATATTCTCATGTAGTCTTTTCCGTTTGTTTAGTTCAAAGAATTGCCTATTATTCAGGATTCTAATTTTTAGAATGGTTAGTTTGTCGAGACGCTTTGATGCCGTACCCGGACTCTTGGTTGATCTACTCCGATTTTCTGGTCCGGTTCGAGGCTGTCGAGCGGATTTATGAATGGGATCGACTCTGAATGGGTTTAAGGTGTGAAAATGAAATGCATTTTAATTATACCACATGCTTTCGTTACATGCTGTCCATGTACGGAATGTACTCATTCTATTGCGTTATTTACTTAGCGAAGAATCGTGTCATTTGAAAAATTCATCCTCAATATTCATTATAAAATATGAAAAAAGGTTTTGGAAAACTGTAAGTGGGAGGTGTTTGAAGACACAAAAATTCACACAGCAGCTTTTTTGTCGCGTTTTTAAACATCATTAACCATTCAGACGGCGTAAGAGCTTTGATTTTTTTAATTAACAATATTAATCACAAAACAGCTTTAAATAAGAATTATATTAATGCAACTAAACGCCAATTCAAGGCTTTTTCATGTTATCGTCATTTTTTCTTTTTTAAATGAATTAATAATGCAAATGAACTTCGACAAGGTGTGAAGCGCGTGTACTGCTGTTTATTTACTGTAATATTTGGGTCAGGAGATTATCTAATTCAATGCGAATTTAAGCCGAAGAGCAGGGAGAAGGAAGGGGGAGGGGACCCGGAATTCACCGAGGGTGTCGCCCCCTTGCGGAACTCACTTTTTTTTTTTTTTTTTTTTTTATAAATTCACATTCATTGAGCATGGGCATTTTAATAATAACCCATACATTGTCTCATTTAAAGCAAGTTAAAAATCAAAACACCACGTTTAAATTCTGCGTCGATGTTGCAAAGAAAATAGTGTCACCACTGATGATTTAATGACGAGACATTATTGCATTTACTGTAGTTCTAATAGTTAAACGCGGTGGCATTATGAAAATATTTCATTAATATTTTGCATTTTCGGGGTGGTTTGATAGTTATGTGTGCTTAATTTTTTTTCCCGAGTAAGTCTACAAATGAACATATATGAAAAATGGTACACCCTATTGCTAATCAGTATTTTTGAATTGACGTGTTAATTTAGCAAAAATGATTAGACCCCATTTTTGAGAGCTTGTTACCAAGTTCGTCATACATTTCTTGCAGTATTATAAACCCGAGAAACGACAAGGACAGTGGTTTTTCTTCTCTGAGAATTCCTTTAACTATTGCAGTTAGTACTGCACACCGTTATAAATTATATAAATGAGAGCAATTTACATCGCTTGCAAATAAATGAGATTCAATTCCTAGCTTCGATACAGCACAGTGGCATTTTCTGTCTCAGCATTGCACTCCAGGTGACATAATTTCTAGCCCATCAGATTAAATCAACTTCACCATGTTTGCTGAATGTTTTTTTTTCTGAATAAGCTAAATTTAAATATAGAAATTATAGCATGCCTTCACGAGAGAGCAAGAAATAGAGTGAGACCACTGAGGCGGTGAGGCCTGAATTATATAATTACCTTGGCTGTGTTTAAAAGCCCTCTGGCCATATTCTTAAACAAACAAAATCTTCATATCATCCTTGTTTTTTCAGTGACCATACAATATAGAAATCCATCCATCCATCACAGATAGCACAGTACTGGACAAGCAGTTATGTTTATGGTGCCTATTCCAATAACTCCAGTATGTGATAGAGCGACATGGTGGATGGCTATAGGATCAGTTATTCTGATTTAAGGCAGTGAATGAAGGTTTGTTTAGACTTCAGTGTCCTCAGTCAGTCGTGCTTGGGGTCTAACAGTTCGATGTTCTTTAAGCCGAAGGAAAATGGACCCACCTCCCTTCATGCAGCCGCATGGTATGAAGAAGAGGGTGAAGATCCACCCCAACACAGTGACAGTGAAGTATGCCACCCACTTCCCCCAGCCCGGGGACGAGGACTATGATGATGCCCCTTCTTTTGAAGACTTTGGGTCTTTTGTGGATGACAACCCCAACAGGAGGCTGATTGATGACAGCAAGCAGGGAAGGACATTCTTTGGTACCATAGATGCATGGCCCAGGTCTTCTGGAGGCTGCAGCGACAGTGGAGTTGGTGAGCAGTTGGCCAGCTTCGGGGAGGCATCTGTCTTCACCTCACGGGTCACCTGGGCCGCCCTGTTCGGGGCAGCGGTGGCTCACGGCTGTGTGGCCCTGATCACACGCTTGGCGGCCGACCGTTCCAAGGTGCCCTCCCTGGAGCTGCTTTTCATTCGCTCAGTGATCCAGGTGCTTTCCATCGTGGTGGTTTACTACTACCAGGAGGCCCCCCTTGGACCAAAGGGTTACCGACTGCAGCTCTTCTTCTATGGTGCATGCAATGTCATCTCCATCACCTGCGCCTACACCTCCTTCGCCATTGTGCCGCCCAGCAATGGTACCATCATGTGGCGGGCATCCACCACCGTGTTCAGCGCCGTGCTGGCCTTCCTGCTGCTCGACGAGCGCCTGGGGTACATCGACGTGGTCACCGTGGTGGGCAGCGTGTTCGGCCTCTGTCTGGTCATGATACCCAACATTGCCGAAGAGGATAAAACCTCGCTGGGCTTCTGGAAAGAGGCCTTCGGTTACACCATGACCGTCATGGCCGGCTTGACGGCCGCCCTCTCCATGATCGTCTACCGGGCCATCAAGGAGCGTG
The DNA here is from genome assembly GCA_009936485.2 of Gymnarchus niloticus. Lineage (NCBI taxonomy): Eukaryota > Metazoa > Chordata > Actinopteri > Osteoglossiformes > Gymnarchidae > Gymnarchus > Gymnarchus niloticus. The sequence goes on from JAACJT020000001.1 coordinate 11,706,363, forward strand.
TGAGCATGTGGACGGCACTCTTCACATTCGGCTGGACAGGCACGGTGTGGGGGGCATCCACCATGTTTGTCATGCAGGAGCCCATCATCCCACTGGATGGAGAGACCTGGTGCTACCTCGCTGGTATCTGCATCTGCTCCACCGTGGCATTCCTTGGGGTCTACTACGCCCTGAACAAGTTCCACCCGGCATTGGTCAGCACGGTCCAGCACCTGGAAATCGTGGTGGCGATGATCCTGCAGCTCCTCGTCCTGCACATGATCCCATCTGCTTACGACGTGATCGGCGCCTTGGTTATCATCATCAGTGTTTTTGTCCTAACAGCCATCAAGCTCAACTGGGTGGGGGGCAGGCGACAAGATTATCAAGAAATCCTCGACTCCCCCATTAAATGAGGGCTGCATCTCTGCATGTGGCATCTCTTCAACCTAGTGTTCAATAGCTGATCGTCTGATCTGTTCATTTCGTATTGTGCTATTGATGGAGTACCAGTCATGTGCTGTCTTTGCTAGCTGTATGTGAGAAATTACACACTCTTCTTAGGTCATTTGTGCACAGACTCTGCAGACAATATCTGTGCAAACTGCCCATTATATCAAAATAAGACAACAATGTGTATCTGTTGATTGAATGTCAAGCACAATGAACGTATGTAGAACACAGACCTTGTTTATCGGTGCCCGGAAAGGAGATTATTCACCTTTTTTCTTCTCTTCATTCCATATCGACTGAGATTTCTGTGCCAATGACTGTGAAGTACACTGTCAGGGAAGTGTAATTAATTACTGAAGGTAGTCCATGATAGCTAGGGCAATCAATACTATACTTAATTTACAGGAACTGAAAGTAAATTAAAAACGGTCTGACCTGGTCTCTGCTATCATTATTGCAATTATTATTGCAATTACAAATGACGGACAATTACCGTATCTTCTTTTTTCAGATCTTTTGTGTCAGAATCAATGAAACCATAAGGGGTCACACTGACCAGAGAATCTAATTACATCTATGTTAATTCTTTCAAAGAGTTTGGCGTTTTTCGGTTTCATTGAACGTTAATCTAACGACTAAGATCGTTTAGGCAAAAGTACAATTTCAAAATTTGCCACCAGATGGCGTGCCGCAACAAAAATATCTATTTATAGTATGTTTATAACAATTAGATATGAGTCAAAACAAGTGTTACTGTGTCAAATTATGTAACTGGGAGCAACATTACAGATTCTAAAAATTTTGGTTGCCTGCCACATATTTCACAAGATAAATTGGTGTATTCAAAAACTGAAAAAGAACTGGCTTACTTGAACATCAATACTTTGTGGAATTTGACAGTCTTTCATTGACGTTTTAGGAACATGGATACAGTTTCAATGGTTCTGATAGAGCAGTATATTTACCAAGTGACAAAATCCACTTTTTTAATGAACATAAGTCGTACACAGTTTTGTTTAACAATCGGGACTTTATTAATCCACATAGGGAAATTTGTAGTTTTTGTGCTTTCCCATCTTGCTCTCCAAGGTGAGAGCCAACAGTCAGTACACAGGCAGCCAGTGTCCAGTGCTCCCAGAGCAATTCAGTTTAAGGGCTTTACTCCAGAGTCCAATGGCGATGTGAACACTCGCCAGCTGCAGAACTTGTACCTCTGACCTTTTGAACACAGACACCTAAACCCCAGAGCTACATCACCATTTTCAAAGCTTGCTGCTACATTCGTACTTTATTACAGATGCTCTAAGACTAGGTCTTATTTTTTTCCTGTATACGGTCCCTGCTTTACTATTTTTTCACCAGCTGTCAGTCAGGATTCACACCTAAACACATTATTGAATAAACATGCAGACTTCATATCTGCTCTTTAGCAGTAACTCATTCATAAGAGAACGAGGGTTTTTCATGTTTGTGAGGGGTAAGCATTTATTCATATGTATATATACACACAGTATTTGTTTGTTCAGGAAGCAGGTCATATATTGCAATAACATTTACCCCAACAAACAGCTACGTCACTTCTTAAATCGGCCATTCCCAGGAAAAGCACCCCTTTGCATCCATGAGAAGAATGTGACTTACCCTAATCTAGTACATGACAAGGAATATACAGGTTTATTTGGAAGGGAACCAAGCACGTCTTCTGGCTGAATTAATTCAAGACACAATCCTGATGCACCTCATACAGCTGCCATAGGAAACACACGGCTTCCTTCCTGTGGGAGGGGTACCATGTGTCCTACAGCAGTGCATATCAAGCTCAGAGTGTAACGCATTCCTTTGTCACTCACTTACTAATCTAACACTGAACGCTACAGAAAAGTACAGAAATAAAAACACTGCAGAAAGTGATAACAATAGATGGAAATATCTGTGTGTTTAAATGTTATTACCAAATTTGAAGTCTTTACAAAATATCTATGATTCCAATTTTATTATTCATGTTATACCCCTGCACAAAATAATTATGAAAAAAATGTTTTCCCATAATGAACCCCAAATGAAGCATCACAAATACAGTAAGTTCAGACCTTCCCTGTGTATTTTTTTTTTTTTTTTAAACACTTTTTTTCCCCAAACTCTTTACCTGGCAGTCCCTGTTCAGTAGAAACCCTGCCCGCCAGACATACGAAGTGTCACACAAACACACACTCACACACCACTTCGCTGTCAGAAATATGATGATTCGAGACAAAATGAGCAACTAACAGACTCATGATCCAAACTTTTTTGGTAAAATCACCAAAATGCCATGTTTCTTTAAAGGAATATCACCTTGGTCATGCTTTCATGGCATCCAAAATGAAGACTGGCCTGCAAAACTAAGAACTGAAGAATGAAGTCAATTCAGTGCTGGCTTCCATCAGCTTCCTCATGTGGGTAATCATCTGCATGCATCAAACATGCTGTGTTCGGTAGAGGCTGATTGATCAGGAATACCTACAGCTGTCAGTCAGGAGTAATGAGATAAATCTGATTTCATGCTATGTGAGCGCTAACAGTCAAGTGCTATTTACTTTAGCGGTGTGTATGCACATGCATTCAATGAAACGGAGTAGCCAGAAAACTTACCCCATGGAATCTTTTTCCACAGCTGCCAGACAAATGTCTCCTGGCCTAGCACTGAGAAAAGTGTTCAGATCTGTGTGGTGATGAGTGTTCACACTGCTCTCATCAAAACTCGATCTGCTTATCGAAACCAAAAGGTGTGAAAACAGACTGCCAAAGCAAATGATCTAGTTAATACTTTGAAATTAAAACTCAATATTCAGCATCCCAAAGATCACAAAGAACCTAACAGCTTATTACTCATATGTAACATTTACTCTTTTTTAACATTTTATAGAGGAAATAACTTCCTTGTTGTTTAATACCTGGACATTGTTAGCTAAAAGGCAATTTGTGTGAACGGGAACAAAGTGCAATGAAATTTGTACATGCAAATTGCAGCCAAGAAACCACAGCACAAAGGCTTTTGCAATACACAGCGAACAAAAAAAAAAAGATTATCTGACCAGCCTCACCAGTTTGTCCTATGATCCTCTTGCACAGATTGCCTGAGACTGGGAAACGAGCTTCAACGAGTGGAAGGGTAGTGAAGGACAAGTGACACGGACACCTACGGAGACTGGCCAGGTGGAATGAAGAAATGGCTCATCGGTTATAACACTTAAGCGATAAAGAGGACTAGCTACAGAATAGGGTAAACTCATTACCTCCAGAAGATAAATAACACAGGTGAAATGTTAGTTAAAATGTAAATGTATCTGAATGCACTTGGGGCAATTTATGAATCATTCTTTTCAGCTGTATGTGGCTTTGTGTTTAGTTAATTAGGCTGTGAAGAAAAAGAAAACAGCAATAATAATAAGGAATTAGTTTATCATTCGTAATTTTCTCCAGGGAAATATTCGGTGTCATCACTAACAACATTTTAAATTACGTTGAGTCTGAGGGCTCTAGCAGTCTTCTTCGACTTAATGATAATTACTTCTTAAGGGATTTTTTTTATAAACAATGATTACCTGTCGATGTGTGAGCAAGGTGCATCAAGTACACCGTAGCCTTCATCTGACTGATTTTTTTTTTTTTTTTACTTTGCAAATATTAAGTTTTAACTGGTATAATTTATTTCAGATATCTTGGTTGATAAATAAAACATTTTTCACCTACTAGCTGCCCTGGCATGTATTCAGGTTCAATTCTGCATTAAATTCTAGACTTTCAGTCTTCCTGTAAATAAATAAATCTCAATCACTACAACCTTTTCCAGGACACTGGATATGAATCCTTGCCTGAGGGCGGAACTGGAATTATTTGATGGACGGAGTAATTGGCAAATGTTATGAGGGATGGACTTCACTTCTGGCCAATAGGATTCGAGTTGGGTGGAGCCCCCCCCGCACCAAGTTAGACTGCGGAGAGCATCACATACAACCGAGTGAGGCGGAGTGAGCGGTCTTGGGTTTGAATGTTGTATAGTGTGTATTGTTTCACTTTCTGCTTTTTAAATATTAAAAAGCTAACCGGCGCTTCGAATTAAGGTAGGAAGACGGTGAGAGTGATGCATTCTTTATTTTATCACGATGAAATCTGCCGTTTGTACTGTATGAAACGGATGAAATTCGTTTTCTGTAACCGCAGCTACGGAACGGACCTTTTTGCGCTTTTAGTAAATAATTGAATTTGGGGCATGTCGGTGTTTTATTATCGCGTTGCGCTTTCTCCTTAAAGTGTGTGCTTTGGTGACTCAGTGGTAGATGGTTTGTTTCGGTCTTTTTGTATTAGACCCCCCACCCAAAGAAAGCACACGTGGTATGGGGGTATTTACTTTAAGTGGCATGCGGTGGGCTGCAGGGGCTGCCATTTCAATTTATTTTCCAATTCGGGTGGTAAGAGGCCTCCACGCTTTTTAGCTGCGGGGTGGGCGGCATTGTCCTCTTTAACGTGTGCCTCAGTGTCATCTTCACTGGGAGCTATCTGGAGAAGGCGTTTAATTCCCCTTTGAGCGTCAGGCTGCAGTGCGTTATGCTGTTGAAGTGGTATTTTAAATAACAGGCGAAGCCTTGCAGCAGCAGTCATTACCTGAGGTATGCGTGTCAGACAATGACACGGTGCCGATGCTCCTCTGCTGTAACGTGGAGCCCGGCTCCGTCTGAAACCTTCAAAGCAGCTACTTAATTGTGAGTCTGAGTTAGCTGGCGAGTCTGACTCAGTTTTCCGCACGTGCCCAGTCAGCAGTTTTGAAAGAAGATGTCAGTGAAACCAAATTCGATAATAAAGACAAACAGTCCTACAGTGGAAAGATTTCAAGGGGATGGTGCCGTGATTTCCAGCTTCATACAGCAGCAGCGGTTTTGGCTTTTTCAGACATGACCCATATCGGCCAGCCACGAACACGCCAGAATGCCTGTGTGTGAACAGAGCGTCGTCAGAAATGTTTGTTGTTGTCCTTAAACCAGAACTGGGCGATTTGTTTTGCCAGACCTTGAGCGGCTTTGAGGGACGTGGAGACGTTGTTCGAGACTCCTGACTTCTAGGCATCTTCACATCCAGTCCGCTCCATCGGTGCTGTAATCGCACCGTGGTGGTCTCTGCTGGCTTTCGTTACCCTGTTGATAAGATGCGGTGTTAGAAGGACGTCTTCACATTGAACAGTTATCTGGTCAGAAAGTTCTGGGCTGTTGGTGACAGCCTCCTGTGTCTTGAACTCTTTCGGCAACACCTGTAATCACACCTGCCATATCCCTTAGAAATAACCGCGCCATTAGGTTATCAAAGTGTCCCTGTCTTTGATTAGGGTCTGGTGAAACTGGTTCAGGGAACAGAAGCCAACAATGCAACAGATGAGACGTTTTCATTACTGACATTTAAAAAAAAAAAAAGTTACAGATTAACATTTGGCAGAAGAAACCGAGTTGCTTTAACAAGACATCTGTAATCCTGTACGTAGTTGGTTTTTGGCAGTGTTGATATGATTTAGATTAGAGATTTAAACGTAGTATTACAATCAACATAAATGAAATCAAAGGACGGATAGCGGCAAAGCTGGCAGGGTGGAAAAGTGCGTTTGAATTTTCGCGTATTTGCTCAGGCGACCCCAGGATCCTACGTGCTGCCAGGGAGGGGTCCTCTCCCGGCGATGCTTTGTTCTTGTACGAGCACGTCGGAGATCCAGCCCCCGCAATGCGGGGTGGTCTGTGCATCGCTGATGTGACGGGGCTTGGAGATGAGTAAATGGGCCGAGGCAGGGGCCGCTTGGGCTGATTAGTAATGGGGAGACTTATTTGCAGCTGGTGAGAAAGAGTAGTAATTACTGCAGCCGTCGCTAACCCATTGACAGGCTCTTGTGAAAAAGAAGCGGCGGCAGAGAGAACCTGTTCACCGTCCAATTTTATTGGACTGAAAAGGGGACGTGATGGGGGTTGAGGGCTGGCTGCCGATTTAAAAAACGCCATTTCCTTTAGGGGTCCTCCCACTGGACTTGGTGACGTCCTAGTGGGAACGGTGTCCCCCCCCGTAGTGGTCCCCTTAGTGCAGCACATGTTAACATGCTGTATAGGATGACCTCCACTCCCTGGGTTCTTACAGAGGCCCAGTGAAGTTTACTGCCTTCTCTCTAATTACTACTTGGTTATTAAATTAGATTTTTCGGTTTGCCTGACTCTGTGGTTAAACTTGGATTTGGAACTGTGGAACCAAAATGGGGAGAAAAAAAAAACAAATAGCCTTTTCTGCAGTGAGTGGTACTGTTAACAGGAAGTCAGGATGGTTTAAAACATGGTTTCGACCCATTTACCAGGGTACCTTGCCATTTCTTGTGCTCTCTGGCTGCTAGGCTGGAAGATGAATTTAGTGCAGGACTTCCACATGTGTCTCAGTGGGAGTGTGTAAATGTATATTTAAACAGTTCTTATGGTGGTGTGTTCTGCATTAGGACTTGGTCACAGTGATGTGACTTGTATTTCTATGGAACCCCTCTCTCCCACGGTCCCCTCTGCTCTTGTGACCCTAGCTCTTATTTTTTACATCAAACCAGCTGGCCTTACTGCTCCCTTGAGTGTCATCTGGGGAACTGCGCAGTCTTCCGCCCAAGAGTGGGACACTAACATGTCTGTTGAATTGAAGGGTAATATTTTTCCATCTTAGGCTCTCTTCACTAAGTTACTGGAGCTAAAATTCCAAATTGGCAGGGTGAAGGCAGGTGTTTCCATTTTGGATTGGCTGAAAGCGGCAGCAGAGGTGTAATAACTGCTGTGCTTCTCCCTCCTCTATCCTGACGTGCTCACCATCTGCTAACAAATGGGTGCATTGGGGAACCAGAACAGTATGTTAGGGTTCCACCTCTGGAGTGCTTCTGTCAAGGGGCTTTCATGGATTACAACATAGGCTTGATGTCCACATGCATTTTCCTTAATAGATGTTAAATGTGTAAAACCCTTATGTACTAGTTAACAGTCCCGTAGGACTTTGCAGGAAAGTAAAACTGAAAGTGAACACTTGTGAGGCGACTTGATTTGTAAGCACTCTGAACAGGGGTTTCCAAAGCCCAGCTTGTGGCTAAAGCCGTTGGAGGCCTTTGCTTGTATCACTCTAGTGCTATTTTCAGCTCTCGTTGCCCTGCCTTCTGCTCCCAGCTCTTCACTTTTACAATTGCTTTGCCATGTCTCTCACTTCCCCATTTAATGCCGTCTACTTGTTCACATCTTTTTAACCACAAACTTGCTTGAAAGACTTTAGTGGTAATATGTACTATAACTTCATTGACCTTCCTGACTAGCTACTAGACCCTCAAGGTATGATTTAGCATTAGTCTGGAAGTGGACAGCATACGGTTTACCTTGGTCTTCTGAATGAGTTATTTTACCTGTGTCACCGCAGTGAGTATTTACTTGACATCTTCTCGACAGTGATGCATATTGAGCATCTTGGTTTGTATCGGAGCACATTACTGTACTGTGCCTTAGCTTTTTTTGGGGCCGTTATGCAGCTTAGGATAGTCTCCTGACTCCCTTGGTGTACAAACTGTGTGCCTGTTATCCCCTGCTCTTTACCCCTCACATCTATAATGGGCTTGTCTTTCCCTGCTCTCTGTAATGGTAGCATGCCCGTGGGGGTTGGGGAGCCGTTGACCTTTGACCCCGACCCCCCCACCCCCAAAAAAAAAAGGTTTTTTCTTCTTGCTGAGGAGGAGTTTTTGGGTCCCTCTCTTGTCTTCCGACCTCTTTCATGAAAGTATACTATAATTATCACACATTTGTGTTAAGTGCCTTGAGGCACCTGTGTCGCAAAACATGCGTGTGTGGCGCTGGTAAATCTCAATTAGGGGCCACATCCGTGGGCCCCCAGGGAGCATTGTGCTGCCACCTGCTTGTGGCGAGGATCCCGAACGCCGGGTGTCTAGATATCCTGTCTCATCTGCTCCGGAGGTTGGTTTAAGCCCTAAACAATGACCTTTTTGGGAAGTACCGACTGAGTATATTCCGTATTATTCTTCGGGCTTTCATTGTTGCTCATGGTCTCTGTGTGGTAACAGAAGTCGTGAGAGGGACCTCCCATCCTGACGAGTGACTGCTGCTGGGATGTTCGCATGGTCTCGTGGCTTTTACCATGAGCCCTTGTGCAGGTTTTACAGGTGCAGCTGTGTGTACATCTGACTGCAGTTAAAGCAACTCTGTCATTGGATGTAAGTAGTCCTAAATGTGAACCCAACGAGTTCTCTGCTTCCGCCTTTTTCGCTGTGGTTTTGGCTTTGATAGACTGTTTCCCACCAACCTCCTGACCTGATTTTTCTCGGACGAGTTTGTGTGATTTGTTTTAATACTCCCAGAATCTCAAGCAAACAGCACTGTTCTGACTCTCATCACAGAGAGGGCGTGAGAGCATCCTACTTGTTTCCATGGTCCGGGTTCCCAGCAGACCGCCCCTTCAGCATTTTTCAATGTATAATATGTTATTAAATGGTTATTGATAGAGTGGCTGCTCCATAAGAGTGGCAGGACTGGATTTCCAGTTAGACTTCTTTCCTTTGGTGTTTTAGTTATTCCATTTTTTTTAAATTTGGTTGTGGTTCATGAATTTTAAATTTCCCTTTTCACTGTTGGCATCAAACCACGTTCTTCCATGGGGCACCAGAAGGGGCAGGAGGAAATGGAATGGTGGCGTCTCGTCCCTCTTCCAGGCTGAGCCTAGCTGATCTATATGAATGTCTTGTGGTGTGACACGCTGTGATGTACTGCCAACAGTCTGTGATGGCTGTTTGGTTTGTTTGTTCATTCTCGATATGATGTCATTCGAATGCAGTCTTCCCCCCCCATTGTGAACTGTGCGTTTGTGCCACATGCTGTGGTGGTGTTTACTGCCCCAGTCCTTGCCTCCTCCCCTCTTACACCTCGGGACTAGGAGCTGGTCAGAGTTGATTTGGATTGTTTGGCACATAAGAGAGGAGGTACTGGAAAGCCAAGATTGCTGGCATGCTGGTTTTGCTGTAGACTGGTTTAAAGGTCCAGTCTGTAAAACGGGTTCAGGGACTTTGGTAATGCGGGAATCTAAAGCGGTTAATGGTAAGACTGTGTGCTTCGTGGCCAGAGGCTAGTTTCACCGCTTTGCATTTCAAACCTGTGATGTCACTTGATCGTCTTGGCTGGGTTGGGTCAAATCGGCACAGTTCCTCCACAGAGGAGATGAAGTCGCTTGGGATTGTTGTTTTACCACCATCTTCTTTTACGTTTTCCATTACCGTGACTGTGTTTTGCCATGACACCCTGTTATTTACATGCGTGTTATGGACCTGATGGCTGCTTTGGGGCTTGACCACAGGAAGGCTGTTATTATGGCACGTTTCCTTCGAGTCTGTGAAGGAAGGAGATGGTGACAGTCTCTTTCAAAAAGTGTGTGTGAGATCCTTAACAGTTCCGGCGTGTCACTTTGCAAGGTTGAGTGCTGCCTGCTCTGTTGTCTGTAGTCAGTATGGTCAGTGCTGCAGGCGATGTGAGATTATGGTGGTGGTGGGTAATGACCTGTGGGGTGTTTTTTTTTTTTTTTTTTAAATAGGCAGTTGGGGGGGATGCTGAGATGGCCATCCTGACTGCAGTCGTCAGGTAGGCTTAGTGCTGTACAGGTATTATGGTTAGGGTTACAGGGGCTAACCTGCCCCCGTCACCCAGTGAAGGAGGGAGATGGAGACTGTCACGCTTCGGTGTATGTAGAAAGAGAGCGATCTTTGGTGGTGTCACGGCTTCTGTCTCTGCGGTCCCGTTTTTGATATCATGAAGACCAACGTAGTGATGCAAGAGAAAAATCAGGGCCATTGAAGTGGAGTAATGTAAGAATGGACTCGGGCTCGAGCGTTGTCCTCCTTGGTGGCCATTCTCTCTTACTCCTGCAGGGCCTCGGCTTATGCTACACGCACATGACACCTAAGGATGTGGTGTGTGACTTTCTCAAGGCAGTCTTGGGGGAAGGGGTTATGCTTGTCAACAGCAGTCAGATTGTTGCATGAGTTGCATGGTTTGCATTGTTCTGGTGGGAGCTGCAAGGTTGTGGAAACCGCTACTATTCTGGCTGTGTTGGGGGTTTTTTTTTTTTTTTTTAACCATTTATCAGGTGCCACCAAAGAGATTTAATCTCAAAGCTGAGCAGCCAGTGTGTGCTGGGTATCGGTAACTGTTTGCCCCTCCAGAGGAGGGTGGCAGGTGAGAACGGGGTTCGGGGTTAAGTTTGTGTTGGACGTGTCCATTATGCAGCTGCACCTTGGAATCCCAGAAACCAGACAACGGTTTTTCGTCATGTGGCAAAACTTTAGCTCCCGTTGAGCATCTGCTTGGGATGCTGTGGTCACATTTGACAACTGACAGCTGCACATTTTATTGCCGTGTCATTTGCTGCATCCTGATGCCTTCGGACTGACTGGAGGCCGTACTCTGGGCCACCAGTGCCTGCAAGCTCCACTTATCAGGGCCTCCCCATTAGCTGAAGGAGGGCAATGTGTGTGCACCATGTCTGAACCTTCTGTCACTTCCTGAATGCCTCGGTGGCTGTGAACCTCCCCACCTGACATTGGATGAATGTACTTGGGCAAGGCCACAGAGTCTGGGTGGAGGATGGCCTGGCCTTCTAAGGAAGTCACACCGCGGCCATGAGACTGTGTTTAGACCATGCATATCATTTCTGGACCTTGCATATGGAGAGGCCCTGAAGATGAGGTAGTGTACAGTACAATAGCCTGCTGGTGACCAGGTTAGGGTGTGTGTTCACACAGGCTCCTGGCCTGAATCTCCAGCCTGTCCTCGTTTTATTTTACACTCACCCTCGGTGATTCGAAAACCTCACTGAACAGTCAGGCACCCCATTTGATCGCAACTTTGTCTGCTACATAAATGAACATAAGCGTGACCTCAGGGTCACATGATAAGGCCCACACCATCACTGTCCTGGGTGCAACAGTCTGCGTTTTCGCCTGTTTTGCATGTAACAGTCACAACGAAAACTTTGTGCCTCTAATTTCAGGGACGTTTAGTTGGTGACCCCTGTCGTACGTGTAACGCGGTGCAGTTTTCCACCCTTTCGAGCATCAATTTTAATTCGTAGTGTAGTTTGCATCTGTGTCCGGACGTTACTTCCCCCGAGGGATGTACTGTATGGTATCTGAAATTTCCATGGGGGGTGCAGGGTGATTGCATTCGGGTTGTTTCTGGGTTAGGGTTGGTTTTCTAGGAAGCTATTATTTTTAAGGAGCAAAGTCTCCCTACTAATCACCATGAGGTTCACGTGTGGACCTGCTCTTCCGTTGTTGCGATGAGGGCGGGTACTCGTACTCCACAAAGTCTTGAGTGATGTACGTCGCGTTCCCTCTGCAAAGTTGCCATTTCCAGAGCGACCGCTCAGGCTGTGGGCCTGTTTGTCCTCCCCCTCCCATACAGTTTACTTCCCCAAACCCAGACACGCGCTTGCACGCACTCTTGCATTCTTTGCACAGCCAGTATCGTGTGTTTGTGTAATCTTCTGAAGACAAAGCTTCAACTAAGACTCAGGAAATAGCTGGTGCTTCCTGAAAAAGCTAAAATTGGTTAAACATGATGGGGTTTCATCACATTGTACGAATGATCTCTGCTCAGCTCATAACCTCTCGCTCAAGTTAAGTGTTTAATGGAGGAGCTGGGTAGACTGTCATTCTGTACAAAGCATCTATAAATCGCTTCTGCAATCTCATTCCAAAGATTAACCTATTTTGGACAAATCTGTACAAGCGTATGGAATGTGTCTGCATTTGGATGTAGGAAGAATAGTGGAAAGTGGATGTTTGAGGATTAGTCATGCTGTAAAATTCCCCCTGACAGAAGCTGTCTGTGCAGGATCAGGTTAATCTCCAGTGGAATGGGAACCTCCCCCCAGTGCCCTCTGCACTGCCTGTAACAGTGCTGCCTTCCCTACCTTTTATTCACACGTGGATTCACTCTTGCAGATCTGTGTAAAACTTCTGCTTTAACCTGACCAGCCTTGATGTGGCAAGGTAAGACCTCGTTGCATTGTAGAAGTGACCATGTGGCAGGAGATGCAGCCTGTCTGTTCTTAGATTAACAACTGTTATCCTAGATCGGCCATATCCACTGACAACAGTCCTTTGTAAATTAAGCCGAAACCTCAGTTACAGAACAAAGTGCAGGTTAGGGAAGAACCACAGCATGGGTGTCCAGTTTGAGTGGGTGGTCTTCCTGGGGCTTTTCAGTCATAGAGAGGAAGCCCCCTTGCCTGGGTATGCCGGCATTGTGGGCCGGGTTGTCTTCATCTCTCTTCGTCAACCCATAGGTGGCTGACAAAGTAACTTTTGTTAGGAAGTGGGTGAAATGCCTCACCTTGGAGGTGTGCTGCTCTTCTTTTTAGATATGACCAGTGAGGAGCTCTCACTTCCCCACACGCACCCTCTCAGTGCTTAGATGCAAAAAGAAGTCAGAACAGACTATTCACGTGCTTTCAGGGCTTAAAATTCATTTTTCAAAATGGGGGGGGGGGGAATTCCCCCCCGTCAATGCATCACATAGGGGGGATTTATACAGTTTGTGGAAATACTTCTTGTGAGCTTAAATAGGTCTTACATATTGCCGCTCCCCTCCAATTTAAGGAATTCTGAAGTATATTCCTATAATTTCCGATTCTCTAGTGATCTTTTAAGCTGCATCAGTGGCCATATTCTTACTTGTCAGCTGCCTCTTCTCTGGTCTTCATGCACTTGTTTACCTGTACTGTCTCCTCTGCTTCATCTTTCAATAAAAAAAAATTAAACTGCTCTTAACACAGTGAATTTATGAACTTAGTTTTAATCCTGTTATGTGTACTGAATTTGTTTACTTGACAAGTCTTTGCTGACTTATCGGGATTCTCTTAACTATATACATTGCTGTGATTCCCCCCCACTGGTCATCTTTTCAAGGTGATATGCCCATCTCATTCATATAGTTCCATAACGGTCTGCTGCCAGTGTTTTCAAAGAAGGACACTCCATTTCCTTCGTGAATTTAACTAGGGGGCTAAATTTTAAATTGGGCAATTCGTTTTTTGCGATGAAGCAGGTGGTTTTTTTAGAAGGCCTTTCATTTGCTTCTCACACTGCAACTGCGCAATTTCAATTGCATCAGCCGTCGCATTCTTATGGTACGTTCACACCGTGAGTGGCAAGACCGTCAAAGCGACCGGAAGTCATTCATTCTCTGTGGGAGAGTGTGTAGTGATTTGGGCGGTGAGAGCGTCAAAATGAAGTTGAAGCTTGGTCAACTTTATGGTAATGAGCTATGACGCGGCTTGGAGGCATCTAATTGGAATGTAGAAATGCCTCGCTAAAGTGAGATACACAGAACACAACCATGTAAACTTTTGTTCCCACGCCTATACGGCCTCACCAGTTATTTATGACGTCCCTATTTGCGTACAGGGACCTAAAAAATGAGGCATGGACCAAGGTGTCTGAAGCTGTTGGTGTTCCAGGGGGTTTGTGAAATGCATAATACAGTATATTCTTGTGAAAAAGGAAAGACATCGCATACTAATTTTGGCGCCATATCATGCAAAACAATGCGAATTGTCGATGGCATTAACATTACCGACATCTTCGCCACAGGTAAATCAGTGCTGCATTTAAGTAACTACCTCGCGATTATCCATAGTGCGAAGATGAACTTGAAAAGAAATGCAACACAATTTATAGGCAACATTTTCCCTCCAGAACGCTTTTTTTTTTTTTTTTTTTTTTTTTTTAAGTAGGAATGCAATTAACTGGCTTACAACAATATCGATTCGACAAATTATACCCTATCGGCAGTCAGCAAAAAGATAAGCATTTGTTTGCTTTCTGGCCCCTTTAAAAAAGGTGTGTGTGTGTGTGTGTGTGTGTGTGGAGGGGGGGGGCTATGTTCAACTGAAGTAGGTTGGAAGTTGGTCCGTCTGGTTAATATTTCCTTATTCATACCGGTCCATTACTAGATCGCTGTAAATGTGTGCCGGGATTTCTCACATTGTAATTGCTAGGGTTGGGGGACTTGAATAAATTATGTGCGATATCCGCAATCCCGCGCTGAAATTTAAGCCCTGTTTTACTTCTACGGTGGTAGACAATGCGATTTAAGGTGGTTCACTGAAGCCTCACGTCTCAAAGACCAAATTGTCCTGCATTATGGCCGGTTCTCAGTTTCTTCACGTTGAGGTGCTCTGCAGGAGTTCAGTCTTGCATATGATCTGTACTAGGTCCAATTTAAACCCTCGAAGACTTAATCTGAGTCCTTTGGTTTACTGGCTGCTAAGAAGAGGAGTGAAATGGCTGAGGGGATTGTCATACTCTTACTACTTGCTCCCCTACTCTTCAGAGGCTTTCTTTCATAACTTTCCATAGTGCTAGAAGAAAGACAAACTGCATGGGTAACCCGAAGTTACCGTTCATCGTGTTATTTCTCTCATTTTCCAAAAGCCATTGTGAAGATGGGGGTGTTGCACTCCAGTGTGAAACAGCAGTGCACAAAATAATCACTGTGGTTACAACCTACGTGCTAAAACTTCAGGGCTTCTGTAGGCATCTCATAGTTGAAAAACTTTTTTTTGAAAACTTATTGTGGGCTTCGCTAAGGCTTGAGGGAAGCGTTCCTTAAAGCAAGCATCAAACTGGACAACCAGATTTCCTCAGTCAGCCTAGATGTCATAATTATGATTAGTGAGGCAGGAGATACTTATGGTGCTGATTGTGCATGACGGCAAGACTGATGCCTTCTGCTGCCTGAGATAGGCTCTATAACCCCCTGGTGATCCTGAAGATAGACAGATAGATGGACACGCAGTTTCCCAAACTTTAAATCAGGTCTGGCAGCCCATTCCCTACTCTGCTTGTTTGTTGCTTGTTCAGTCCAAAGGTTTCAGGCTGCAGAATCTCCTGTTGTAACACGAGCACATCCCTGAAACTGCTCTCTCTTGTCACCCCCAGGGGTCTGCCTGGCCAAAGATGACCGAGGAGGTGATTGTCGTGGCCAAGTTCGACTATGTGGCACAGCAGGACCAGGAGCTTGACATCAAGAAGAACGAGAGGCTGTGGCTCCTGGATGACTCCAAGTCATGGTGGCGCGTGCGCAACGCTACCAACAGGACGGGCTTTGTGCCGTCCAACTACGTGGAGAGGAAGAATGGCGCGAGGAAAGGGTCTATCGTGAAGAACCTGAAGGACACCTTGGGTAAGGACCTGATGTCTGAGATAGCTGTCGTCTGCTTTGCATCAAACTGACAGTCATAACTGGACTCTTTCTTGGGTGTTTTTAAATCCAGTACACAACTTTCACTAAAAAAAAAAAAAAAGTACAATTCCAGATGCTCCTAATACACAACGGTTGCAGTCAGAAATGGGAAAGTTATTACTTTTCGTTTTTGCCGTGACGGATGCAGAATGATCTGTTGGTGAGAGATGTGTGTAACTGCATTTCCTGTTAGAGCAGCTGTGGCAGTTAGAGCAGCTGGCACCGCAGGCTGCAGGTCCGACTGAGCACACGTGCATCTAAGCAGCCCAGCTGACTGACTCTGTAGTGAGCTGTCCTTCAGAGACGTCTTGGGGTTGTTGGTGGACTGACTTGACTTCTGTAGTTTGAGTTCCCTCTCTCTAGCATGGCCTGAAATATTTTATTTTTTTGTGGAGTAGGAAACTCAGCAAGAAAATGTGGTGAAACAAAAACCTTCTGGTCTGAAAGGCTGCCGTACCTAAAGGGCCCATACATTGTCATGGGCTTCAGTAAGACCCTAACACACATTGGAAATGCAGTCAGTACCGTATTGCATTTTTTCCCTAGTGTAAAAGAGGTCGTTGATTTCTCTTGTCAAACATTTGTTGGATTTCTAACATTCATGTTTCCACTGATGATAGTCTTCCTTATGCCTGTCTAGCTTAAATGACCCTCTTCAGCGTATGTGTTCGGGAGACCAGAAAGGTATGCCAATAGAAAAGCCCCGTTTCACCAAATGCTGCTTGTCCATCATTGTGCTGAAAGCTGTAGGCTCATTGTTCGTTACCAAGACACGATTAGCGTGAGGAAGTACAAATTCTAACTGTCTTCAATGTGAGGCTCTGAATTAAATAAGGGGCCATAGCTTGGACCATGTTCTTCACTTGGATCTGAAAGACTAGCGGCTAGGGTTTCATGGCCGGCCCCTTTGCTCCTATTGGCTGGCTGCAGTCACTTAGCCAGGGCACTGAGCTCATAGCTGTGGACTCCAGCTTGCATGGGATTGTAGTACAGTTTCAGTGGAGAGGTGTGTTGACCTTGAGACTCCACAATGGACATGACAAACTTCGTCAAGCATTTTTTTCGTAAGTTTTGGCTTTGAGGTTGTTTTGACTTTGAAGGATGACTTGCCGTTTGAATCTTAACGCATGCTGTGTCATGACAGGTTGAGCAGTTGCTCTGTAATCATGTGATGTGGTCCATGATATCTGAGCATTTTGCTTATGGCGATCAAACCCCATTGTTCAGATGGGACTTGATGTATGCCGCTGTGTCTTGAAGGGCTCTACATATAAAGTAGAAAGCCTTGTGTAGCCTGAAATTTCCAGATTTCCTCATCTTCTATGCACTAACTTTCTGTATTATTGCCAGTCTTGTACTGTGCCATGTCAGTGTCTTTAAATGTATAATACTTAATGTAGTCATACTGCCTTGATAATTTCTAATGAGGGGCAATGCTGGTCTCAGATGGGACACTTTACTCTCTTTTTACTCCTTATTTTGTACTTCGTGTCATTTTTGGTGCCGTGTCTGAGCTGTGAAAGCCTCCCGTCTTTCCATGACTGTCACCTTGAGCCTTGGACTGACAGACTGCCTTTTTTTAACTCCCTTAATGAGAAGTGGCTGTGAGTGCCACACCGTCCTGGCTGCCTCGTCAAGAGCCCAGGCGTCTTCTCCTCTTGGCTGACAGATGGAGAAGCTGAGCTGCCTATAAATGTCAGCGTGACGAGCCTTTAAACAGGATGTCTCTTTTTAGTGGATGCTTGCCATCCGGAGCAGATGCCATTTTCCGTTTGGGGGTCCCCCAGCTTTAATCGGGAGTATCTGCCACAGCAACGATGACTTCCTGGTTTTCCCCCTCCCACGGGCTGATGGAAGAGGCGTCAGCCTGTTATGACTTGGAACAGAATAGCGGGTAGAGGGTTTGAAGACAAAGGCAGGACAGCAGTGTGTTTTCCTGCAATACGTCTCATTCCGGTGCTTTGTGTTTTCCTGCTCCTTTTGTCCTCTGGCTGTCAGTTTGTTCCCCCCCGTCCCCTGGGTGTTTTACTGGAAAACGGATACATGGTGAAGACCCTAACACGAAAGAAGTGTGTGTGTGTGTGTGTGTGTGTGTGTGTGTGTGTGTGTGTATGTGTGTCCGCGCGCTTTCGGAAGAGCGTCCGTCTCCTCAAAAGCCAACATGAGATGAAGTCCAGAGTTACTTTAAACAAGTCTAGAGAGTCACCAGTCTAATGGATCTTTGAGCTGATGTAACGTCTGCATGCACGAGGGGGCACTCTGAAACACCATTGCTGACCGCGCACACTTGTGACAATGAAAATGGTCAGCCAAAGCTGCTAGTTGAACTGTCAGCTGCTTCAAAGGAGCTGGAGTTTCCAAGACTGAAATTCTGAAATGCAGGATCTGGAAAGGGCGGTTCCAAAGAAGCTGGTGTTGCAAATAAATAGTAGCTTCTGCATTTGAGAAGCAGTTTGGGTTCTCTTAAAAACAGGGAAGTTGGATTTAATTCCACGTTGTTTACTCAACTTTTGAGGTGGGACTGAGTGTTTAACAAAGTCTCTTGTGTTCTGCTTCCTGCCAAGGTTAGGGCCACTGGTTAGGTTTAGTTTGAATCCTCAGATTGCATGTTTGTGTCACACTAAAAATGGTTAGCTTGGCTTTTGAGTCGCTTGCAGTGTATGAAGAGCATTGCAAAAGTGTTCAGGCCTCTTCTGCCGTGTCCAAACCCTAATGTAAAATGCAAACGGCTAATTGCCGTGTTCCTGTGTCACTAGCTCACACTGGTTTCTGATCACCAAGGGAGCAGACCTACTGTACTGGATGTGTGTATTTGGGATTTGGCCACAATGTTGAAGTCCATTGAACTTTGAAACATCTGCTGTCGTAATCAGGTCAAAATGACCAGCCTTGGCTTTAGCTGAGAACATCCAACATTAATCGCCTTGCTTTTAGGGATAAGGGAAAACCGTATCGTTAGCTTGAGGTGCACGTTATAGCAACAGGATTTTGAGTTCAAAGCCAGTGCAGTTGATGCAATTGAGTGTTAACTGTTGAGTGAGAAGCAAAGAAACTTCGATTTTGTGGTGTTAACGGGGTCGTACTGAAGCCATTAAAAATGTGTGTTGGCTCAGGACCAGAGGGCGGGCATTTTTTAACATGGACGGTTTCCAGAAGGCTGCTGTCCTTCCTGAAACCCCCTTCCTCTCCTCTGGCTCTGCACTATATCTGGAGGGTACATTGTTTTCAGACCTTCTTGAGTTGGAAGCTGTGCTCTCTGGGAAATGACTGTTCCTCTGCTTCTGCCCCCACACCACTGTCTTGGTGACTTTCTGCCAGCAAAGCATGTTGGTGCTTGCTGGGCTCCTCTGGCTGTTCGCCGTGCATTCAAAACGCTGGGAGGGGAGTCATTCCCGTCCTTGGTTGGATGGCTGAGGCAGTGTGATAGCTGCCGGTGTTCCATATCTCCGAGAGATGAACTCCAGCTCCTTCTGATGGTGATGTGGTGTGTACTCCATGGAAGTTAATGAATGACCCTGTGTCATTAATACAGCTGTGTGCGAATGAGAGTAGGGTGAACATGCCAGTCAGGCACCCAACACAGCCTCATTCTATTTAACCGTTAGGTATTAGAATGGAGACCATAACCTTCCTCTGCAGACCTCACTGCCTGAATGGTTTAGTTAGGAGAATTACAAAAAAAAGGCCAATTTAATTTGTCTGATTATCATAGATGTTTTCTAAAAAACTAATTGCTACCATTTTTCCAAATTCAGAACTGCTAGTTGAGTTCAGCTAAAGAAACATTTTAAAATATTTTATGATATTTAACTTGAGGAGAAAGTATTTATCACTGGCTTTTAAGGTTAATGCCTCTTGCATTGCTTTTTTTTTTTTTTTTTAAAAATTCTGCTGTAATATAGAGGGGACGGCTCTTCTGCTAAGAGTGGCGTGATTTACAGCATCCCACAAATACCCGTGCCTTGACACATTCAGAAGGTGAGCATATGTCTGCTAATGCCTTCGGAATCGAAGCCGTGTCCCAATGGCCGCGTTGAACCCAGCCTCGTGATGGCATTGATTTTTAAAAAAGGCACCCTGTGGTATCTCTTAGGGTCGTATTTCCTTCTGTGATTCAGAGTCTCCAGCCTTGTTCAGGGTACAGCAACTGCAGGCAATGTGTTTTACCCACAGGGTGAACAGCGGGTGCTGGAAAAGCTGCCTTGATGTCAGAGTAGTTTCATACCCATTATCACTGCCTTCTGGGTGCCTGGTGGGCGGAAGCGAGAAGTGTCTGATATGTTGGTAATTGTGTCAATAGCCATACACTATCACTCGCGCTACATTTGGAAGGTCCTGTCCTGATGCTGTCATAAGTTGTTCTGCTGCCAGCGGGCGCTTGGAGCATCTGCCCCTATGGTGGCTGTCTTCCTCAGCTCTTATAGCCCCAACTTGTTCATGGAGCTGACTGCAGGAACGTCGACTCTCTCTCACCTGCTTGTCGAATGGGTGACATGATTTCTACACCTTGAACTTTGCAGACTGGCATCGCACTCCGAGCTGGTCTCCCTCTACCTCGGTTGCATTCTTCTCCAGGCGTCTCCACACTCGGAAGACCCACAAACCTGCAAAAGTGCAGCATTAACTGAGACTGGCTGACAGTGGAGGAATAGAAAGAGACGAGGTGTCTGTGGTTGGCTGGAGGACAGCTGCGGTGGTGGTCATTGTCAGCTGTCTCCATGACGACCATTACTTTCATGGCAGATGGTGATTACCGTTGGCCTTTTTCCCCTCTGCAGGTGTGATGTCAGCTTAGGAAGCTGTATCTCTGCTATCGTATTTCAGTGTAAGCACCACTGGGGCTTGGAGATTCAAAAGCCTGAGGGGGTGGGGTTAATTAGTAAGGTCCCAACTGGAGAGTCTGGTGTAAGGGGTGAGATGTGGTCTTAATATCTCAGTTGGGGGGGGTCTGCCGGCTAGAAGAATGCCACTTGGTAACACTTCTGTACTGTGACGGCAGCATCGCCGTGCTCAGCTGGAGACGGCTCTGTACCAATATGAAAAAACAGTGTTGACTTCATAGCCTGCCCTTTCTCAGTTGACTGAAAATGTTATGTTGTTACTGATAGACATTTGAGTTTGACCTTTAAATGAACCCACCAGTTTTACTAAAAGGTGCTTTCCCCAATGCCTTCAGCATCTGGGATGTTCTCCACTGTAACAATCATGAAGATAATGATGTCTTCCAGCTTCACCCACTCTGGTACTCCTTTATTTGCATGCCCAGAAGAGTTCCAGTATGTTCTGTAATCCTGGCAAGGTTTTTCTTTAATCAGATTGACTGTTAGTTCAAAAAATGGCTGTCAACTGGGTGCCATTCCTGCTTTATCAAGGTGATGTCGCAGCCTGGTGTTTACATTGACGTTCTACTGAGGATGTGAGAGTGGGACAGCAGTTTGACATGTATTGTCAGCGGGGGGGGGTCCATGCCCCTGCTGTCATGGTACAAAGCTGATGAATAGCGCCCCCTGGGGGGAGTTGTGGGAGGTGGCAGCTGGATTGGGCCACATAGTTTACAGAATGACTTTATTCTGCACGTGGCGTGTTTAGGCATGTTATGGTTCATACGGTATACCTTCATGTGTTTGTGCCTGGGGGGTTAAGTTCAAGTCAGAATGTGTCATTGCATACCTTGGACAGACTGGGCTGATGGTTGTGCAAAAATCCAGGAAGACAGTGGAATGTAGGTGAAGGCTCACAAATGAGTTGGTATGTGTCCCTCACAAGGTGAGGGAAACGGGAGGGGTTTCCTAGGTAAAGCTCTGAGGTTGGGGCTGATTGTTGACTGATCGCTGCCGACCCCTCAGGTTCAGGGTAAATTGGTATGACCGCAGGCCAATATTTAGTGAGCACATCAGTAAAGGCCAGTCTCCTCCAGTGACCCACTCTGTGATAATGATCACCCTCTGAGGAGAGGGTGAGCTTTCTGGGTGAGATGGCAAGTGGTGTGGGTGCAGAAGTCTATAGATGAGTGCCTAAACATGCTAAATCACTAATCCTTGAGCTCATGGCCTCTTCTGCTCATTGCAGGGATCGGGAAGGTGAAGCGGAAGCCCAGCGGGAGCACTGCTACCGGTGCAGACTCCGACTCTGGGCCAGACGGCGGCGAGCGCGTTTTTCAGCTGAACCTGCCGGCGCTAGTCAAGTTCAGCTACATGGCAGAGCGGGAAGACGAGCTGTCACTGGTCAAGGGCACTCGTGTCATCGTCAAGGAGAAGTGCAGCGACGGCTGGTGGCGGGGCAGCTACAATGGTCGTTCAGGCTGGTTTCCCTCCAACTACGTGACTGAGGAGCTGGACTGCCCCCCGGAGGTACCGTCAGGGTCGCTGATGGAGAAGCTGGCGGCGGCAGTCCACAGCTCTAACGGTGGGCGCGCGCTGGACGTTGTCCAAGCGCTCTACCCCTTCAGCTCTGGTAGCGACGAGGAGCTCAGCTTCGAGCGCGGCGAGTTCATGGACCTGTTGGAGAGGCCCGAGAATGACCCCGAGTGGTGGAGGTGTCGCAAGGCCGATGGCCAGGTGGGCCTCGTGCCCAAGAACTACGTGGCAGTGCGGGGGGATGGCCACAGCTTGCCGGGTGGCACCGGCCCCCCACCACCAGATTGCGATTATATCGAACCCGCAAATGTGGGCAAGTTTGCCGGGCAGCCATGGTACTACGGCAAAGTGACACGACAGCAGGCTGAGGTGGCCCTGAACCAGCGTGGTGGGGGCGGTGACTTCCTGATTAGGGATAGTGAATCCTCGGTAAGTCACTTGGCACCGGCCTCCTGTTAACCCACTTAAGGAACCCAGCTTAAGCATGGAATTTTGGCCAATTTTTAATCAGTCATTTAATAAATACCAAAAAAAAATCCTGTTATAAACTATACACTTAGTCTAGTATAAAATTTCCTGTTTTTCATTAGCATCTTAAATATTGAGATTTAGTTGTAGAAGCAGGGCTGGCTCACAGAACAGCATAATTTGTGCTGCAGCCCCAATTTAAAGTAAAAGCTGTTGTGTTGGTGTCAAATGGACGATTTCACAGTGTCTTTTGCCGGGACTTTCTTTGGCCACATCAGTAGAATTGCATGTTGTGTATGAAGGGCACCTCATCCTGCCGCTTTTGTCACACACTGACTGTCAGTGATGACGAGTCAGTTTTAAGAAACTCATTCAGATGTTTTTCCAAAAGGAAAGTAGACCTTTGTAGGCAGGGTATATTTCAAACAAAAAAATCAGATGTCATTTACCTGACATTGTGCATCAGGGCAAAAAAAAAAAAAAAAAATGCTGAGTTCACCACGGTGAGCACCATGTCTTGCACAGGCAGGCAATCAGAACTCCAGTGTTCACCATTTCTCTAACTGAAACAACACACTTTCTACAGTTGGTCAGAACACATTACATAGTCAACTGTGTAACCTGATTTTGTTTATTTTTGTGCCTGAAACTTTTATTGCTCCCTTTTTTAACCAGGTCTTTATTATAAATGAGATGTTAAATCTCAGTGGAACTAATCTGGTTTAATAAAGCTGGGGGTTGAATAACATGGTTTGATGATAGAAATTGCCATTCAACTTGGTGGAAAAAAAACCCAAATTGTGCAAAATCACTGTTCGCCTTCCTTGTAGAGAACCACTTTTTTTTTTGCATCTCCAATTATGTTGCGTATGAAAAACGTGTTCAGCAATGTTTCAACTTTGGCTAGTTTGCACTTTTTTTGGTATACGCCAGCCCTTTGTCACTGCCAGAATCTCGATCTGCATGAAACCTTTAGTTGCCATGCCAGGAACACATTTCATCCTGTTTACTTGCTGAAACCACGTTGAGGTACGGTGCATGCATTCTCTGAAAACCTCTCCAGCTGTTTGCCGTTAACGTCTCTCCTGTTTTTCCTCCACCCCTCTAAGCCTGACGATTTCTCCATCTCCCTGAAAGCCAAGAGCAAGAACAAACATTTCAAAGTGCAGCTCAAGGATGACCTTTACTGCATCGGCCAGCGCAGGTTTGCTTCCATGGAGGAGCTGGTGGAGCACTACAAGAAAGCGCCCATTTTCACCAGCGAGCAGGGGGACAAGCTCTACCTGATCAAGGCACTCCCCTCCTGACTGCAGCAGGCTTTCCTCATCCTGAGATGAGTGCTTCCTCTTTTCAAGTGGACATTACTGCTGATTCACCTGCAAAATCAGCTTCATGACAGCGACTTGTGTAAACATCAGCGTTGCCTCCATTTTGTGTGGGGGGTTTTTTTTTGTTTGTTTGTTTTTTAAAACCTTCAAAAGTTTAACATCCTGGACCATCAAGATATTGAAGTCTTCAGAAAACTGTGCCAAGTATCTTCTGTGAATGTACTCTTGGCATAGTGAGAGCCTTAAATATGCTAAGAGAAACCTGGTTTCCCTCATGGTGCTGTGCTGCAGCAGCTGTGTAATCTACCACAACGTGACAAACCAACACCTTCTCCTCATCTTAAATTATTGGGCGCAGACACTGCTATTGGGTGAGCTCCCAACAGTGTGTGATATGGCCAGCCTGCCAGCTCAGTACAGTACAACAGTCGTGGGATGGCTGACCCCGAGGCCAGGTTGGGGGTTGATGGTTTTGTGACTCTCTCCGGAGGGAGTGTGTGTTGTGGCCAGTCAGTCAGTCAGTTAAGTCTTTATATGTACCAGTATGCAGATTTTGTAGTGGTTTTTAAAATTATGAACACTTAAACTGCTCCTGTAAATTTTTTACTACTTCTGAGTAACCTACACTAGATGCTGGTGCAGAATTTTTAAACCAGATTGACACAGCAGTGTTAGTCTCTGTGTACAATCTGAATTATGTTCCAAGGAGTCTGGCATGAACTAGAAGGGGTGTTTGTGCGCTTCTGTCCTGCATGCTACCCACCCTGAGAGCTGATACACAGTATTTCCTACTTTAACTGGGGCTATTTTCAAAGCCAACCAGCCATGTTGCATACCTTTTTGCATCTTTAATATTTTTTCCCCATTTCTCTTAACAGTACTCAGTTTCTCCCATTTGTACGTGTTTGCTGCTTCAGTCAAGGGTAGTTGAGACAATTTCTCTGGTTCTTGGATGCTTCACTTAATCAGCGCTGGTACACCATGGTTGCTTTGTAAGATCATGTTTTGGGGATGAGAAGTCTGGTAGGTTGGTGGATGGATGGATTCCATAAACCTGAAGGACAGAATGCCTGAAAAATGTTCCTACCATGTGCCTTACTAACTTCTATACCTTTTTTTAAATAACTGTCTGACCCTGTTACCAGCTGTTCTCTCATCTTCCTGTTGGTGTTTTTCTGCAGTGTTGGATGTCTGGATGTGAATCTGTGGTTCATCTGTTTTCTGAAACATTCTCTCAAAGCCACTGCTTTCTGCTTTGGGGTGGAGGTTTTCAAAACTGGACTCCTTGATTTAGGTCCCATCCCCCATAAATGCCAATGAGTATACTCACTCAAGTGACCTTTAACGTAACGAAGTTTAAATACCTCTGACGTAGCCAATCAGTAAGTAAGTGTCCAAATAACTGTTCATAACTGCGTTGACTATGCTATCTGAAATTACAGTTCTAGGTGCTCCTGCTGAGGACCACACTGTTCTTTTTCACTTGGAAAGAATCATCTCATTTTGCAGCGCATTTCCTGAGACCTCCGTGAAAAGTGCTGGGCTATGCTGATAGGTTTCTACACTTCCTGCTTGAAATACTGTGGGTTCTTTGGGCTAAATTCACTTGAATGCAGACTGATACTCCCTGGAAGCTCCAAGGATTGTTAGAGCAGAGAGAAATTGGCCTTATTGCGAAAGTGATTGCATTGTACTGTTTTGTGGGTCTTGAGGGAGAGATTTGTAAATCATTTTGTAATGTTGGAGAACGTATTGGATTCAATGCAATAAATTTACTACGTAAATGACATTATTCCAACACAGTCAGCACTAGCAATACAGAAACAAAACCCAGCCACCAGAAACAGTAAGTCATGGGAGAAGAGTGCCGGGGGCCTTTGCATTTCATATGGAACGTGACATGTAATACAGCATGCTTATAGTAGTGTCCTTCTCCTCCCCCCCTCCCCCCCCCCCCCCATGGTTAACGTGTCATTGTGTTGCACCTTCAGCATTAGAACCTGTGTGTGTGTGTGGGGGGGGGGGGTGTCCTTAACAGGATCGGTCCTGCGTCATTTCAGTGTTCCTGAGAGGTTATCATTTCATCATTCTAAACAGAAACCCCCTGTGAGCATGTCAGTAATTATGATCAAAGATGTAAACTACTGGAACCTATATTCATATTCAGTTTTTGTCTGCCTATCTTGCATGCATAGAAGGAGCATTCCCTGATGACAATGCTTGCTTTTCTGTAGCCAACAATTGAACAGTCACTTTTGAACATGACAAAATCAATATAATTTTATACAGGAGTTTTTAACAATCTGGTACTTGTTCAGCTCAGACCTCAGGTTGTAAAGATAAGTACTGTTAACTTGATACTGTAGCTTTGGAATATAATTGAAGGCAAGATGATGAATTGCTCACTAAAATCAGCAGTGTAGAAACTGGGGCGAAAAAAATGAAGGTGCTGCCATCTGGTGGTTGGGTCTACCTCCCACTGAACCCGACACATTCTTCAGCGCGTGCCTCTTGCGGGGGGGCCGGTGTAATTGAATTGCAGGGTGTTTCCAGAAAAGCATTTATCAGTTGCACTCTACATACTAATGGCAGTGGTGCATTGCGCAGATCCAATGTTATTTGATCAGATAATCTATTTTGGCCAACCATACTCACAGCAGAAGGGCAACAATCTACATGATCACCAGCAGGGGGCCACCTGTCAGCTCACCCAGCTGGGCAGAAATCTGAGGAAAAATTACATGAATTTCTGTAGCAAATGCTTTTGTCTAATCAGTGAAGAACAATGGAAAGTTGGTGTCAGAGAGCGGAGCATCGATGTAGCAGATTGGATGCGCTCTGCCTATCACTTTGAGGGGGGCGGGACCAACGCCAAAAAGCCCTGCAATCTGCTTTGTCAGCCCAGACAGCTGGAGGGCATGGAGACCATCTAGTGGGATGGTACAGATTAGGCGACCTGTGTGATTTGAAGTGGTTGCTGTGTCCCCATGAAGCCTGTGTTCTAAATCCCGCAATATGGTTATGACTTGTTGGGTGATTTGTGCCACTAAGTGCAATTATTCTACCAAGCGCTTCAATTACATTCTCAATCTCCATTAAGAGGTCCTCTTAGTTTAAACTATGTCTTTGCTCTGCTAATCTGTGTATCCAACTACTAACCTCACTTACATCGTCCATAGCTTCTCTGGACATTTCAAACTACTTCCTGTATCGGCTAAACCAAAAAATGGCTATCGCAAAGGGTTAGCAAATCACAAGTTTGGTCCCGCTCCCCTCAAAGTGATAGACAGAGTGCAACTTCATTATGAAAAATGTCATTCACTAAAACGTCATTTAGAAATGCATCATTATGAAAAGTTGGAACTTCATTATGAAATACAATTTAAAGATCTTGCGTAGAAGCCACATTATGATATAAAATACATTCATTGAACTATTTCAGTATAAAATGATTCAATTAATTATCTCAAAAGTGAATTGAAATATTTCATTTTGAGCATTTTGGTGTTCCATATTAAAGGCATTTTGTCATCATCGTTCACTTTTGGCTGCTCCCCTAAGGGGTCGCCACAGCGCATCAACCTTCTCCATCTCCTCCTGGCCTCCGCATCCCGCTCTCACATCAATCACCTGCATGTCCTCTCTCACTACATCCATAAAGCTCCTCTTTGGCCTTCCTCTTTTCCTCTTGCCTGGCAGTTCTATCCTCAACATCCTTCTCCCAATATACCCAGCATCTCTCCTCTGCACAGGTCCAAACCAACGCAATCTCACCTCTCTGACTTTGTCTCCAAACCATCCAACCTGAGCTGACCCTCTAATATACTCATTCCTAATCCTGTCAATCCTTGTCACACCAAATGCAAATCATAACATCTTTAACTCTGCCACCTCCAGCTCTGCCTCCTGTCTTTTCATCAGTGCCACTGTCTCTAGCCCATACAACATAGCTGGCCTCACTACCGTTTTGTAGACCATCCCTTTCACTCTTACTGGTACCTGTCTGTTACAAATCACTCCTGACTCTCTTCTCCACGCTGCCTGCACTCTTATTCACGTCTTTTCTGCACTCCCCATTACTCTGAACTGTTGATCCCAAGTATTTAAACTCATCCACCTTCACCAAGTCTACTCCGTGCATCCTCACCATTCCACTGTCCTCCCTCTCATTCACACACATGTATTCTTAGTTCTACTGACCTTTATTCCCCTCCTCTCTAGAGTATACCTCCACCTCTCCAGGGACTTCTCAGCCTGCTCCCTACTCTCACTAGAGATCACAATGTCATCCACAAACATCATAGTCCACGGGGCCTCCTGTCTGGTCTCGTCTATCAACCTGTCCATCACCATTGCAAATAAGAAAGGGCTCAGAGCTGATCCTTGATGTAATCCACCTCTACCTTGAACACATCTGTCACTCCTACCGCAGACTTCACTGCTGCCTTCGTACATATCCTGTACCATTTTGACATACTTCTCTGCCACTCCCGACTTTCTCACACAATACCACAACTCCTCTCTAGGCACCCTGTCATATGCTTTCTCTTAAGTCCACAAAGATACAATGCAACTCCTAACCTTCTCTATACTTCTCCATCAACACCCTCCAAGCAAACATCACATCTGTAATGCTCTTTCCTGGCATGAAACCATACTGCTGCTCACTAATCGTCACCTCCCTTCTTAGCCTAGCTTCCACTACTCTTTCCCATAACTTCATGCTGTGGCTAATCAGTTTTATCCCTCTAGTTACTACAGTTCTGCACATCACCTTTATTCTTAAAAATCAGTACTAGCACACTTCTCCACTCCTCAGGCATCCTCTTAATTTCCAAGATTGCATTAAACAATCTGGTTAGAAACTCCACTGCCATCGCTCCTAAACATCTCCATGCTTCACCAGGTATATCATCTGGACCAACAGCCTTCCCATTCTTCATCCTCTTCATAGCTGTCCTTACTTCCTCCTTGCTAATCCATTGCACTTGCTGATTCACTATCCCTGCATCATCTAACCTTTTCTCATTCTCTTCATTCATCAGCCCCTCAAAGTACTCTTTCCATCTTCTCAACACTCTCTCCTCACTTGTAAGTATGTTTCCATTGTTATCCTTTATCACCCTAACCTGCTGCACATCTTTTTGAGCTTGGTCCCTCTGCCTAGCCAATTGGTACAGGGCCTTTTCTCCCTCCTTAGTATCCAGCCTCATACAACTTGCCATATGCCTTACCTTTAGCCTTCACCACCTCTCTCTTCACCTTACGCCTCATCTCCTTGTACTCCTGTTTACTTTATCTCTTACTATCCCACTTCCTCTTTGCCAACCTCTTCCTCTGTATACTCTCCTGTACTATGTCATTCCACCACCAGGTTTCCTTGTCCTCCTTCCTCTGACCAGATGTCACACCAAGCACCTTTCTAGCTGTCCCCCTTACCACTTCTGCAGTAGTTGCCCAGCTATCTGGTAAGTCACTACCACCCAGTGCCTGTCTTAACTCCTCCCTGAACTCCACCTTGTTCTTCATTTTTCACCTTCCACCATCTAATCCTTGGCTCTGCTCTCACTCTCCTCTTCTTGATCTCCAAAGTCATCCTACAGACCACCATCCTATGCTGCCTAACTACGCTTCCCCTGTCACCACTTTAGTCTCCAATCTCCTTCAGACTGATATAACCCACCTGTGTGCATCTTCCTCCACTCTTGTATGTCGCCCTGTGTTCCTCCCTCTTAAAATAAGTATTCACCACAGGCATGTCCATCCTTTTCACAAAATCCACTACCATCTGACCTTCTGCATTCCTCTTCTTGACACCATACCTACCCCTCACCTCCTCATCTCGATTCAATTCAATTTTATTTATATAACGCTTTTAACACGGAGCACGGTCCCAAAGCACTTTACATAGTCCCGGGCCCACAGTCCCCAGAGAGTAAGCCAAAGGCAACAGTGGCAAGGAAAAACTCCC
>JAACJT020000001.1:11743415-11803670 GCA_009936485.2 Gymnarchus niloticus
TAGACACGGAATCAAACAGGAACCTAGCATTACTTTTGTTATTCTCTATCAGCCGGGAGAGATATGTGGATCTAGCTCCGACCAGGGCTTGTTTGTACTTTAAAATACTCTCTTTCTATGCTATTCTGAAAACCTCCAAGTTTGTCACACTAGCAGATGGTCAATCGCCAAATTCTCAAATGCGGGGGTGTGTAATATCGGGGAAAAAGTTGCGTGACCATAGTTTACAGGGCTGATTACAACTGTCTTTCCTTCACTCTAATGTTGAGTATAAACAGGCTTGAGGCTGCCGCAGACTTGACTAAATCAGAATCATCTGAGGTGAGGCTGCTAAGAACGATGAATTCGTTAAACCCAATAAAAGGTCTGTCAGCCACCGCGTCTTCTTCTGTTGTGCTGTTGTATGGACTTAGCTCAGATTACCTGCTGTTCTGTTCATTCTCACTGCTGTATGTGAGGCATGGCAGTGCTGTAGAAGAGCTCCATTGGGGGCTGCAGTTTCGGCAGCTTTCTCAGTTACCTTTATGGGCTGAGCTCCTATCCCACTAAATGTACTGAAGCAGTATGGAGAGAAGGAGACGTAACTAGCGGCAGCATCTCCTCCGACACCATGACTACTCATTCAGCAGGATTATTCTTCCTTCAGTTTCAATGGCGTTAGGATATCGTGCAGTAGCAAGCAGCCAGTTGGGGGCGCCAGAACAGCAGTTGTCTTACAATCTTTATGTATGGGAAGTAGGATTAAATCCTACAACCATGCTGGCTGAAGTGGTGGTGATGGGAACACAGGATAGAAGGATAATCGTAATACATCACAATATGAGTGCCAGATGTCAGATGACTGGCGCTTCTCTAGCAGGACGGCATTCAGAACAAAGTATTCATTCATTGGTGGACATCATGCTGCACTGGGCAAGACCACACGACTCATGTCTGCTGCTTTTCTCCCTCAGGGCGACGGCGTACCTGCTAAAATGTACACTTTCTTCTCAACAACTCTTCATCAGAAAATGTGGACGTTATATATTCTTTAAACAATTTTTTCATGCATAAACATTAGTAATTTCACTGAAGTTTTGAAACATTTTCTCTTGACGTAACAGGTTCCTAATGGTTCCTTTGTTAGTGAAGTCCTAGGGACACACATTTCCATTTTCCATGACTCAGTTCTACCGCTTTCTGGAACAAGTCTTGAATGTCAGCAAACCCCAATCTAATTGCGAGTCTTAGTTGTTGAAAAGAAATCAAATGAGCAAAATAAAGCAGAAAAACTTTATGGTTATAATTTGTTACTGTGCAGTAGGGAACGAGATCGTATTTTCATTTCCAGCTATTTTCATTTCAGCTTTTCCTGAGGAAAAATACTGTGGAAAAAACGTATGTCTTTTAAACCTAAATTGGGTAAATGGTTACACCAGTTAAATACAAAGCCAATATCGAGCTATTAAAATACAATGAAACATTTTGGCCCTTTGTAGAAGTAGACCTACAGCTACACTGGAATGTGGCTTCCACATATGCCATTTTGCTCTCCATGGGATATACAGACACACATAAAATGCCCGTATCACATGTAAGGCATTTTTCTGATCGGGATTCTAACTAGTGATCAGGCACAGAAGCCTAACTCTAAAAGCCAGACACAATTTTATATGTATATATGTAAATGCTGCTATTAAACACACTCACAAATATATATTTAATATTTATTTGTCCATACATTTAAAAGCCTCTTGTCCAGTACAGGGTAACGGGGGGATGGTTTATACGCGTATCTCAGGCTTATTTTTTTTTTGGCCCATTTTAGTTGTTCGCTGGGTGTGCTGCTAGTTATAGAAACTACTCAATTGATGTTAATAAAGAAAAAAAAGAAGTGTTTTTTTGGAGGTGGAGAGAAGTAAGTAAATAAGAAGGAAGCTAGTGTGACTAGTGTGGTGAAGCAATTTGGCTCTGACTCACACACGTCAGCTCCTTCCTCGAACAGCCGCAGGGAAGACTGGCTTGACGTTAACACTGAGCGGTAGCCAAATGACACAGAGCAGTTTGTTTTTGCCTGATCTAATCTCATGTTCCCGCATGAATTACTTCATTACCATAATGAACCTGAAAACAATTATGATAGATGGGAAACTTCCTGTGCTGTGCCTCTGGCACGGCCACATAGAGAGGAAAACCAGGACCAAGGGGCAAAAGCAGGCTTACAAGGCTGGTAAGGAACTGAAATGGGCCTGGAGAGGCATTAGTGACACACCTTCCCACGAGAGTCAAGTAAGGGAGTCTGCTCTGAAGAGTCTGTTATGTTTTTCGGCATCTTCAATTGCTTGCCTGAAATTTTTTGTTTGCTCCTGGAAGAGGCACACATATTTGACCTTTTTAACATTTTTATTCCGTTTACCAGTCTCTTTCAGTTTTTGTCAATTTCACTCTCACAAGACAGTCCTGTTGTCTGCATCCCCTTCTGTTACAAACAGGGGGCAGCAGAGGACAAAAGACCAGCATGGACAGTACTTGACCATTCTGGGCTGCTGTCATGACCACCGGACCACAATGCATGAGCTTTAATTTACCAGTGTCCTGCATGAATACAGTAGTTTTTATGTTTTTTTTGTTTGTGTTTCTGATTTATGGCCAGTCTCATAATGTTACCAACTGTCACATATGGTTAAAAGCTTGGTATCTTTATATAATGTACTCCCAGGTTTTTTTAAATTACATAATTAATTATGTAACACAAATATTGTCCCTGGATAGTATGTGTTATTTCTTAATTGCTTATGTTGTAAAAGTATAGAAAATGGCCATTATTCCCTTCAAACTTTGCTTTTGCGACCTGAATAATAAAATGTAATGTAAGTCACTCTCATGTATCAGCCCCCAATTACCCAGGTCAAAGTTTGAAGAGAAAAATAGGTCTTTTCCATTTACTTTAGGCATAAGCAATTGGGAAATAACACTTTCTGCCCAGGAACAAGAAAAAGTAAAAACTTTGTTACATAGTGTTATTGAAGTGTAATTTTGATGCACTGGGCAACTACCTTTGTTTCGATATATATTCGGGTATGCATAGATATATACTCTCAGTATACTAAAAATGGTTCAAATGTTAAAAGAATGAGCCCAGATCCCTGAGTTCCGTGGCATTTGATTGTGAGTATAAATTTCCTTGGAACACTTACAAATTGCCAGGTTCCAATAGTTTTGTTCAAAGCTGACAGCCCATGTCTTCCCAGTTGGTCTTCCCAGTTCTCTCCCATGACTATGAAACAATTATTCTGAAATGTTTCTGTAAATCAAAAAGGGAACCGTCCGGCTGAGGTGAGGGCACACAGTGCCAGTTGGTGTCAGTGAAATTAAAACTGCATTAAGCCATGCAAACCAGCCTGAAGGCACAGATTATTTATCGCCGTACTGTTCTGCTGCAGCTTTTACTTGTATTTATTTGGCTACTGGCTCCTACTTTATTTAGTGAAATTTCGGATTTTTTTTGCCAGTAATTTGCAATCTGTTCCCTCTTGTCGTGCAGATAACAGCTGTAACATGAACAGAGAAAATGAGTTTCAGTGTTTTCCACTAAAATGTCCATCTCACTGTTTTTTGAACAATGCCAACTTTACAGGCCTGTATTAAAAAAGCCCGCTAAAAACTAAATAGAAAGACAAAGGTTTTTTTAGGTTCTGCTGAAAAACAGAATGTGCCCCTTCTCCTCTATTATACACAGTACAATGGATTTTTTTTTCTTATTTTCATAAAGTATATTTAGTGGTCATTGTTACAATTTGTTTTGTTATCTGTGGTATCAAATAAATTAAGGCTTTAATTTTCATGAAATTTATGAAGCTAGGAAAAGCATGACAAAATGAAGTCATTCGAAGAAGACATTGAAAAATTATTTTTAAAACCATGTGCTTAAAATATATGTTTAAATGGCTTTATAAAGACTATTCATTTTAGTGTGTTGGGGGGTTGTTAACCAAATGCAAATAAGGAAAGGCATTGCAGAAGGTAGCCACTGTATTGCGTGAATAATCTATCTCTCAGAGACTTAAATCTAGCAATGTAATACCCAATGCCAAATATAGTTTTTTTTTTTGTCTTTAATAATAAGCCAGTATCAGCTGTACTCTGACCTGGATGTAAAGGGGCTACATAATAAACAGCATCTTCCTCATCTTGGTGGGAAATTAAATGTGCTAATAACCCCCCCCCAAAGGCCCTCAGTGCATCCTCCGTTGACTGGAATACGCGCTTAGCATATTGGCGTAAAAACAAAATCTCCTACCTTGAATGGGAGTGAGACACCACCTCACCTTCTTATGGGAGTGGCACGTTCACATGTTTGCTCTGTACAACAATGTGTTTCATTTTGTGGTGTTATGCTTGATTAATTCATTAATTACTGCGCGGACAAGGAACAAAAAAAACTTGCGGTTTTTATTTCCTCTCCCTTACTCTCTTCTTGCTGGTGCTGTGAAGGTAAAGTATTCTGAATAATTTTGGTGTTTGCTTTTGCGAGCAGTGCGCCGCCCCCTGCTGGAGGGAAGACCCCCCAGAGGTGTGTGTGGTGGGGAAGGCCGGTTATTCTTGGCACGATGCCGGAGCCGGACGGCCAGCACGCAGCGCCTCGGTCACCTGATCCATGGCTGCAGATGGCCGGCGCACTCCTCTCGGTGCAGTGCCTCTGGGAGACCCGCAGGGGCTGGAGTCATGTGACTGCAGGGCGTGGACGGGCTGGGAGGGGGCCTCCGTTGCTGTCCGCATGGGGAGACACATGGTACAGCTAAAGCTGGTGAGAGGAGTGCATGTTGTCATGGTGACCAACAAAACGAATTAACACGGAGAATCGTTCTCATTGTTCCAGGTTGGTGCCTTGTAGCTAAATATAGGTAATACTATGGTTACGGGCCAGTCAGCATTTAATTTCAGATACTGCAAAAAAAAAGTTACTGTTGACAAACAGACATTCTTTGGAGCTTCTACACCTTTATTGATGAAAAACGACATGAATGAATATCCTCCTGCCTGGAATAAACAGGTGCTACGTAGTGTCCGCATCTCTATGAATAATAAGCAGCAGCTTTCCCCTTCGGATTTTGAGTTAACTTTTATTTTAAAGTCACAAATTGCTCAGTACCCAGGGCCTTAATGAGCAGCCATGTCCCCTGAGAAGCAGGCTAATCACTAATGCATTTGAACGCTACTCACTTTTGACGTTGAAAAGTCCTGACGGTGAAAGGCACTGTAGTGTCAGGACTACCTTTGGAGATCCATGCCAGAACATCCATTCACATGATTTCATTATCATGTGAACATACCAATATTGTTGCACTCATCGCTAAGACTCAGCAGAGGTTAAAAATGATGCTTCACATGGACGGGGTTGACTTTTGCCCTATAAACTCTCTTTCCTCACTGGCTGGTTGGTGGGTCATGTGTGGCATGACCATGCTTTTAATTTCCCCGATTTGTATGCATGGAGTCAGTGTGATACATTTATTTTTTTAATTTGAGTGCTTCTCTACTTTTTCACTGTTTAATGGCCATTTATGTCAAGCAGCCTGCCCAGAGCCCACCTACTGCAGACAAAAATGATGAAGAAAGCTGCACATTACTCTGCATACTGGGCCATTACGTTAAACGGGAGGTTTTTTTTTTTAAATAATGACCATCAAAGGCGAATGTTTTGCTTTTGCAGGACGCTCGGGCCAGACCGTGCCCTTCAGCTCTGCAATCTGTCACGTCAGCCTGTGCAGACTCCTTCAACTGGACCGCATCAGGTCCCCTGGTGTCAGCGGGCTGACGGGCATCTGGATCTGTGAGTCACTGGGAAACAGATGACAGCCATATAAAGCCAGGCTCATCGCCATGCGGGGGCTCCACCGCAGGTGTGATGTAACTAAAATAAAACTCGTGACAGATTTTAATGCAAAAAAAGAATGCGGTGCTGCAGTGAAGCAGCTCAGAGGCTTCTCTGCATGCATGCCGGAACGTTCTCTCAACTGGATCCTCACTGCGAGATCTCTGCCCAGTCGGCCAATCTGTCATAGGTCTGCTTCCATTCTGAGTTCCGTTAACGCGGCCTTCTGATGAGGACACGTCTGATATTCTGCCCTTACCTGTACCGGTTTTAAATCGAACCCAGATTCTGTATCCAGACAGGCGCCCAGGCTCTGCAAAGTAAGGGCATCATTAATTGCATTTTTTGTGCTTAGTTTGATTTTAACAACACACATCACAATATGAACTGTATTTTTGAGGGAAGCATTAATTAATAAATGTTTCAATTGAAGAAGGACAGTATCAGTTATTTAAATTGCGGTGCTAATTGACCCAGTTTTTAACAGGTAATTTCTTTGCAAACACAGTAATTTCAGTTTGTCTGACTTTGCTAAACATTTTTAAAGGAAGTAATAAACAATAAAGTGCAATAATAAGAACAAAGTATATACTGTCAGTATGAAAGTATATAGTGTGGTTTGAATGAGGCACCTTATAGAGTATAAAGAATGAAAGAATAATGAGAATATGAGCCTTTTGGATTGGTTTGCTTTCCGTGAGTGGAATACAGATCAAAGCTACCTTAGGCCTGGCCACGTAAAGACACCTCTGAGTTCATGAGAGCATCGTGTGTTCTTTAGGGTTTTATGGTCTTAATTCTCTTACATATATTGGCAACATAAATATGGAAAAATCCAAAGTGGGCTGTGTGGCGGTCCATAGAGTGTTGTTAAGACTTCGCCGAACAGCAACAGGTTCAAAGGTCCAACTTTTATTACTGGCTCTGTGAGTTTAGTCAGCATCAGTTTCCAAGCTGCTGGTTCTGACCAAAGATGAAGAAACTGGGACATCTACTGTATATTAGTGTTTTTTTTCATCTATTTTTAGGGATACTATTTTCATAATGTTTCACAAGGATGCATACGTGTCTATCGAACTTGTCCTAATGAAATTGTCCATTCACATAATTACAGACCTCCTCTTCCAAATGGGGATGGATGAATCACGATCCCTCTCTTATGTGGTAAGTTGAGCCCTGCCGTAGGTGCTCTAAGTGTTCTACGTACTGTAGGAGTTCTAGGTACAATAGGCCCTGCAGGAGCTGTGGGTGTAGTAGGTGCTCTTCCAGCTTAAGTGCCTTCACCCAAACGATGTCAGCCTCACAGCATGGAAAGAGCGCTCCATCAGCTGGAGCTGCAGAGCAGGGCACAACCAAACAGCCCATAAGGGAAGGGAAAAAAGGCATCTCCTGGACATGGGTTCTTATTTGCGTATTTATGATGGCTACAACAAAGAGTTTGGACGTCTTTGAATCAGGAACACCTCAAAAAAGGCCAAGTGGAATCCTTTCTAAAATCAGAAACACAGATGAACCTTTTCGATTGGGTGTTGGGGGGTGTGTGAAGCAATATTCAATGTTCTGCTAGTGAAACATGAAAGCAGAGGCGGACTGTTCCCTTTCCGTGGCTTGTCTGTTTATCTCAGATGTAAGACCAAAGAAGGGCCATGCGAAGCCAGACAGCTGTCAGTTTGTCAATATCATACAAGCTCGGATTCCCGGCGCACTTGGACCAGTCAGGGCTGAGCTTCAAATGTGCCAGGG
Organism: Gymnarchus niloticus; assembly: GCA_009936485.2. Taxonomy (NCBI): domain Eukaryota; kingdom Metazoa; phylum Chordata; class Actinopteri; order Osteoglossiformes; family Gymnarchidae; genus Gymnarchus; species Gymnarchus niloticus. Next base: position 11,751,013 of record JAACJT020000001.1, read on the forward strand.
AAATCACTTTGTGGACAGAAGCAACGTTACCAGGAGCTCCAATAACGTGCACTAAAGTCACCCTGTTCGATTAAAAGCCTGCTGAGACACACGGCCATTAATTCATGTGTTAAATGTGTCCCTCATACACAGAGGAAAACTCATGGGTAAAGCTGTTCTTATATCTGTAGTTTAAATCCAGAAGCTCTCCTTCATAAGGTAGAAAAACATGAACATTTTCAAGTCCTGGATAAGGAAAAAGCATTTAAATGGTCAGTGAAGTGTATTGTGTGTGTGTGTGTGTGTGTGTGTGTGTGTGTGTGTGTGTGTGTGTGTGAGGGTGGATGGATAAACTACACTATAACATCATTTTCCCTTTATTCCCTTAGCTGGTGCTTGGTCAGTTAATTTGAAATGTTGGTTTTACATCTAAATTGGTTATATTTCACTGGGCCAAAAAGAGCTCTGGAAGTTAATATTCGTTAAATTAATTCTGTGCTATTTTGTGCTTTCAGATTAAAATAACATTAATGAGTGTGATTAAATTAAAATGGTATTATCATAATGATGATGATAATCACAGTGTTGTAATTACTGTCTTTTACTGGAAGCACTCTTTTTAAGTCATGATACCCTCATCCTTAAGAATGGTGTTTATGCATTTCCTTTCAAGCTGTATTCGACTCAATTTGACAAATAGATTTTGATGTCTTATTTGGCCCACAAATGTTTAATAAATCTGGAACTGGGAAATGTAACCTCCTTCGTTTTTGGGGAGAAAATTAAATTAAAAATAAGAAATGTCTGTCGACGATATTTGTCATCGTTTGGCGTTCATGGGTAATGAGTCTGGGTGGATGGATGTTCTTGCCGTAGTCCTACCTTCAGGACTCAGCCTGCATACGGCAAACCGACCGGAAATATGTCATTTCCCAAAGTCAACTCAGCAAGACACAACTGCAGCGGAGAGTGTGAGCATTTACATAATTAGGAGGCGAGATCTTGACAGTCTTTTCCTCATAACAATTAGATAATGCAATACGGGCAAGCGCAAACAGACTCTGAGCTCTGGGGGAACCCTTTAGGGGGAACAACTTCGGAAAAGTGTTGCAGCATAAACTCCGGCTTGATAATGTCAGCTAATTACGCAGTAATTCACTTCCTGCAGAAGCACAAAATAATTGGCAAGTTGCAGTGCCTGAAGCCTATGGAGAAACAAGCAGTCATGTAAAGAGGGATGTGCCCTTTTTTTTTGGCAATTTCTTCCTCTTTTGGAGTGTGCAAGAGAGATTTAGCTTCAATCTCAAATTAATGGCCCAGCACAGATCAAATTAACCTTCTGATTTGGGACATTCTGTCTTGTAAATAAGCTGACAATTAGTTTATTTTGCTATCATGTGATAGTAATGATTCTCATTAGCATAATGTGACCTAGCCTGATCTGGCTAAACGCTGGAAGTTTAATGTTCTTTTCGGCAGGCTTGGCAGAGGATCCTGCCCGAGTTAGTGCCTGCCAGTGGCATCTCACACCAGCAGCATGAGTCTGAAGGTTATGTGTTCGCCCTGCTAGCTTAGCTTTTAGCTGAATCGAGAGAGTCCAAGCAGCCGTTTATGTCGGCCTACAGCGCTGTTATTGCCAACCAGCATCTGTGTGACTTTTTATTATGTTTTTGGTGTTGTGACTAAATTAGCAAGTCAGACAACACCCAGTGCCAGACGTAAAAGACGGTAACACCGAATACACTGTTCATTTTTAAAGGATGCATATGCTTGTTCATTTAACTTACATAAAGATGGCTTGCTGCTGTCGGAAAGTATTCAGAAGAATTCCCTCGCCAAGCTAAGCTCCCAAGGGGAAGCGCAGCTTAACGAGAGGATCCCATTTGTGGTGTTGTCGGTTGGTCTGCCTTTGGCTTTGCAGACTCCACTCTGCAGGTAGCGATGCAGAGCTCCAGCGGCAGAATATCACTACTATGCAGCAACATCCCCACTGAAAAATGTTGGAGGGTTTCTCTCTATAGTGTACTGCAATCCTGAGAAAAGCAAAGTAATTAATAGTAATGGTAGAAATTATAATATTTTACTGAAGTTTGTTCCATACCTAGATTCCAGAGTGATAAAGTCAAATATGTCACAGAATGTATAAATGAGGAATATAAATTATACTTGACGTAACCTGAGATTTTAAACAATTTGATCTTTAAATATTTTACTGAACTAGTTTGAAAGCAATAATATTCTTGAGATTAATAATGAGGAAGAATAAGGAGAAAAGACAACTTTAGTGTGTCAATCAATGTGCCGAATACCCTAAAAGCTTGGAACCTTTTTTGCACTGAAATGAAAATTAAATGAGACGAATTTTTGATACAACCCTGGTTCCGCTTTTAGCTCCTGTGAAATAGTAAAGTGAGTTGTCAGGTTTTTCATCCATACAATTCTTCTGAACACTTGACTTGCAGAACGGAGGTGTCTGAGAAATAAGCCTGCTTAATGACAGATTGCTGGCTCTCAAAGCAGAACCCAAGATATCACTTCTGCTTTTAACAAATGAAACCTCTGCTAACTGATATCAGTCTGTGATTTTTCCACCTCGCTGTGGAATGTGTAAAACAGAGGTTCACAGCTCCATTCCTCAAGAGCCTCTCTGTTTCTCGCAGATTTCATGAATCCCCTCCCCCCACAGTTTTACATTTTCATTGGTCATACACACTTCAGCAGTCATACACGTTTCAGAAATTCGTTTTTCATCTGTGCCTTTGTTACAACTGGAAATCCAGGTGAGGTGATATTTTATGTAAACATTTGCTTTGAGGAATTTAAGAGTTGTAGTGTGTGCAGATGACCAGAGTTTATAATCTGACATAGAAATGGCTTCATGGTGTGAGTTTTTCACTGTCTTTCTGAAGACAATGCCTCTCACTACACCAACCCACATGTTCAAAAATCCCGGATTTAATTAAAGCAAACAAATTGTTAGGCTGAGCCACTGAGACACCTCCTCTGTACTTTAATGGCTGATTCATAAAGGCTAGGTACATTCAAACAAAGGGTTCTATTTCAGCTCTACATAGAACAAGTGGTCAAAGCAGAAGTGGGATGAAAATCATACTGGGAAAAGGAGAGAATGTTGTGACAGATGTATCCATTAAGCTCAGTCAAACTCTGCATTACAATATTATGCAATATTTAATCCCCGATTTGGGGTCTGGACACCAATCAGAGGAGGTTCCACCAACCAGTGACTTTCATCTTTTAAAATAGCTAAATTAAGAAACTATGGGGAATTCATGCCACAAATTCTTAGTGAGCTACTTCAAAGTATCCTGTGGTGGAATGTTTGCGTTGGCTGGACAGAATGTATGGCTAGTGAAAACATATCAGAACATCACAGAGACCCTGACTTTATCACCCGCACATCCCCTGGGCCACAGACACACACATGCACACACCTCTCTGCTATCTTGCCATCCAAATCCCAGGATATTTAACTGATCCACTCTCGGGAGTCTTTACAGCCCAAAGAACAATGGCGGCCTCTCGCCATGCGCTGCTCCTGCAACCAGGAGGCTGCCGTGTGGTTACTTCTTGCCAAGTGTCTCAGAGTTCATAATGAGTGCGGCCATATATAAAAACAACATGTCTCTGAGAATGGCTGCTTTGTTGGACCTCCTATAATACATGTGAAAGCAGAAAAGCAAACTTCCTTCTGTTTTGCTCAAGCGATGATTCCAGATGTGAGAAGGTCAGGGGTCGAACATGAAAGCCCAGGAAGGTGGCATACCCCAAACAGTAAGTAGGTATGTGCAGGGCCCGGCCCACCAGAGGGGGGCATCTGGTGAAGTGGCTCCTCCCTCTGTCCCTGCCATTCACAGTAGGGGTCCCATTTCTCACGGCCGAGTTATGATACCACCATCTTTTAGACTTCTGTGTTTGGGGCACATGGCATTTACTGTCCCTTCATAAAGCTACTATAGGCTAAGACTTCATGAATTTATAACTGAATGAATTACTTAATTAAAAAGAGGTGAAAGAAAATCATTGCTTATTTAATCACTATTGTTTTCTTTTAAACAAATCAGTCTAAAGACATTGGAAATCTACACTGTATTCATATAACTGCCTTTTCTTAAGTCAGTTCGTGTGACTAGTCCACATAAAACTTGAACCTTTGACATTTGCTCAGCAGTCCCACATCTCCACTCAAACTTCGGCACAGATTTTTTGTTTGTTCAGTAAGACACAATTGTACTATCATACCTCCACCACAAGGGGCAGCATGATGTAAAGCAGACATCAGAATTTGGGCCTATGAATTGTATATTAGCCAGTGTCAGCATTAATTCTGAAATTGAGCTAATTTACCAAAAGCACTAATACGATTATTTAAAGTGTGTCAGGAGCTTAATAACTGTGGAAATTGACTTGTCAAATAAGGCGCCTAAGAAGAGTTAAATGACACGGGTATGGGGATATCCTTCACTGATTTATTGTTTCTTTACATATAGTAATCCGACAAATTAAAATATCCAAGACAACTTCATTAGAATTTTAGAAAGTGAAGGAAATTAATATGATGGAGACAACTTTATTAGAATATAGTATTAATAACAAGCTTTACAGGCTAAGCTTTACTTCAAGAGATAGCCCTTAATTGTTTCCACCGCGTCTTTCATTCAATAGACTCCCTTTGCCCAGCCATTTAACCTGTCAGTAAAAACTTTAATGGGTAGATGTGGACGATATTTTAGAAAATTAAAGGACATGGTCAATGAGAAACAAACATGGGTGGAAATTCAATTTGTGAAAATGAGCAACTCCAAAGATAGGCCTGCCACGTCAGAGCCAGCCACTCCATTCATCTGGGCTATCAGGCTGGGAGCAAGAAGAAAGAGCCACTAGATGGAGTCAAATCCTGCTGAAGAGCTGGGTGGACACACACACACATACACACACACACACACAGAGTGACATACACCGCATGCAAGAGTCCCATCAGAGTATGTGGTCACGCTGACCCAGCTACACCTGTGGATCGACAGCCTTCTTTAGAGGAACCATCTCTCGCTGCTTCTTTCTCTGCCCAGATTCGGAAGATCAAGTCCCACACACATTCTTCTTTAATTTAAAACCCCATTTAGGGCCCACCTGTGCCTATTATCCCCAACACCAATCCTCTAGGACTGGACGTGTAGTTGATCCTGTTGGAAATATGACGTCCGTCCCACTGAGCTCCTTACTAATCAGTTGGTTAGAGGTCATAGCTGGAAGATTCAGATTTGGGAAGGATTGTTCATTGTATATTTGAAAGGGCAAACTGTTGAAAGTCTGAAGATTATCTTATTTCGCAATAATAAAGAATGGAAGATAAATCAGAAAATGTCCAGTTTACGATTAAGATGACATTTACCAATATTTGTCTTTATTTTTTATTTATTGCATGTTGTGTGTTAGCCATTTGTGTGTGTGTGTGTGTGTGTGTGTGTGTGTGTGTGTGTGTGTGTGTGTGTGTAGTGTTTTTGGCATATATAATGAGGGGGAAAGGTGTTTGCACTTTGTTTTAGAAAGAGAGGTACTGAGGATTTGGCTGATATGTAAGCATGCTGAATATGGATCGTAGACTAACAGTGCTACTGCTATGCAGTGCATGTCTTACTTTGTATGTCACAAAACAATTTCAGGCGACACAATAAAAGCATCCCTAGGTACAATTTTACATATCTTTAAGTCAGGCTGTGAAGTACTTAATAGATGAAAAACAAAGTTATTCAAAGTTTACAGACAACTTTGCAGACCTGGCCCAACAGAACCATCAGTCTGCAAGGCTTCCATCAGCACCACGAACTGACACGCTGACAGAGGCAGCCCGTGTGCTTGCTGTGGCGGTCTGGTGGACTTCAGAAAGCAGAGTTTATTACTGCTACCCTTCCTTGGGCTGAGTATCACAGACCACGGACTAGTGCCCTTCACTGGTGGAACGAAAACATCTCCTTCTAGCACATCGCTTCGTACTGCCCACTTCCTGTGTTAACAGTCACGAAATGCATCGGCCACAGCATGACTTAAATAGGCCACTGTCCCTCGGATGTCATCGTGATGCGGCGATGCTAGGCAGAGCAACTGTGCCGGTTACCATGAGTTATGATTATTTTTTTATGCTGATGTTAAAATCACCATCCCTGTCTTGTCTCCATCTTTATCAAGCTGCCAGCCAACCAAACCGGCCTGCTGCTTTGTGTCAACGGCCATTTTGTTTCTTTTTTATGGTCATAGCCAAAATTATTCTACACCAAATTCAAACCTTTGCACGGAAAGACTCAGTCCCATGGGTTTGAAAGTGCAGGTGCCTAATTAAGGGTCAACTATAGAAAAATTACTACATACAGCTTATACATAGTGTTCTTTTAACATTATGTAACATTATTGTACTAGTAAATGAGCAGCAGAGAAAAGATCTGTCAGTGCATTTTTGTTTTATTATTCTGATGGAAAGGTTGTATTTATTTTGACATAGGAAAGCCTGACTTGTGCATCTCACTCCACCCACCAGCTCCTGTGGTATGGGTGTGCATCCACAACAGTCTCCCGGGTAGGTGGGCTTTCTCTGAGTGCAGCCTGCACAGAGCACAACATGCAGATAAAATTACTGCATAGTAATATTTTTAAGATCAAGTTTTGTGCTATGTGTGTGTAGTTTTTGGACTGCAGCATGGATGATAGCTTTTGATGTTTTCATCATCGTCATTTACCATGAATTATGAATTCTGGTCCTCATTAAGCACATTTCTGAAAATGTTCAGTCTCTCAGTCTCCTTCAGTGCTGTATGAGCTCGTCTGCAGTTTTAAAGAAACCTGAATCTTTTGGGCAATTTTTCAATCCTCTCCAGCATTTTGTCGAACCATATTTAACTGTAAAAAATGAATGACTTTTCCCCTTTGCCGTGTAGCAATGCCTGTGATCCTGACTCCTTCAAATGAAGTGAAATATGAATAATCTGATTAGCCATTCTGCATGGCCTCTTCTTTTCTGCTTACGTTAACTAACACAAAGAGCCCCCCTACAGGTTAAAGTTTAAATGTGGATTACCAGATAAAGCTATCCCTGATTAGGTTACTATGGTGCAAAGAAAAATGGCCTCAGCTTTTATTCTGTTTCACCATCTTTGTCTGTCTGGTTTTTTCTTTCTTTCTTCCTTTTTTTGTCTGTGCCATGTCCTCTCGAAGTCACAGTGAGGATATTAATTTTGAAGCAAAATCTTTGAACAATTATGCAAATGAACGAGAAGCATCGCAATACAGTATGGAAAGCAGGGACTGAAAAAATGGCTTCATTAAGACCAGATGGCAGTACCGTGGAATGCCATTTGTTACCGAGAGAAGAAACAGCTTAGACAATGTAAGATCTAGGAGTCATCCGATGTGTTTACCCCACAAAGCACTATTTGTTGTGGCAGCATGGTTTTTGATTATTTTCTGGAGTCTGTGCATAATTACAACACTTCTGATAGGACAGGCTTTATGGAAGACTTCTGCTCATAATCGTTATTTTGAGTCCATATTAATTTATCTGAAAAATAACATTCTTACGTTAAATGTGACATAAATTAAATAGTGTGACATTTCATGTCACCAAGGTCTCAGTGAACTGTGCAGAAGGGTTTCCTTACCTGAGCACAAAAGACATGAGGTTTCCAGAATTTATGACATGGAACAATGAAAATACATGGGATTAAATGTGTTTTTTCATGAAGTTGTGTTTTTTTTTCATCACATCGTCCAGTAAAGCTGTCTTCTGTTACACCGTCTGGGCCTTCAGTGTGAACATATTTATTATTGTCACAGATGTCCAAAACTTGTTATGCTTCCAGAGAGTAATTAATTTCCCCACTAATTCTTTTGCCTTCCTGATAGATGGCTGTCTCATTGTACCGTTTGACTGCTGAAAAAAGTTCCTTTAAGCAAATGACATATCCAGTCCTAACGCTATCTTATTAAAACAGTTACCATGGTAAAGATCATCGGAATGGGCTATACTCTGCTCTTCCTTTGTTTTTCCATTAGATCTTCAAGACAAAAGTAGAATATTCATTTGACTCATATTTTATATATAACAGATAGGCTTTATGAACAAAGACACAACGTAAATAACTCAGAAGAAAGACATAACTGTTATTATTCATAAACACCCAAAAGCCTTTGCAAATCATTGAAATTTAAATAACAAAAGCAAGTGTGATTTTTTAGGAAACAAAGTTTTTAATCTAAATTATGTATTTGGAATATATATTTGCACCAGTGGGATATCTTATGGAATCCAGGAGAATTATAAGAGAATGAGATATAGAACATTTTACCATAATATTACTGCATATTTTTTTTAGTTTATTGATCTGAGGTTCTTGTACATGTGAATCCAGCTCTCCATCATTTACAATTCTGTGTAAAAGTCCAGTATTTACACTTACACTCATCTTACTAAACACAAAACAGATGTGTCCACAATTTTGTAAAAATATACAAAAGTGTAACCAAAAAAATGAATTCAGAGCTCTTCGTACACAACATACAGAATTTAGTTTTATCGCTCGGCACTGACAGCTCATGGATTGCGTGCCAGAAAAGAGAGAAGCCGACGTTTTTGGAAACATGGAAACGAAGAGATTCACTCATCCGAGTCAGGGCTGCTACTTGCCGCAGTTCTGTGAAGCCCTTTCAAAGCTAACTCTTATTTTTTTAGCTGGTCCCGTAGCATCTGTGAAGAATAGCCGACTACAGAGGAACACTGCCAAGGTAGTGTAACTGTGCTTGGCAACACGTTAAGTTCAAGGAGGAGTGCGCCAGCCATGGTGAATTATTACAATCGGGCCATTCTTCCAGCTCCTTGTCTCCCTCGTGAACCAAACAGAACCTGCGTGCGACCGGAACAGTGTGTCAGGCTCTCCCTCGCTTTCTACAGTCATTAAAAAACAGATCAAGATAACCAATGTGCCAATGGTCGCTGCTCCTTTGCTATTTTTCATGTTTTATGGCACTATTTCCCTGAGCTGGGAAAACTGGAACTCAGTAGAAGTGTCCAGAGTAAGAATGACTTTTAAAAATAAAATGGGAATGAGCTGGGACTTATCAAAACCCTACCACAGCATTGTATAAGGAATGTGTTATGGTTAAAGCTTTTCATATTACACCAAACGATTACCACACATTTTAAATGTTTTAAATGGTCTTTGAAAGCAAAATGTCCAAAAGACACAGTTAAATAAAAAATAAATTTAGCGTGGTCTGTTTACATAAATTACATTTGCCAGTCTGTTCAGGGCAGAGGCCGGAAGCTGTGAGCCTTTAACGGCTGACTCCTAATTAATTATTTATGCACAAAATAAACAGAAGTTGAATGGAGCTCAGCACTTATACGAACGTGCATCGCAGGCCCTCACAAGCCTACGATGAAAAGAGGTGCATTTTCATGCTTCTCCAGAACATGCAAATGGCATGAAAAGATATGACATCAATCCTAGCAAAAACACAAGAGGAAAATGAATGATGTTATTGTAACTCTACACATCAATCATGCTCAGTACTTCGGAAAACAATATAGTTTTGTTTGCATTTCAGAGGTGACAAACAACACTTCTGGCTGGCTTAATACTGTCAATTTCCATTAGTCAAGACCTGAAGCAAATCAGAATTAAACTGTGCCTTTGGTTGCTAGGCAGCTGAGTTCTCTTGACGTGGTGGGTAGTTTTTCCTTTCACAGTCTGACAAGTGCGAAGAGAAAGAAGTTTTGAAAAAGTTGATAAAGGCGCTGAGAGACGGGGGATAATTGGTGCTGCTGGATTGTGCAGCGTCTCTTGTGTGAAAACTTTTAGGCTGGGGGAGAGGGTTGCCAGCCGTGAAAAAATTTAACCTCTTGTACACAAACTTGACCCGAAGACTTCACCAGGTTTCAACAGTTCATTTGCTGAGCAAATCCCGGCGTACTCAGTACCGTGATAAACACTTTTACACAGATGGGGAGTCTCGGAGAGAAAAAAAAACAATATGTTTTTTTAAAGCAGTAGACTTTCTTTGTGTAAAGATCAGAGTCAACTGTGAACCAAAATAACAGAGACTTTCCAGCTAGTTATTTTTGTTTAATACTAGTTATAATTTTGGGAACTGGATAACCAGCATGCTTGCACATAATAAATTCAGAATAATGTACCGATAATTAAAACACAAAACTTTTTGGCTGAGAAAAGATCATGATACAAAATGATTATAGATATGCTGGGGAAAAGTGTAATTGTTTTTATTACTTTACTTACCCCTTGAAAAAATCGTGAGGCATTGAAATATAATATTTGTTAAGCTAGAAAATACAGACACCTTGTTAAGTCATCGATGAAAGGAGCTCTCCTTCCGATGACTCGCTGAAGAAAAAGTGCGCAAGCAGACTAAGAGGGAACCAATTAACGCTGGATTAACATTCATGCTTATTTACAGTTGCTTTTTGTGCTTGTTCCTGTGCCCTGACTTTCTCGGGAAATTTCTGGCGAGCCGAGGGCCCAGCAAAAAAGGGGGTCGTTCAGAGGCGAGAGGCAGCCGAGGTGGCTGGGGCCTTTGTGAGGACACCGCCTCCCTCATTATGTCCTCTCAATCAGCACTCCTGCACATAGGAAAGCCCTGTAAGGCCCATCTGCTAGGGCTAATCTACGGGCAGACCCAGGCCCGCGTCTGGGCCACCACTCTCCGCTTCATTATTCTCAGATCCTCGGCTTCATAAGGGATCAGCCAAAGCCTATTAATGTAAATAATAGCCAAAAATGACAGGCTTAGTGTGGATTGGAAGGAAGTCGAAGAGCGGTTTGAGCAGCGAGCTCTGATTAATAGAGAAAAGCATTAGTGGGAGGGTGGGGGGAGTGGGGCAAGAATTCCTGAAGCTCAGGGTTGTTAGGCTTGCTGCTAGCATCTGAGCCATAGAGATCGTTGGCTCTCTTTCACTTTGATGAAGCTCAAACGGGGAAGGGGGGGTGGGACTCCAAGGATTCAACGAGGGTCCAGGACCTCAGCTGGATGGCCGTCTGGAGTTGACATTGGTGGAAAAATTTACAGAGAGAGAGTCTTTTTGGCAGGGTGGTTCTCCGGGAAAGTGGAGTTCTAATTAAGGGTAGAATAGATATTATTCACAAACCACTCAGAGATCTTCCAGCACTGTTCTGTGTTGACACATTGGCTGTTCATTGTGTTATGGAGTCCCAAAAATTAGAATCATATTTACAATTACCTTTTGCCTGTGTTGGAATTTGTCATATGCTTTGGCATATGATAGATTACAAGTGGAAAAAGATTATAATCTGATATTGAATTGAATTGATATAATCCTGATCATAATATTCTATATATTCATTGGTAATTCTTACAAGAAATGTAAGGTGCTAATAGACAAATAATAATAAGCCGCAGTTAATTTCATATGTAATATTGATCCCATCAACAAAGTACTATCTGTATTATAATGTTTGGTCAAAGGTATATTGCTTAAATGTAATAAAAAGACATTGAGAAAACATTTTAGATAGTGACTGTTGAAGCTAATCTAATGCCATTATGTAACGGACTTGGCAGTGTGAGTCTTGCAGTCTTATCAGTGGACTAGATGATGGCGATAACAGGGACGCAGTAACCACACACTTGGGTCAAAATGTGTGGACAGCATTTCTGTGTGGTCTGTGGTATGTGACTGTTTGCGTGCCATGACATGGACTGATATTCCTTCTGGAGGTTCACATGCTGTGTGTTCTACACTTGTTGAATGGTTATAAAAATGCACCGATCAAGGGGTATATGATTTGGTTAATTATGTTACATATTTGTACAAAAAACTACATAATGTGTGTGTGAGTGTGTATGCACACACAGAAATACTAGTCATGAACTCAGGCTTGAAGTCTGAAGGTTACTTTATCCACATCTGGTAGCAGAAAGAAAGCCACTTGAATCTAAATTGTTCCAGTAAAAATATTGTTCTGCATGAATGGATAAAATTACAAGGTTCTCTGGATGCACTTGTATTCATAACTACATTTGTACAATAAGTGTTAAACATGTACCTGTAAAATGTATGTATAATAAGAGCATATAGTCATAGAAATTTTAAGAGTTGCATAATAGTGTATAAAATATTTATAACACTGCATTCTGATTCAGAATTGCAGATTCAGATTTCTCCCCAGACGTATGTCTGCAGTTTGCAGGCTCTCCTTGTGTTATTAGGGTACGGTTAGACACTCTCCATCTCCCAGTGTGTGTATGGGTACCATTTGGAAGCTTGGGTCTCATCCCATTCTCTCCATGTTTGCGTGGGCACCATTTGGAAGCTCGGGTCTCATCCCATTCTCTCCATGTTTGTGTGGGTACCATTCGGACACTCACGTCTCATCCCATTCTCTCCATGTTTGCGTGCGCACCATTCGGACGCGGTTCTCATTCCATTCTCTCCACGTTTGCGTGGGTACCATTTGGAAGCTCGGGTCTCATCCCATTCTCTCCATGTTTGTGTGGGTACCATTCGGACACTCACGTCTCATCCCATTCTCTCCATGTTTGCGTGCGCACCATTTGGAAGCTCGGGTTTCATCCCATTCTCTCCATATTTGTGTGGGTACCATTCGGACACTCACGTCTCATCTCCTTCTCTCCATGTTTGCATGGGTACCATTTGGAAGCTTGGGTCTCATCCCATTCTCTCCATGTTTGCGTGGGCACCATTCGGACACTCGGGTCTCATCCCATTCTCCCCAAGTTTGTGTTGGGACCATTTGGAAGCTCGGGTCTCATCCCATTCTCTCCACATTTGCGTGGGTACCATTTGGAAGCTCAGGTCTCATCTCATTCTCTCCACATTTGTGTGGGTACCATTCGGACGCTCATGTCTCATCTCGTTCTCTCCACGTTTGTGTGGGTACCATTTGGAAGCTCGGGTCTCATCCCATTCTCTCCATGTTTGCGTGGGTACCATTCGGACACTCGGATCTTGTCCCGTTCTCCTCGACTTTGTGTGGGTACCATTCGGACACTCAGGTCTCATCCCATTCTCCGCAAGTTTGTGTTGGGACCATTTGGACAGCCGGTTCTCATCCCATTCTCTCCATGTTTGTGTGGGTACCATTTGGAAGCTCGGGTCTCATCCCATTCTCTCCATGTTTGCGTGGGTACCATTTGGAAGCTCGGGTCTCATCCCATTCTCTCCATGTGTGCGTGGGTACCATTTGGAAGCTCAGGTCTCATCCCATTCTCTCCATGTGTGCATGGGTACCATTTGGACACTCGGGTCTCATCCCATTCTTCCCCTTTTTGTGTTGGTACCATTCGGACAACTTGGTATCTTCCTGTTCTACCTTAACTTGTGTGGGTGTTATTCAAACACTCGAGTCACCTTCTCCTTTATCCTCATGTTTGTGTGGATACCAGTCAAACACCCTGGTATCTTCCTGTTCTCCCTGAGTTTGTGTGAGTGCCATTCCAATCCTTAGATTACTTTCTGTTCTTTTTGAGTTTGTGTGGGTACCATTCAGACATTCGGATCACTTCCTGTTCATTCCGAGTTTGTGTCATGCCATTCAGACACACTGATCACTTCCTGTTCTTTCCAAGTTTGTGTTATGCCATTCGGACACTCGGGTCTCTTCATTTTCTCCTCCTGTTTTTGTGGCTACAATTCCGATATTTGAGATCACTTCCCATTCTTCCTGTGTCCGTATGTGTTCTGTTTAGATAGTCCAAAGATATGTGGTAGAGACTCAAGGGTAATGGTAAATTTCCACAACATAGCTTGTTTTTGCACATGTGTTCTGTAATGGACCACCAGCCTGACTGGGGTGTGTCACACTGTTTTCAGATGAGAAGCAGATATTAAAGATGAATGAATGGTTGTTTTTGTAAGGCTATTACACCCATATATAGTGTAGATAGACCTTATCTAAGGGTAGGCTTGTCACACTTTCCTTCTTGCTAGACTGTTTAGTAATCATAAGTTCTGCTACAATGTTGAACTTGAGTTTTGATATGGATTTGGGGTCTTGTCAGGTGGCTTCAAGGTTTGTTTGCACAAGATTATGTGAAGCTGTACTTTTCTGTCCAACAACTGTTTCAATTGTTTTAACATCTGTGAATTGACTGAAGGAGGAAAAACGCAACAGACTACGCAATGACTGCTTATTGAGAAAGCCCTTGATTAGCGTTCTTCCTAAAATCACCAGAGCCTTGAGATGCATGATAAAATTCACAGATGGGAACATAAACAAATAAATACCACGTGGACATCAAAGCCTTGAAGAAAACAACAGTGTTTCAAAGGCAGTGGAGAAAAAATAAGCTTTACAGACAGCTAAGGGCCCCAAAATATACACATTTAACATCTCCAGAATGTTTTATTGACAAGACAATAAAATATAATACAGGAGGGATTCCTTGGTCCAGTGAAAGATGCATGTTTTTAAGAAAGGTTTTATTCTATTGATTTTTATTCTTCAATGAACTGTGTGAAGCTTTTGACAGTTTTATTAACGTGAAGGCAATTCCAGCATGCGTAATGGAAACTTTCTGGATTTGGTTTATTTCAGACTTACTTTTAGGTTTTCTTTTTCTCTTTTGTGTTTAGCATTCCTTGGTCCATCAGTTTAACCCTTTAAACCCATTCAATCAGGTTGAAAAGACCATTCCCAAGTATTATACTGGAAAGGTCTGTTTCTGTTTTCAAATATTAATGGCTATAGTAGTCTCCAGTCTGATTACTTGTAGGTATGTTTTTACTTCAAAGTGACAGATGTGAGTACCTAGGTGGCCAGTAGAGGCCTCCAGTGCTTTGTAGAAGGCGACTCCCAATGGCCTAATGTACCTAAGTCAGAATTGTCCTACAGTACAGAATGTATATCTAAAGACAGCTCCCCAGTCCAAAATCTTTCTTCACAGTGCTTCTCTCATAGTTTTGACATCTAAAAGATCAGAGAGGGAGAGATGTCAGTCTGCCAACCTTTCAATGGTCTTAAGCTCAGTGGCTGATAAGTGGGAGAGGATATTATGTCAACACGAGAAGCTTGTTTTCTCACATTTACCCTGGTTATGCTTCATGTCATATTCACGCTTTCAACCCAGAAGAGTCATACGCCCATCCATTCACCTTTGGTAAACCCTGTTACCCCGCATCTTGTACAAGTACTACAGTGTATCATCATGTTTTTCTTCCCAGGAGTCATTCTGTGATTTCTATATCCGTCGTCACGGTGATGTGGCACCACGGAGGAAAATGAAGGGGTTACCTCTGGAATTTGCTGGCAGAAGAACTGTGCCCCAAGGACCACGATGTTGTTATCGAGGGCCATACAACACCATTCTTTATCTCTGTGCTTTTTGTTCCACGATTGTCAATAAAAACTCCTTGAAAAAGAGTAACAAGGATATCTTAATGTTGTCTGTCACAGTGTTAGTGAGATTAACTTTGTTTAATGAACCTGTATGGGCCAAAAGCTTGAATTTGCTCTTTGGACACATAAAGGGCTGTTTGACATCAGCAAATAATAGATTTAAGAAATGTGCACCCACCCACACCCCCCACTAACAGCCTCCCATGGAAGACTCTGGAAAAATCAGCTCACTTGCAGCTTATTATTATTAATATTAATAAGGTGTTCAACAATAAGGCATGTACTTGTTTATTGTCTCCTATATTTCGGTTTTAATGCAGTTCTACAGAATGCTTTTTATTTTAACAAGCTGAGTGCCGCTGATTCTTGCAGGAACGCAGACCGTAATATGAGTGTGACTTACATCTGACAGTCCTCGACATCTGAATGGGGCGGTTATAACGACAATCCTGCGATTAAAAAAACAACATTAAGTCTCCAGTAACCAAGTAATGAGGCTGAAAAGAAAGTGCAGCGTAATGAAGATGTTGGTGTTATTAAAATCAAATCCTGAAAGGTTCGCATGCTCCTTCAAATGATGAGCGACCATCAGGCTGTAGGAAGGGAACAGAACGCAATTTTCTATTAATTTGGCACACTGCCCAGATCCCATTCAAGCAGAACCCTTCCCATTGCGAACTCCAACCTAGCCAATTAATGGCCTGTTCTGCTTCCCCCCTTAACAATGGGTTAATTTTGGAAAAGGGGGAAAGGATGGCTCTATTTCTATTGGGAATAAAAGAAGCACCCTATATCAACCACACAGAGAACAACATTTCACATGTACCCCTGCATTCACACAAACAACTTTATCTAGGCACAGAAACTATATGTTATCAGAAGGAACAAAATACATTAAGAAATATGAATTCACATTTGCAGCAGTGATATGCCGTTTATGAAAATGTCAGCTGCCGACATCAAACATAACATGTCACGTAGCTGTGAGAGAAGGAGTGGCTCTTGGGAAGGTGGGATGTTTTCTGTGTCCATCCAAAGCTCATTCTAAATGAGATGAAGAGGATCACGGGCCAAACTGGACTGCCTTCACAGGCACAGAAGCACAAGAAAATGCTGTGAATAATAAAAGGTCGCTCTGTGGGTGGAGAGGACGGCTTGTCCTTGGGTATCAAGCGTGAAGCATTTCTGCTAGGTCAAGATAGTATTAAACAGGTATTGCAGTCAACCACTTCTGTCAAAAAGGACACCGTTTTTTTTTTTAATTTTTAGAAAATTACGTAAAAGATGGTAGCATTTTTAATAACAAAAATACCAATAATAAAAAGTTACACTACTAGACACCTTTAAAATCATCTTTCCACAAAGCGCTTTTAACTGTTCATACCTGCCAGCCTTATCTGCTGTTTGCTACACCCACCACCATCCTGAGACCCTCCTCGGTGTATGGGCTGCTTGGCACCTTGCCCAGAGAATGGTCTGCATGGCCCCCTGCTCAAGGCTTGAGCTGCATGGTCCCCTGCCCAGGGGATGGACTGCATGGCCCCCAGCCTGGTGAATGAACTGCATGGTCACCTTCTCAAAGTTTGAGCTGCATGGTCCCCTGCCTGTTGACCTTCCTGCCAGTCAAGTTTAACCATGAATGTTGGGGTGTATGCAACTCAAGTTTTGCAGATTTGGAATTAATTAGTAACATTTCATTTTACAGACACTCATCACAGTCATAGTTACATTTTTAGTGTTGATAATGCATTGTTGGTATGCAGTAGTACTGCTAGTTAATAGCCCCTGGCATCAGTTGATCAGGAAGCCCGCGTTTAGGTGGTACAAGCTGGATACTGGGAAAGCTTTGCAGCACTAAATCGATGGCCAACCCGGCTCTTAACAATCATCTTTTCAGAAAATGTGAGATGTGGGTGGTATAATAATGACAGGCAAGGGCTGTGACACTGAATGTACCAATTAAAACCCATCAGAAAGGAACAAAAACAACCAAGAACAAGTGATCGGGCCCAGATGCCATGCTCAGCAGAACTCTCAGTGGTGGGACAGAGATGTGCAACAGCAGAATGATCCCTTTAGGGTTCCTCTTCACAGAGATACACCAGGGAGCTGTTTCACAGGTCCCATTAAAACAATCATCTCGCACTTTAACACCAACGCCTCTGTATGCCATATAAGACAGAATACATTGGCTTCACGTCGACCTGTAAGGGTACTGAACTGACAGCACGCTCAGCTTCCTTCTTCCTAGAGCCCCTCTCATGGTCCAGCTGCTGACTGCTCACTCAAAGAGAGGAAAAAACTCACATACAGAGAAATAAAAGGAACCAGCCAAGCATCCTCTTTTGTGCCGGACGGTACAATGGGTCCGACTCCCCAAGTACAACATCGACTGATCCCTAAAGAGTCCCTGCCTGACCAGTTTTTCCGGAGGACCACCATGAAACGTGGTGGTCCCTCAAATACCGGGCCCCAGCAGTCGGCCACAGGACCAAGGCCACTGGAGCAAGAAATGACATGGGGGGGGCTGAAGGGGGGTGTCCCAGGAGTCCCAGAGACAGATGGCATGGCTTGTAAATATGTGACCAGGCACTCCAGGTTGGGGAGATGAGTCTCCTGTCTGTCAGAGTGCTAAGGATAGCATCTTGATTCATGCGAATTGACTTCACAAATGTCAACCTGAAAACGTTCGTCCTACTCAGTGGCAGACAGGCTGTGCTGGAGACCCTGGTTGTCCAGCTCAGCACACCTGACATATAAGGCCTGATTCACGAGCCTTCATACCCTCAGCACTGAACCTGCCCCTGCCCCTCACAGCCGCTGCATCAGTCTCACAGTCCCGGCATAAAAGGGGTGCTGCTGACCACACCCATGGCTGCCTGTTTCTCCCTAACAGGACGTAAAGAGCTGCAGAAATGAGATGTGATCAATAATTACATCCTGTTGCTGCCCTTTCGGATTATTGTTCTCCTCAGAAGTGACATGTTGCCCTAATCCCTGGCATGATTTGGATGCTGACTTACATGATGCACAGCTTAAAAGCATAAGGTAAAGAAACAGAGACAGGAAAAGGAGGTGACATCCAGAGAAATCAAATGTAATGAGAACAAATTCTTTTGAGATGAGCTCAATCCATCACTGCCAACCCCACCAGCGAAAGTGAACTGGAAGTCATGAATATTAACTGAAAATAATCAGGTTAAATTACTACAGTTTGACATTCACAAGATGCACGCTTTATTTTGGGGAATGAGGGGGGTGAAGTAAGTGTGTGTGTGTGTGTGTGTGTGTGTGTGTGTGTGTGTGTATGTGTGTGTGTGTGTGTGTGTGTGTGTGTGTGTGCTCACTCTAGAAAATACACTTATTGTGTGACCTATTGCTTCATTTTTATCTATTGATAAAACTTTAGCAGAAATTAAAACAGACCCTATACAAACAGCATAAACATGTAGTTAGAACTGGTGCAAACGTTGTGAACCTGCAGTTAAAAACTGGTGCAAACACGCTGTGAATGTGCAGTGACAAGCAGGCAAATGTGCAGTGAATGTGCAATTATGACCTTGGGAAATTATGACTGAAGCCATGAAAGTCCAAACAAATGATTAAAGTTTATTTATTTCCTTTTATAATGCTGTATATCACACTTCTGTCTTCTCATCAAAATATCTACTGAAATACATTTGGTCATGAGTTCCATTTGGTCAGCACACAGACATTCCTATTCCTCCTACTTTTCAATCTGCATTTGCCCAGCTGGTCGTGTTTAGCCACAGTCCAGGCTAGGGTGAGGTACAGTACCCCTTCTGGTGTCACAGCCAATCACAAGGGGAGGCCCTCTGTGCCCCACGTCACCGGGGATGTTCCGAAGCAAATCCCATTGCCATAGCATAAGACATTGTACGTTCACCCTGCTCCTACATTATTGAATACGTTTGGGGGGTTGAACGGGGGAGAATCTCTATGATCCCTGGTAATAACAGCCTAATAGAATAAAGCAATAGCTTGCCGCCTCAGGCAAAATTTCTGTACTGGTAATTTCATACGACAGATTTATTACGAGCAAATGATTGTTCCAGTCAACACGCTTTCCACACTGAAGTTCCACTGTCAGGAGGTTTCATAAAAGACATGAAGTCCCCTGCAAATGTCACTTTCATTGCTTGCATTAGCTTGTCAAAAAGAATAGTCAGAGTTTAAAGCCTGTAATTTTATTGCATTAAATATTGAAGTCATATACATGCAGTATGGAAATGGCTCTGGAAGTGTGGACTTTATTTTTAAAATGAGTTAGGAGATTAGAAACATCCCACTGTTAAGGCATATCGACAGTAATGTGTAATCCACCCAGCACAAACTAGGAAATCAAGGTTATTTATTAACAAGCAAAACAATGTGTGGATCAGCAAATTGTTTATTTGCTCTACTTTCCTCAAACACTATTTATGTTAATAGGCTGTAACAATTCCAATTTTCAGATTTATGGGTTACTTCACAGGTTGCCATGTTTTCAAAATGATATTTTTCATCAACTGTTAAATACAATCATATATATTACTATCTTGAACGTTGGTATTTCCATCTAAAAGCTGATATTTTTCTGACTTAAGTTTTTGTCATATATCGCACATTATTAGGAAAAATGAACAAAGCCGAAAAAAACAGTAAATTACTGTATCCATCTCTCTTCCATAACCGTTTATTCAGGACTGATGTTGTCCACATGGAGTACTAATGAAAATTTAACAAACACTTTTGGTACTATTATACCAGGATATATTCTATATTCTATATAACTGCCCGCTCAGTCTATATTTGAATGGAAATATAATCGTAAAAGTTTAAACTGATATCCGGTTGATTAAACTCAATGTAACAATAAGTCTAAGTTTTATACAAAGAACAAATGAAATATAGGAATTAATTTCCAAGCAAAAAATAACAAAAAAAAACTTTTTTTCAGGAAACATTACAGTAAATGTAGCGAATTTGCTTTAACAGTATCGATAAACTGTTTACGTTAATAATAATTCTCCCGTAACTTTCTAACCACGTTTTTATAATTTGTATATTGTTTGTCTTGAGAGAGCGTGGTGGCTAAAATAACACACCGTTATAAAGTTAAGCGTAATGTACGAGTGAATAACACGTACTGATAAAAAGTGACGTAAAGAAAAAAAAAAAAACTCTCACAAGATCACTTTGCTTTAAATGTTTCCTGGAAGTATGATTGGAATATTAATTAAGCCCATCCATGACGGGCAGATAATAACAATGTCAGGCCAGTCAATGGGATCTTTGACCCATTCATAAACCCCAGTCTGCCATAGCTCATTCTTTTAGCCTGGAACACAGAACTTTTTCACACTCGCACAAAATGTCCCAATTGTGCTTTTGCACAGTATTGTCACCAGTGTCTGGAAAAACACATGCTTTTTATGGAGGTGAAAGGTAACATTCACAGCTCATTTGGGGCATTTTTCCTGAATAGACCAATTTAGATACCTCACTTGTGCAGATTTCTATCAAGTAGCCACAATAAACGTATATCTTTCCTGCTCTTTCAAAGTGTTTCCTGTGTTTGGGTTTTAATTACATGACATGAGCCGCGAACACAAAAGCTTAGGAAATATTTCAACCTGCTCTCCCCTGCGGTTCAGTCGGTCCGGGGATTCGGAAGCAAAAATATCATAAGAATTTATGCTATGAAATAAAGAACTCGTCAAAATGTCAAACTTGAAAAAATTAAACTTAAAAAGAAAAAAAAAATGTTAAATATTGCATCGTGATAGTGGAGATTTTGAAATACATTTTAAATATCGAATACCCTTTGTCAAATTGACGTTATGTTTTTGTTTTTTTTCACAAGGAGCAAATCAACACTAAAAATGAACTCATCTATGAATCTCCAGTTTGCTTTACATAACTGAAAAATCAATTGATTGAATCAGCTTACGAAATCTTTTGCGGTCTAGGACCAGAATATAAGATCTAAGATACAAGATTTAATATCATTTTGAATCAAAGGGAATTTCTTATGTGCTGAGGCACACGATTTATGACACGTGACATGTTTATATAATGATGGTAAATTCGCAGGTTTCTGAAGCCGCCGTGGTGCATTAAATTCAATTTTCACGGACTTGAGTGTGTTTTTTTCTGGGTGGGGGGCTACAGTATCCACATATCAGTCAAGCACGGTGTCAGTCATCAATCGAGAATTTGCTAAAATTAACGTACACACCAACGGTCCAACTGTCGCCCTGTTATCTCCCCTTGAATGACAGCTCAGTCGGGCGTCGCCGCCTCTTTTATTATGATCATCACACGGGTTGTATTAAAGATGCGATAGAAATAAAATCCTCAGTTGCTCAGAATTTTAATGACAGAAACATTAGCAGCAAAACCACCGTTTCATTCCTTGAATGTTGCCGCCTGTTATTCTGCTAGTACCGCCGAATGTTCAGATATCACCTTGTTAGCCAGGGTTTGGGTTACGCCCTTCATCACAATGCGCTCAGCATGCAAAATGCCTCGTTAGCAACATTTAAAGTGTTCTTGCGTAGGCAAAACAAATATCATTTATGAAACATGATCAGCAAGTAATTCTGCAAAATGTGTTTGTAAAACTTAATTCAAAATTGATTTTACTGAAACGTGTATAATATAGACGTTACCGAATGTCAGTGTCGGTTTAGAGAAAACTGGCGTGGATTTAGTCATAGTCTGTTTATTGGGGGAAAATATGACATTTATCGAGAGTCTGTGCTGTCATCTCGTCAGTTTGATCAGTTATTATTAGTCAGTTTAATACCTCACAATAAGTTTATTTTTTATTAAAAAAAAGTGTATGTCTATTTTTTAAAAGATATACAAGTAAAACCCTGAAGTTCAGCGCTCACAAGTGCGGCTTTAAACCGATTTTCCCTCTAGCCAAAGTGTACGCTTAAATCGAATGTTTATGATAATGATTACTGTTAACTTGTTTTTCCGTTTACGCTGACATATAGATTTTCCAGGCTCACCTCTTCCTATGTTACAGACACGTTTAGAGCAGAACGTTCCAGCTAAACCGCAAATACACACATACACAGGGTCGCACGCACACGCAACAAGCGAACACTCTTCATTTTCCTAATTATATTTATATATAATTGCAACCC
Source organism: Gymnarchus niloticus (assembly GCA_009936485.2). Taxonomy (NCBI): domain Eukaryota; kingdom Metazoa; phylum Chordata; class Actinopteri; order Osteoglossiformes; family Gymnarchidae; genus Gymnarchus; species Gymnarchus niloticus. Next base: position 11,773,553 of record JAACJT020000001.1, read on the forward strand.
GTTTCGTAAAAATGTATTAGTTAGTAAAATGACGTGAGTTTTTAAAATAATGCATCACCCACAAATGTGTGCGTGTGTGTGTGTGGGGGGGGGGGGGTCAGAGCGTGATCTATATGGCCACTGCGTTTTCACCTAAATTACTGGTGTAACGTGTAATAAATGAAACATTAATTAAACAGCCTACATTGTTTGTTTTATATAACAAACAGCGTATTTAATTTCTGAATTCAATGGACATGATGGATTGACCGCACACACTCACGCACCCAAATGTAATGCAATGTTGCGAAATCTTTCAAAATCATGAAATTTAAGGCTGTCCCTCCGTGTGAACGCCCTTCTGTATGACCTGAAACCAGGAGATCCTTCACAACCGTCACAAAGAGCTTTTTCTCCTTTGCTTTTCACAAATACTTAGCGGCGTGTAAGCGCCTGGAAGATGACAAGCCGTGCGGCGGGGCGGGGCTGACCGCGGAGAACGAGTTAAATCAGGCGCACGCTCGTTGGATCGGTCCCCTGCATCCGTGCTTCCAGGGGGAAGCAGGCCAGCAAATTTTGGCGAGGCGGCTAATCCAACAGTCGGGGGATGTGACAGCATTCGACCCGGTGAGCCCAGATGATCTCAACGTACTCCACGGGAGAGGGCGTCACTTGGAAGCAGTGAGGATTAGCGGCTAGGGCATCAGTCCATGGAGCAGAGGGTCTTCTTTTCAAACGGTTCCAACGGGCAGCGGACTATTTCAATTACTCGACACGTTTAGATGGCCCTTTTGCATACATGCTACATAAAGCTCAGAATAATTCATACTACGTGGCAAATCATTAATCAACAGCTCCTCATACTTAGTATAGTTGGAACCGGTTGTGCAGTTATAGTGGTTTTAAATCAGCAGATTTCCCTAACGTGTTTCTACGAATTTGCACCTATTCCCAAAAACAGTGCTACTAATAAGCAGGTGTTTCCATTTGGAAGGCTCACATACGTACACGTATGTGTATAATGACACGTGTCATTAACGCGTAGAAAATTGAGTCGTTTCCATTGACGTTGGTGAGGGCAGAAGGTTGGCGCTTTCGCGCACTGGAGGGACGGGTGATGCCACCACCTGCTCTCCCCGTCCCGTCTGGCGACGTGGGCTTTTAGCAGTTTCTCTGTGTTTTTGATCTGCTCTTTGATTCTTTCGAATATGCACGGGATCAATAAGGACCGGTTGCTTCAAAGGATTTCAGGTGTCCTTTTGCCGGCGCTGTTTCCGAAACGTTTCCAGAAGGTGCACGTGTTTTTAGACCCCACGGGTGTAAGGAGAGTCGGCCTTACAGGGCTCTTACACATCTAGGCACACAGAATCATTACCGCATCGAACTGAGGTCGGTCCAATATGAATTTGTAATACATACTGCATGTCCAGAACACAGAATTCGTTACTGTATGTTTTAGAAAACTTTCAAAAACCTCGTGTTCTTTCAGCTATAAAATGTTGAAAAATTATTAAAAGCTGGTTTCACTGAACGTGTTTTAACGTTATGCTAAATAATTCTTTAAAAATATCAAATCATTAACATTATTTTTATCATTAAAACGGATATTGAATGCTGCTTTAATGTTCTGGAAATTAATATTCTAAAAGCTTAATTTAGCATAGGATACATCTTAACAATTTTTATTAAATACTTTAAATACTATTCATGCTGTAAGGTGCAAATATATATTTCAAATGAATTATGTCTGTGGTATGTACATGACATGATTTATAATTGTAATTCTTAAAGTCATCAGTTTCGAAAAATAATGACTTTTATGTTTAAGATTCTATATTCATTTCTCTTCTAACAATATAATCACCCCCTTCCCCCCATGGTGTCTGTGATTGGGGATAACAATTTCCTGCGTGAAGGGAAATTGTGTGTCTAAAGCTGTGTTCAGTGTTTCAGGGGGTGTAGCTGCTAGTGTCTGATTCACCACGGCATCCCCTGCTGGTCTTATCCCACCTTTTCCTGTTGCAGGTGTCCACACAATGGAAGGTGTGGTGTCGGACATAAGACTACCACTGCACCCCACCTTCATCCAGGATGGATGTTCTCATGCATTAACAAACCTAGTCAGATATCTGTAGAAACGACCGGCCTATTCAGAAGCTCCACAGCCGGAATCATCTCTCAAAAGCCCCCACTCATCTAAAGACGAGCTTTCATGATGTTATGAAGGCTTAGTGGACCAGATTGCAGATGGAAACTGCTAATACAACATTGCTTCATCTGAGTTAAGTTAATCAACATCCAGCCAAAGAAGTAGGCCAGGTCTAAAGCTGAGAACTGAATAAGGCACATTGAATATTGTCATTTTTAAACAATTATGTGATTTAATCTAAAGGGGCTTATTTAAATTTCAACAGGCTGCTGTTGGGTCAGAGCTCCTGAATGCAAATGTCCGGGGTTTTTGGTTTCTTCTTTCCTGACCATCATCTCTTCCCCGATGTAACAAGAACAAACCCCCATTTGGTGTTAGAGAAGGGTAAATATTGGTAATGGCAGTATTATGATCCAATTAAGATGGATCAAGCTGAACAAACAGTGTGAGGCAGACGTGAGGCAGATAGCATATGCCGTTAAATATGACATGGCCTGCGTTTTTCCATGGTAAGCCTCTTCGTCATTGGCAGTAATTACAGTTATCTCCCTTCACATCCTCTAATTGTCTGAGACTTTCTACCTACCCAATAGTGTAACAGGTTTGTAAACCTTTATCGCTTGATTACATTATGGTCAATGGCTTAAGCAAGGAAGAGCAGCAGAAAGGAGTGTACAGATGAAGAAATAAGTCACAGCTCTTAGAACAAATTGCGTATCGGGCAACCAAGAAAGTGTTGGAATTGTAAAAATCAGTAGGAGCAAAAAAGGTTTGCAATTTGAGCAGGCTGGAGGAAGTGAGGAAAAGCCCAATCTGAGCCCAATCCTAGCAAAGATAATTCCAGTTAATGGAACTCGTAGCATCCGGCTATCGTGCTGCCTGACATTCTGGCTCCAGGTAATCAGGCTGACATTATCGCAGGCACCAGAGTGACATCTCATCATCAGGAATTTCCTTCACTGGCATCGGAAATGCCAGCCTCCTCGGCTTTGACTGCATGCCACCCACATCTATTAACCTTATTGATCTGAAGCCCTGCTGTGCCCCCACAGAGGCTGTGCCCCCTGCTGGTGGGCTGAAGTGGATCAATCCTGTGCTGGGGGCCAAAACTCAACAGCAACACAGGACTGACAGGCAGAGAGAGAGAGATCACATTCTTACTATAAAGAGTTAAAGTTGATCATTAATGCATTTTAGGACGCATCGGCCAACTCTGTATCACGTGGTACGTTGTAAGGTTAGCCGTGCATAAAATAGTTTGATGGCTTGGCTTAAAGATAAAGCAACAAAATATATTGCATTGTTATCAATTTACAAGCATATTAAAAATACTTATTTTTAACATAAATATTACCCAGTCCCAGTTACACTGCAGTATCCTACAGTATCCTACATCCTGCCCGTTGCCAGTTTAAATAGTTAATGGAGACATTAACATTGCCAGTCCAGTCGGCCACCACAGCAGACACTGCATCAGCAGTGCCTTAAGGACCTGGTCAGTTACAGACTGGACCCGAATGAAGTGCCAGGCAAGCTAACAAAGAAATGACAAAAGGCAGGGGAAAGACTGACACCAGCCTGCTTTCTTCTTTGTGTGAGCTGCTCCACGCAGAGGTGACTGACTGCTTGGCATTGTGGGATGTCTGGCAGATCAGTGTGCAGTGGGGAAGTTTTGTACAGTGTCAAGATGAGGAGACTTCGGCTGAGTGTCAGAGTTCTTTTATTTATTTTTGTGGTAGGGTGATGCTGAGCTGTTTATATTTCACTGTCGCATTTGAAGAGAAACGACACATCTCTTTTATACTTTGGTCAATTAAGACATTCACAAAAAAGCCTAAATGCATTTACAGGTTCCTCCAGCCACTGTAATGCTGGGTTAGATGGCAGTGAATGGCACATTTTACTTAATGGGTAGGCCTGTACCAGATGCCATTTCTGCAAGGTATCGACGTCCTAAGAATGGCTGGAGTCATTTCTGCTCCTAGCTGCCTCTTAACAATTGAAAATCAATTCCTGCTGGAGCAGCTGGAGAATCCCATTGACGGGGGAGACCTGGGAAGACGCGGCGGCATCTGCAAGGTCCATGTGGCAGAAGGCCGTCTGCCTTGTCGTCAGGTCGTAAAGAGTCCTGGTTCTGAATCCAGATATCGATGCCGTATGTTCCCGTTCATAATGTACTGTTAATAATAATGTTTGTTTAAAAATCAGAATCAATGTCTTCATTTTCTGTTAAAATCTATAAATCAAAATATTTTGCTCTTGATGATTTATTTATGACCATTTTTGCAAGAAAATAACCTTTAAAATTAGGCTGAAATAGGATATTTGAATTTAATATTTTAAAATGTAAAAAACTACGACCCTGAAATGGATAAGCAGTTAAAAGATATGTGGATGGAAAAAATAAAAAAAGGCGCATTTTGAAATAAAAACATCAATACAATTATGTCAGTAAAATGAATTGTCATACATCTCTCTGATGAGTTAATTATGGGATGCGTGCAGCAAGCCACATGAACAGAGACTTTAAATGAGCGGTACCAGGGTTACATGACATTGTGTGTGAAAGCCGAGTGGTCAGCGAATCCTGATCCAAAATGTCTCCGGGTTTTAATGGTACCCACAGTCCCAGTCACTGCCGCATGGTGACTGCTCCTGCACATCCATAATATCATCCCCCAAATCGCGATTATGTTTTCTGCCTGGTCCCATCTTACCCCACCCCCCCGGCCCTCACAAGCACAGCAAAATCATTTGCATTCCGCTTATTATGCCAGCACGGCAATCTCCGAGAAGCTTCTTATTACTTTGGTAGAACCGATGAATCCTTAATTTCTGTGTCGGGGGGACGCCGCCTCTAATGGTGCCATTTGTCAGCCCTTTGTGGCTGCGCGGTGACGGTCACCCTCCCTCGCTCCGTGCCCCGGCCTCTGCGGAGGCACCGCCGTGCATCTGCCGCTGAGACGCCAGAGAGCGTTCAGAGCGCTCACCTCATATTTCGCAATTATGAGCAAATGACCCAAGCATGTCATTTTCCCCGGGAAGAGGATGAGTTGTGATTTTTGACCCATAAAATGGCCAAAGGGTTTTGTATTACTATGCCACAATCACCAATTAACATAATAACATATAGGACTGATATATGGAACATGCATAAATGCAAAGTAACATTTACAACAAACAGATTATTCAGGTTAAAACCACATGGAAGGCATAAAACATTGCGTTTTTTCCCAAGTTTGAGATCTCCCAGTTATTTTTGTACACGTATGATACGTGGGGATGCTTTTCAAAAGTCCTTCCTGCTCATTTCCTGACTATGGTTTATTTGAGTCAGCCTCTTGCGGATGTGTGTTCTGTTAAAATATTAGCAATTAAAACACTGAAGTTGGCAGTAATGAAAGCAACAGAAAACCCAGAGATGGACTCAGACACCAAACAATGACATGTAAACGTAACTGATATCAGGTGAAATATAACTACTACCGGCCTGTGTCCAATACCAGGGGCCAGCAGACAGTAAGAGTCTGCTGGTAATCCAATCTATTCATTAACGTTTTTTAATGAAAACATTTTCCAGGGCCATGAGATAATGCTAGTGTTCAGCTGCGTTTATGGGAGCACATTGACCCTCGCCAGAGATGGACATTAGGAGAGCGTCGTATGTGTAAACATCTCACTGTGGCTTTAAAGTTTCGGCCTCTGACCAAAACAGGTCCTGAAGACCAAGAAGAGTCAATCAACAGATGGGACCGTATGGGCAGTGGTCAGTCTCGTCATGGTTATCAAAAAACCACCTCAAACAGTGAAATTAAAGGTGACTGTTCCAGTCAGTAAGAGGGAAGCCTCAGTATCCGTGTCATATGATGGTCTGGAATGTTCTAGAAAGCAGTCTGAAACAGCAATTCGTTCCATCAGTAAGTGCATGCAAGCCTGTAAAAACAAAGTGATATTCTGTGAAGCTGATCAAAACGCACACAGATACAGGCTGTGGTCTCGCACCTCTAGCCAGACCGATCATGTATGGCTCTGGCCTCACACCTCTGGCCAGGCTGAGTGTGTATGGCTGATGCCTTGCCAAGCTGTGTCCCCTGTGATGGAGATATTATCTCCAGTGTCTGCAGTTCTGGTCTGGTCCGCTGCTCACCGTCATGCTGTGTCACTCGGTCACAGCGGGGGATAGACTGTAAACAGCAGTATAATCTGCATCAGGACAGTCACCCTCAGCCCCTCTGACAGCTAGGCCTGAGGGTCCTGACCATGACACAGACGCTGCTGTCACTGTCGGACACCAGGCCATTATGCCGGATACAAGGCTGCCATCGAGAAGGTAGCAGAATGGGTCCTGGGGGGAGCGGTGGTGAGCGCCGTGTGGTCGAGACTGGAGAGGTTATTCCATTAAGTACCGAAACAATGTTCCTGTAGCACTTCACCCATTCCTGTTTTTGCCCTAACATCATGTGATATTATTGCGATGTGACATTTATTTAAATTAGGAACAAAATGAATCAAGTACCACCAGCTTTCCAGCTTCACTTCTTATTAATGAACGAGTTTGTCCTTTTAATCTGCAAAACAGGACAGGTTTAGCAGGCAGCCACAAAGTCGCCTGTGAAATAACCTGAAGCATGAGCCGACCACTGAAGCTTCTCCACATCACGCTCTGTGATTCCTCCAGTTTGTCTACATGTACAGGCAGTCGTATTCCAACGTAAACGCACGCCCCTTTAAAACGCCCAAGCCCCGATGGATCAGAGAGGTCTCCAAGTGGCACATCTGAAGGAGCCTCCTCCGTGACCTTTGACCCCTCACATTGAGCCACGCTGAGTCAGACTGCGACGAGCTTGGTGCTCAGGGAATGAACCCTTGACAAACGAGCAGAGCTGCTTGTGTTAACCTCCCACGTTCTTCACACCCTAACATCTCAATTTCATGGGTGACACTTAGAGACCCCCCATGTTCCAAAAAGGACCGTCCCAACAGTCCCAGCCCTCCGTGGGGAGAAATACAAGCGCCTTTCACACTCAGCCTGCCTTAGCATTGACAGACTTCGGGTCCTGTGTATAGTTTTGGCAGTGAAAGTTGTGGTGTAAAATCCCTTTGATTTAATGTTTGCTTGGTTCAGCATCGAGGGCTCTGGAAAGAATGTTGCCCTGGGGCCAGTGTTCAATCTGTACCCCTCTATTTGCAGAGCACTTAGGTCAGCAGTGGCCTACGACTAGAAGACACTGCCAGAGACGGGCCAGTGGCTCCTGTGGTCTTTGTCTACGACCTGTCAGCCCGATCTGGCCCAGCCTGGCTCAGAGGTGCAGGTCCAGCTGGCGTCAAGCCTAAAACCAGGGTTCACGTGGCCCCTGAGGTCCCTAAGGCAAAGCCTTGACAGGCTGGGGGCATCGGGATGGATTAATGTGGCTGATTTTACCCAGGCTACCACACAGTGGGTAACCTCTCAGGGATTGTGGCTGACGCCCAGAGCAGTGACTCAACCTCCCAGAATGCATCACTCATGGGTTATTTAAGAGCCAGAAAAGCACCTTCACAAAAGCTTGTGTTTCATTTTGTTTACATCCATTGACCCTTGACGGATTTAAAAGAAGCAAAGTAAACAGATTAAAGTGCCCAGCGATGTAGAGCAAGACAGGTGATACATCACAAGAATGCAGCTGTTCGGGAGACAGCTTGAGCCCATTGGCTGCTAAGCTGAGCATCTGATGAGGAACCAGTAACAAGCGTGAGATAATATTGGAACACAGGCTACACAGAAACAGTGCAAAACATGGTAAGGGCGAAACAGAAGAGCTACTCAGAGTCACATGAGGTGCTACTCTTCGGTCAGAAAATGATCATCAGAAATACCCAGAGGAGCTCTGGTACGCATTCACCTCCAAGGGTTAATCAGTTTATATAAAATACACAGCTTGTGTTACATAGCTGAGCCCTTATTCAATTTGAATGTGACTATGGACACACAGTGAGCTTTAAAAGCAGAAGGGTTGGAGAGGCACCCCTGGGTAATTCACCCTGCTGGTTTAACCTGTTTACTCGCCATCAACAGGAGCAGCAGAAACACAGAGCTGGGGGACTTCAGCAATCTACCATTAAAAGAATTAAGGGACACCTTCAGCTCTCTCATTGGCCGCTTAACGAAGCAGGCTAAGCACTAATTAAAACAGACAGAACAATTATAGAGGCCCGTTAGACTTGCATGTTTTAAAACTGAATCTAGGTCCATGCTGTTTGGGTCAGTTAGCCTGCTGTTGTCAATTAAAAGCACTATCGGCTGGGAGTCAGGGTCTTGCTGGGACAAGCATGGCGTCCAGCCATGTCCCGAGGTGTCCAGCAATGTCCCGCCTTAGCTCAATTGTCTCCTTGAAGTTTATTATATTTCATAACAGAATACTGTTGTTTTTCAAGCACATGTGGAAAGTCCTTTGCAGTTATGTATGTCTTAGGAGCAACATTTGTGTCTGGATATCATTTGGAGGAAAAAATTCTGCTTATTTAATCGATGCAAATAGGTCTCATGGGAACCCACAAAAAAGAAAGTAAAGAGAAATATGGGAAAAGTGCATAGAATTAAAATTATATGAATGCCTAATTATTTGCTAAGCTTTATTTTAACTTCAGGTCACGCTATGATCAAATCATTTCTAAACACTAATTGAATTCGCTAGATGACAACTGGGAATAAAGAGAATTAATTTGCTTATGGGGGAGAAGTGAAAGGTTAAAAGACAATGGTGATCTATTCATCAGAACTGTACATGGGCCTGGCGAATGACAGAGAAATATGAACGGGCAGCCAATCCAAAAAAGGGAAAAACCACGGTGAGGAGAGTATGGTGATATTTATGAAACAAAAATGTTTCGATGTGTGGGGTACTGAAGATGGGAGGAGCTCCCAGTGAAACGGAAAAGCGTAACATGCAGGGGCTTACGAAGACAGCAGTAGCTGGAGAGGCCCCAGTCTCGGTGAAAAAGCCAACACCTCACGTACATGCAGCGTTGGAGCTGACCCCTGATTCCCTGGCCAGTGCTGCTCTGCTTTTCATGATGCAGTTGAGCACACACCCTTGACTAAATCCTCTTTTCAAGTATAATCCACCTCGTGCATTTGAACGTGGCCCTGGAGCACGCGTTACGTCCGGTCTAATCCCAGAGGCTTACTAAGAGCTAACGGTGTACCACCAACTTTATTATGTCCCCATTAAAACAGCTCCATTCACTTCTTACAACCAGTGAAACACCTGGTATAAAAGAGGATTTAACAGAGTCTGAATAGGTTAACCAGCTGTTGAACCAAATATAAGTTAAGCATGGCAATTAGAAGGCCAGACTCAGAACTTGCCTTCTGTGTAAATCATTTCTTTGCAAAAAAAATGGGTTAAGAATTAAAATATTTTCTATTTTGTCAAGAGAAACAAGGCTAATACTGGACTAAGTTTTTTAATTCGGTTATCGTCAAAGGAATCACTAAAATATTTAATTTTTTATCCCCATAGCGACTGACAGGGAATGCTTAAGTGTGAATATTAATTATACATATATCTCTTTCATTACCTTTCCTTTGCCCAGTTGATTCTTTTTTGTAATGGCTTACAATATTACCTGTATACAGGTGGATACAACTTGATTTTTCATTCGTTGTACTACTGCTAATCTAAATGATACGCAATGAAAATGATGTTGTGTACTTGAAGTGGCCTCAGTTATGGTTCGGTCAGTGTTGCCTGGTTTATTAACAATGCCAAAGCATCATAACTGCTGGAGCATTTCTCAGTCTATATAGAAAAGGGTCTGAATGCTGAAAGTTTCCAAACAAGGGGTTGAACTTAGATACAGGCTTTCATTTCCTCTGAGTGTTTGAAAGCATCCTGTGGAGAGACTTCTAATCTTAACGCATCAAGAAACGTTGATGAAAAAAGGAGAGAGTCTGATTAGTAGTGATTGACAGTGGCAGCGGTTACCACAGAAACTCCATCAGACTTTAGTTGGCATTCCAATTCATCATCAAAATGAGGCCACCCTTAAAAGGCCTATTGTAAAAAACAGAAGAGGAGAGTCAGGACAGGCAACCTGAGGACTGGTGACATTATCTCCGTTTTAAGGTGGTTCACAAAACATGTACGCTGCACTTTGTCAGAGATCATGCATTTTGTTAGATAGCCAAAGCTGTGGGAATACACCTGAGGTAAACACTCAATTAGGAAGATATTGTTTGATTTTTTTAATGCCTTCTAAAACTCAGAAGTGCCCAAAAAAATGACCCTTGGCTCATCCCTCCTGGCTGCAGCACTTGACAGACACTCCACATCTCGCTATATGAGGACACTGCAGCTGGACAACTTATGGGAACTGGTCCAGCACTACATGCTTTCAACTTTCATTGTGCATATTGTCGACCAGCTTTGATTAGCGTGGCATCACCCCTGTAGCCAGCATCGTAAACACAAAGATATCCCATCTGTGTGTCAACTCCTTGTGTATTTTAACTCAAGGCAGAAAAATGGCAGATGAAAGAAAACATGGCTGACTATGACTGGCACGTGTAGTGAATGCAGTTAATGTCTGTGAAGTATGGCTTGTGGACACAAACATATGTTTACAAATGAGAAAGGTGATTTCAGTGTATGAATTTTGCTTACCCTGATAAAAACATTTTCACAAGTTTTCTCAGTAATTATCTATACCTGGAAATCCACATTTTAAAAGCTTATCATCAAAGGCTATTAATACTATTGACATCCGTAGTTTATATATTTATACACAAAGACACCAACATATACACACAAAATTACAGCAGGGTAATTTAATTTTACTTCTTCACAAAAGTACTTCAAATTATTTTTGCATACATGCAAGTAACTGACAAAATAAAGGCAATATGTGAGCAGAAACAAAGTACATTCAGAGTGTGATCCTAAGTTAATTAATCAGTTAACATCCCATAATACTTAGGGTCATGTACAAAAATGCTGGGTGTCACCTAAAGAATGATGCTTTACTATTTTCTAATGGTGCTTGTTTTGTGTCAGTTTAGGGGTTTTTTACATATGAACATATTCTTATTTTTCTCAGTTTAGAGTTATGAAGGTGTTGTTAAAATGCAAGTCGTTTTTCATTTTGGTGATTTTGGATGCCTTTAATTAAAACATGTAATCAATTGAAAGGAAGTGGGTAGTGAGGATAGCCATTCTGTGGTTAATAGGGTTTAATATAAATTATTCTTTTCAAACAAGCAGTATTTTAAAAATACAAAGTTAAGATTGCAGTCCCCCCAATTTTTTTTTGCTTTTGTAAATTGTAATCAGTCACACCAAGCATTGCTTATATTTTATGAAGAAATTTTTAAAATGCCTTTTTTGATTTAAATTGGGAGAAGAAAGCAAAATCTTCCCTGCATCAGGCACATTGTTTACATGGAAAGGCAGATAACCAATTAAAAATAATGAATGTTAAAGAAACACTTTTATATACATATATATTTGTTGTTGTGAAGTATCAATATAACCGATAAGCAGCTAGATCGTGCTTCACACCTGTGCTCAGGGTTTCAATGATTATATCTTTAAAGGTCTCCACCTTCATAGAGTCGCCAGTTTCAACACACAACCCTGGCCTAATTGGATTGATTGATATCTAATCAGGCTCACTAAATATACATATGGCTTCCTGTTAAATTACTCAGGCTAAGTAGGCATTAGGTATTACCCTGCTATTGTTAGAGTTGAGAATCAACGGCATGTTTAGAAAGTACGAGTGGAAAAAGAAGCTGAAAGTGTTCTTCTCAGGGCTTGTGATTTAAATCATCCCGCTTTTAGTTTCCATATAAGGTAATAAGGACGAGTATTGACCGTATTACGTTTAAGGAAAAGGTAAAACTGCTATTTCCAAGACAGCTGACTGTACCACAAAAACAACTGAAATTTGTGCCGATCTGTCCTCTTTGTCTCCGCGTTCCGGAAGAGCAAGGGGACATCTTCACGGCAGTAAGCTGCGCCGCCTGTCACCGTGTGGCATCCGTGAGCGTCAATGTCTCCCGCCCATGCGATGAAGGTTGCCGCTGTCATTTTCCAAATGATGAAAGCTTCCGCCTTCTGCATTTCTCGTCGCATTAGTCTCCAGATTTCCGGATTGTCTCGTCTAAGTCACGCGTGCCCTCGTGGTCAAACCGGAGAGGGTGATGGGGGGCAGGCTACCAACCCAAAGGATTGGGGAAATGGAGGAGGCTTGGGGCAGCGATGGTGGCGCTGGGACATTCGTCGGCATCCTATCGGCGTGCCGGGGGGACATGACACCGGGGGCGGTGCTCTCCGAAGGCGCTTAACGTAATTGAAGTTGAGAAAGGTTAAAGTTTGACGATGAGGAAACGTGAATTTCCCTCCTCTGAGGCAGGACACAGGAGGTGACACTTAGTCAGAAAAGCTGAATCCTGAAACTCTCGCTGTAAGCAGGAACCTTTAACACGCTTCCTGCAGGTTTAAGCAGAACTGAAAAGACTGAACCCTTTACACATTTCTTCCACCGTCTGCCTTTAATTCCTCTTTTTACAGGCTTATGACTTCTTCATTTTTGTCTGAATTACAGGTGAGCATGTCCCTTTGAGCTGCTGAAGCTTTCCATAAATAACACTGCGGTAAGAACACGTTGTAGAAAGCATTTGATTTTCACAGCAAGAGGCTTAAAAATAAATCATGAATATATCTAGGGGTGCATCTCAGTGAAAACGCCAGAAAAAGACAATTTAAAAACCCAGAAAATGCAACTGGAATGAACCTCGGTAGCCAGGTTTGTCTGTAATATTAATATGCACATCCTAGATATTCAGTGATTTATATTATTAAATATCTCATAATCCTCCCATTTCTGACATCATGTGATCACTGGAGAAATCCTTCAGCGTTTGAGCAGGCGAGTCATCCTGTTAATAGCGTGATGTAAGCTGTCACTGAAGCCCTAGTACGAAATAATAATAATTAAAAAAAAAACACCACAGTGAGTGACGGAAAGACAGCCATACAGAGATTGTAGGGATATTCTGTCCAGGCTTATTACTCACGGATTTGCTTTTCATGAGTTCGGGCGTCCGCTGACTACCATGGGTGAAAAATAAAATGAAATAAACACAAAAGATGCACGGAAATAAGTTACCTGCCATAAACTGTGTGCGCAGATTAATGCCATTTTACTGTTACGTATTTCAGACAAAACAGCATGCATGCCCATGTTGCCAAGGTGATTAAATATTCAGTAGCTGCACCATTGCAGCCGCGTTAACGAATTGTGTGCTGTGTCCAAGGAACCGATCGAGCCCTAGCGAACACCAAGACCCGCCAATACGGTATCAAACACGTCAGTCCCCGGTACCATCTGCGAGTTCTAGGATGGGCTTTGTCTCACCCCACAGAGGACCAACGTAAGGCGATGGCGACGATGACACGCCGTGTCTTTTGGCACAAGGACCCCTTTTCTCTCATTTGCTGCTGGATGGGTTTAGCCAGCTGTCATGCAAAGCGAGTGCATTTCATTACAAATTAATTTATCTGATCTCAACGCTATTAATTTTTCTCCCTCTCTCCCTAATCATAATTATCTGATTGCTTGGGGCAACAATCTATATGGTGTTATGAAAATAAATAAACAGTGGGAGTTCAAGATAACATGTGAGCGACTTGAAAGGCTTAATCGAAACGTCGTTAATAGCGCATGTTTGTCAAAGTTTAATATCAGACCATATGCAGCCGACGCATGAAATACCGAGTCGCTCATCACTCGACGACATGTACATGTCCCATTACGTAAATTTTTACATTTCACACTTACGAATGCTGGAAATACCTTAATTACTGTGACTGCCTGTTTCATATTTGAGACATTTACATATTACATTTCAGAAAATTTCTATCTGACAGATTTACACCAGCCCGCCTCTCTACATAGCTGCACCATGTCGCTGTTGTTTTGGAAGGTCAAAAGTTCAGTAAACACCTTAGCAGGTAAAAGAACCCCTTTCTTTTGCTCAATGTTTAAGCAACTGTAAGTGCTGCTTGTAAAATTAACACCGGTGACATCAATGTCCATTGATGCCCACTGCTCCAACAAGACAAACAGTCAAGTGGTCATAATATCACCTGCATGTTCTTTCTAAAGCACTGAGCTAACAGTCTGCATAAATATGTGAAAGTCTTTGATGATATCAAAATCTGTCAGTTATACTAAATGGCACACAACTTCAAACATGCATCTGTATTTTGATATCGTAATTTTAGGAGGAGCCATGGTGTTTTGCTGCCATTACTTTGAGATACATTTAACAGTCATATTTAATTAAAAATTGTATAAATCTGCAGAATATGAAGTCTGCTCTACAGAATAATCCAGGTTTATATATATATGTATATATATAAAAATTATTTTCAGTAAATCTGGGCGTTGTAACGTCTGTACTGCCATTAAGTAGTTTAGAGACCTGGGGGGTCAGTGTACTTGCAGAGCACTGACCACGATCATTTCTTGTCCTATAGTGGTGTTTGGTGTAAAAATCTGGCATTAAATCAGCAGTGAAACACAAATAGGATGCCTGTGTTAATATTAGGAACTCCAAAAACTGGACTGCGATGTCTTGGTTGGATGTGTTTCACTTCAGCAGCCTGGGTTGTTAATCCAAACCAGATTAACAGGCAGTGTGATTTTTGTAGGACACACTCTGATGCAAAGCTGCTAATCTTTGGTTACCAACAGTCGCAAATCCTATTAAAATAACCTTGAGTCTAACACCTAATATTGCTATGAAATGCAAAATTTGTAGCTTCTCAAGTGCACTTTTAATTGAGGGTAAAGAGTCCAATCAGGCTGCCATATAGAACCAGAACTAATTTTGAGTGTCTGTCAGGACGACTCAGCAGATCATAAAGGCATTTTAAGTGGGCGTCTGGCACCCCCTTGGTGGCACCCATCACGCTCTAGGGGGGTTGAGCCTGGGACAGGGTGCAATATTGGGCCTTCACAAAGGATGTCAACTTCCCAGGATTTGACTGATTGAATATTTCTGCATATTCCTGTGTAAGCAGCATTTTTTTGGAAACCCATTTGCCAACTCCCCCCCCCCATAATTCCTCCCTCGTCCAGAGAAACTTTCATTCTCCGAGTCCATGAGCCCTGTGGAGTTCCTAGCAGCAGCGGTGCCCTTGGCTGCCCCCATGGGTGCCAGCTTTTCTAAAGCCACTTAACAACGACGTGGTCTCTGATTATCTTCTGCCATACCTGGCGTGTGTCCTCACCTTGGTGCCAAAGTTATCAGGTACCACTAGACAGACTCGCAACACTGTGTAGAAACACCTCTCATTACAAAATTACACAAATTCCTAGTCAGATAGACTTGTCAAGGCAGACAAGTATATTTGCAAGGCAGGTGTTGGACCATTTCACAGCTACGGACTCAGCTAACCATGATTCATGCAATTAAGCAACATTCTTTAGGGAGAGATTTCCCAGAAATCATTAAGAACAGCTTCTTCCGAAGCTGAACTAAACAAAAGGACAGTTAGGAGTAAGATGATTGGCCCTCAATGAGCATTTAGTCAAAGAGTCTTTTTACTTTTTATAACCTTAAACATATGTTAGCAGAACTAAGTACAAATTAAATCAATAAAAAACAGAAATAAATGACTAGTTAAAACCAGCCATTGCTCATTATCTGGCATTTATTTGCTTTAAAGACTTCTCATTAAGTGGGTTCCTTGGAAAATAAAAATGTAGTGGAAATATGATGCTCATTTACGCATAATACTGGTTCAGCCACTTCAGTCGCTATCCCAAGTATGAAGAAATGAGCATCAATGCAGTTCTTTAATATTTTCATGTGACATTGAGCAATGTCTCAGCCATGTATAGACTCGCAGTAGTAACACTCGACTCTGAATGTCCTGCCTTAATGTTGGCTACAAGTGACAATTTCCAGACAGACTTATGTACTTTAGTGGCAACAAATAGCCTTTATTAATGGTTTCTTGTCAGGCAGCAAAATTACCAGCAGCCCCATTTTGCTTAGTAAACTCTATTTTCGTGAATCCGTATTTATTTCTGACCCCCCCGCTAGACTATATGAATCTTTGATCACTTGCAGACACAAGATGGTAGGTTGTAGATACACTTTTACATCCATACATAGTTATTTACTCATTGGGGCTTTAATCCTCTGAAAAGCTGTCTGTGGGTTGGTATGAAGGTAAAGAAGCATCACTGCTTTCTGATATAACAATGAAATCATGACATGTCATGACATCATGACATCACAGTGAAACAGCAACCTTAGCACCATGGATACAGTGTGTGTTTCTGATGAAAAAACTGATGGTTGCCTGGGCAAAAACAATTGAAAGCTCTAGAAAATTTTGTAAGAAATGACCCCACACCCCACCGCCGATTCCAGCAAACCATGACCATCGTTCTTATTGCACAAAGGATGCATATCAGACAAAGGATGACGGGGTAATATTCTCCTTAAATTAATCTTATTTATTAATACAAAAACGACAACCAGTGGCATCCCTCTCCCCTGACCTTTGGCCTCTCCATGCTTACTCAAGGCTTCTAACAATAGTTCCGAAACATTTACATTTATAAATCTCGATGACTTTTGACATTAAGAAGACACTGTTGATTAAAGAATGGTAGAATTAAGACTAAAACAGCTCATGATGGAGCCAAGGTGTATGTTTATGTAAGTGTTGTAGTGGCCTTAAATGTTTATTTTACGTTACTTTTTACACAGGCGGCAAACTGTTCGAACCTCTGGATGTCCAACAGAAGTATTTACAAAGAATTAAGGTCAAAGGTCAGTGGCCTGGAAAAAACAAGACAACGGCTCTCTTTCAGATTTGATAAGTACCATAAAGTGTGTCAAAGGTGAGCCTGAGCCAGACCCCTTTATTTTACACAGCCAAAGCTGTTATGCCGGCACGGGTCGAGGACCGTAGACTGTGCCTTCTTCACTGAAGTTTCCTAAGTGTCTTGAGGGGCTTAATCTGAATGGCTTCACCAAAACATCCAGCTGTAAAAATGGGGCATGCTGGTAAATGTGTTCAGCTAAGCAAGTAATCATAAACCGATTTGTCATTAAACGGCCTTGTGCCCTTGAGAAGGAATGTTTTATTAAAAAAACTTTGTCTCAGTATGTAAAGGCTATTCATTCTTTAAGCTACTTCAATGCCCATGTACCTCATTCTTATAAAACAGTCATATTTCAGCCAGCTAACACACTAGACCCCCATCTGAGACTCAGCCAGCAAGCTTGCAGTAAGGAGGCTTCTGGTCCTACTGGAATTTTTTTTTTTTGTGCTGCAACCAGACAGCCAAGCTGCTTTGTTTTCTAAGGCACAAAAGGATGAGAGGCAGGAGAGATGAGAGCCATTCTCAGCTCCTCTGCCTGTGCTCCTCGGCCATCATGCATTGTGGTCTAGATAGAGGGCAGGACAGGTTGATTGACAGCTACGGTTCCTTTTAAAGGCACCGTCCTCACACATGACCATCTATCTGCAGCACACAGCCGAGTGTCCTCAGTTCCTCTGCTACAAAAAAAGAACCACTGGATTCTGTCTTAGTCTCTCCTTTCACTGTGAAATGTTAGAAATCAGAGGGAATTTGGTGGATTTTCAATGTTCCTAGGCCCTTCATGATCCAGTCAAATGGAGGCCATATTACTTGCCAGCTACCGCGTGCAGTGTGCCATTTAACAGCGATTGCCTTTTGAAGCCGTGATTGCGGATGCTGCCTGAGACGGCACTTGCAGCACGCCGTTCACCTCGTGCTCTGCATCATCAGAGAATGCGCTGTTTGGTCACGTTGGCCGGCAGGTCACAAAGTGACAAAGGTGACTGGGACATTGCTTTTACCAGGGAATATTAAAAGCAAGAATAACGATCATGGGCCATAGTGTCTTTCATCTAATTGAAACTCGCAAAGATTTAATGGTCAGGTCAGTTGACACAAACAATACACAATCACAGGGAAAACATGACCATAATTATTAGTATGTTAGTAGTTCTGCTTTCATGGCTCTCATTAAAACAGACAAGTCATGCAGCAATTAAAAATCGGAATGCTGCAACAACGGTGTAAGAATTAGGATCACTGACTGGTTTAACTTACAATGACAAGGAAACCCTGGTGAACAGCCTCTCCCAAGTCAGTAGGGAATCTTCAGCTTGACTGGCTGCCGCCGATGCAAGCTGACAGCTCCCTCAAAAATAAGATGGAGGTCTGCAGGCTTGGCGAGGGGGAGGAAGGGAAGATACACGCACATATACACACTTTTCTGCTTCTATTATCATCCGGACATAGCCTGTTACTGCGTTGTTGAGTAACACTCTGGCAAGCGATGCCTAATCTATGGGTGGATCTACTGTACACACAGAGCGCACCCGGCACCCTGACTGGAAAATATGCCCGTCTCTGCCATATGTTGTCCTCTTAATCTGTTTCTAAACAGAAATCCACGCAGACAGTCCAAAACACTCTGCCAACATCGGTGTATCAGCATCTCCTGAACATGGTTTTGCCCTTACACTGAAACAGGTTTTTCCAGGATTTAGGTAAGGAAAAAAAATAAACAATTCAAGTTCAAGGAAAGGACTCTACCAAACAGGCAAAGACGTTTCAAAAGATACTTTAATTGCTGATTGATTGTAGTGGAGATAAGTGTGATAGGGGTGAGTTTGTGCAGTGATACTAACAGGTATAACAGCTGGACAGCCAGATAGCGCTGAAGCTAAATGGTCACAATTCCCCAGTCAGTAGAAGTAGATCCTGGTATTTGTACTGCACCAGGGATCCTGTGGAGCTTGGCAGGGGCACAGCACTGAAGGATGAAACCCCTATCAGTGTAGCAGGAGCAGAGCAGGCAGAGGTACAGCTGCAGCCAGACTTGGAGGGACATAGGAATGAAGCATCCGGATATCAAGTATTTGTTGTCCTTTAACAAATTGTATTGTTCCACATCTGTTTCCTAATGTTTGATCTGCACACCTAAGATGTTTCCAGAAGCCCTGAAACTGGAGACCTGTCTTTTCTGTTAAGGCCAGATATGGCTTTCCGTCACTTTGGTGTGGAATTCAGGCCAGAGGTGGGCAAACTGGAGGATGAGGGGAGAAGCTGCCATCGTCCCTTTATTTCAATATCTGTTTTCAGATCAGATATGGGGGGCTTATTTTTTAGATGAGGGCTGTTGTACTGTCGTAAGGCTGTAAGAATATGATACTGCTGTACGCTGATAAGTTGGTGAATCTCAGAGCACTTGATCGCCATTTCTAGGCAACTGAGGTTTTGAACAGCCAGTGAGTCTCTATATAATATCTCACAGAAGCTCCTGTTAACAAAAAGCTATCTTTTAAATTTGAAGTAAATGCAGAATGTCTTCTACTATTGAACTAAATATATTGAGTTTTATAAGCCTCTCAAATATTTTTGAGTGGCAGAGGTAGACAGAAATTTTGTCAACTATGATCAAAATACCTACATTCGCCCTGTACTTTGCACATATATTACGGACACAAGAAGATTCCATTCTAGGATGAGATTACATTTATATTGTTCATGGTCATGTGACTTGTGCATCCATAGGAAAGGAAACGGCCCTTTTCGTTTGCTGAAGGACATCACTCACCCAGAGCGTGCCGTGGCATATGTTCTGGAAGGATTAGGGTGGTGCCCTACACAGTGAACCTGCCTCTCCTGTAAAGTGATACAATTATCTATTAAATTATACATTAGACTTTCACATAACAGAGCTGAAAAAGTACATCTTGAATCAAAATCATTTATTTGTTTGGCAGGCATTTTTTTTCCAAAGAAATATGCAAAACAGACAGGTAATACAAAACAACCAAAGCATTTTTAAAGAGAAAACAGGGAAACGTATATTTTTTAGAAACATGTCGGTAATGTGCCCCACTGTTCCACTATGACATAACGTGATCTTATTTTTCTTTACAAAGCATTGGTTGTGCTAGAGATGCCATGGCAAACAGGAGAGAAGACTACATTATTATAAATTTGCATGTAAAAGTATTAACTATATTTCAGTCAAAGGTTAAGATCTCATTAAATTTCAAAGATGAATTTGATTGTTTGAATGACAGCTTGATGTCACCCTCCTTCTGATGGACACAATATATATTATATGATATAATCCATCGATTTTAAATTCATTTTCAAAGCCTGTACATAACTCTGAACTCTTCCAGAGGACTTATTGTATGACAAATAAGGAGAAGGTAAATTGCTGAGGAGAAACATTCACAAAATGTGTGTTTTGGTTTACAGAAAAAATAGCAATTTTACCTCATTGTAGATTTTGTATGTAGTATACAGAGAGAGATTAAAAAAACTCACAGGAAATTATAGTACATACCAATTAAAAGAATCAAATCTGACCCTAAAACATCTGTCTGAACATATTAGAGTATCTGAGGATTTTGCACTTGGTGAACTAGTCAAGATGAAAGGCTTTTCTTATTGGGCTGAATTGCGTGTTCACCCTGAAATGACTGAGCGCATTCAGCAACAAATGAGTTGAGTCGATGTTTCCAGCGAACATTGATCCGTCACCAGCCCGCTGCCTCAGTAATGTGCTACTTCCTCTGGCTCACATTAGGCCAGCTGCTCTCTATGTCAGCTGTCAAAACTCTGAATTTCTGATCCATACTTGCGGCTGAATAATTTACAATCACTTATTGCTTGTTACTTATGGCATGTTACACTTATGGTTTGGCTTAAATGTCAAAAGAAACATGCATAATTATCTTAAACAGTAGGCCTATACCAATGCAGAAATATGACAATGCAAATGGATATCGACTTTCCTTTACAACTATTTCATGAAATAGTTAAAGTGCGTTAACCTGATTGATATACAGATGATACGTTTAAAGACCTTTAAATTTACAACAGTTTTTCACTTTAAAATATTCCAGTATAACGTAACTCAATGTGTTCATGAATAAATTGTGTGGCCGTCTGCTATAGTTAAAAGTACTACCCATTGGGAACACATCTCAACCCTCCAAGCTGTATGATATTGTAGGAAAATCAAAAGATTATTCATCCCAGGGTAGCCTGCCATTTGTAGAAATTAAACCTCCTCAATTGCACTAGGCAAGAAAAGACAAGCCATCTATTTACACTGTGCTCAAACGTGTAGGCTGCCGGCTGCTATTCTGAGAACTTTTGGCTAGTGTTTGTTTTGTGACCAAGCTGACATCGCTTTATCTACCCTACGAAACACACCAGCCCTGAATAAATAACTGCTTTACATTCATTATAATAATGGATCTTATTATTAACGGTTAGCACTGAGCTAAATAAATTGAAATACAAGACAACCATTACCAGCAGAAAATAAGTAAAATGACAACTTCATTAACATAACTACAAGCGGGCATCATAAAAGCCTTATTAAAAATTGCTCCCTAGATTACAATGCGAGTTCTTTTATGGTGTAATGTCTGCTAAGGGTACTCACGTTTTCCCTTTACCCTCCAGTGCATATTAAAGCCACATATCTTCCATTTTCACGTTTGAAACCAATTTAGACACCATAAAGTGTAAGGAGACCCATATAAGAATAAAAAATTAAAAATAAAACAATAACCATGCCTGTTCATAAATCCTAAAAAATAATAGTTTCCATTTTTGGAAATTAAATTCAAACATAATATATGGTTAATAAAGAGACAATGTTAGTATACACAGTTTTTATTGAATGATTTCAGATATGACAGAAATTCCTTATGAAGTGACATCCATTTGGAACAAGGAAGAACAAGCTCACAGTTATCACACTGTGTGTGTGTGTGTGTGTGTGTGTGTGTGTGTGTGTGTGTGTGTGTGTGTGTGTAATGTTTAGCTTACGTTGTGGGGACAAAATGTCCCCAGGAGGTAAAGGAAAAAAAACTGACATTTTTAGCTTGTGGGCACATTTGTCATGTCCCTACAAGGGAAAACTTCAACACAAGGGAAATCTGTGAATGCAATCAAAAAGCCAAAAGAGCCAAAAGTCTTGTATTTTGTTGGGTTACTTATGGTTAAGGTTACGACTGGGTAAGAGTTAGGATTGTCACAGTTAGGATTAGGGTTAAGCCCACAGAAATGAACGGAAGATCCCCACAAGATTAGAAATACAAACGTGTGGATATTTGTCACCCTGCATGTTGAAATCACCTACTGCTAAAACCACTTAACAGTTGGGATGACATAGCCAAAAAGGCCGACGATGCACATGAAGAATGGGGTGAAATACTTAAACAAATGAAACAGAAGGTAAACCACCAGGCCTGCTTGGTATTCTAGATGTTTCTTGCTCTTCTCAGAACAATACTGGGGTCCACGACACTGGGTGAGTGGGTCCTTTTCCCCTGATTGAGGCTTTAGCTCCCGGCTGTGCCCTGTAGCTCACCATTAATCACTGCGACGGACATGGAGGCACAGTGCAGCTCCAGAAGGTGCTCCAGGGCCCAGAAAGGACCTGCAGTGCTGCATGAGAAGCTAGGAGTGCCTTAGAAGAAATGCGAGTGAAACCAATTTGCTCAGAATGTGGAATCTATCAGTCCACTGCTAGACGTCTGTATCCCAGATGCAGTAGGGTGGAGAGACAGTCTGTATTCAGTTTTAAAAATACGGCACTGTGTGAACAAATGCTCTGAAAAACCCAAATAAAGTCTTTGAATCAAACTCATCTGTCAAGGCGTGTCAGAGATGTTGCTTTCAAAGTCGCTTTTCCTGTCAGATACTTGAGTGCGAGATGTCTTCCCTGAACACAGGCGTCCAGTAAGATTTATGCGTGACAGTGAATCAGAAAGTCACACCACTTCTAGAACCTTTGATGTGGAGATGCTGTGTGATTTGGAGCCACATTCTAGCACCAGAACCTTCCCAAGTGATAAAGGCTCCAGAAAAAGCCAAAAAGTAAATGTTTAGAATTTTTATACTGTTAGACATTGAATGGGAATGTAAAAATACTATTCATAATTTGCATACATGCATGTATTTGTGTACGCATGTGATTTTTTTGTGGTTACAGCTGCCGTGCTGATGTGAGTGAACACTACTGATTCTGCTTATGTGACACACATACATATTGTGTTGAATTTTTAAATATCTATGCAATGCTCTGAGTACCTAAGTATTATATGAGTTTGGGCATTCTGTACAGTCCCCCGCCCAGTACTTCAGGTGATCTGTAAAATGGTGCTTTAAATGTTATTTCTACTACATGGTATGTAGCCTGTTGTAGAAACTTGTTTCAGCCTTAAAAGTCAATAGCCTTCTGCTTAAAGGTTCCCTGGTTGTTCTTCATAAATTATTAACAGGTGAAGTGAGCAGTATGGCATGCTGTCAGTAAAGGAGATTTTCATTAATAATGCCATCTAATTGGACCAGTGCAGGTGTTTCTGCAACCCAGAAGAACCTCCTAAACACCAAGTTTTTCTGCTAGGAATCAGCACGTCCCCAGACACCGGGAATTACTTTGTGCTTTATTGATTAATGACCATAATTTATTACAGTGCAGAGGATCATGCATTGACTTAAACGTACGATTAACCAGCTCTCCATCAAATTATGAGCGACTGCAACATGGTGACCGCACAGAAAATGTCAAGAGAATTTTCCCCGTGGCTCGTGTCTGTGGGGCGTGTAGCGTCGGTCTTTAGGGAACTTAATAAATGTCATCCCCTGGGTTTGTAATTCTTGTCAAGATGAGGAATTGAATTTTACTGTCTGTGATGGAGGACCCGTGCCTTCGTACTGTTTAACAGGCAGTCATTCTGGAATAATGGAGCCCCTTTGTACAGCAGAAAACTATTTATTAACCTTCAAACTGGGAAGAGTGCCTTCAGGTCCAAATATATCATTGTTAAGTCAACAACATTATATTAAGCTGATAACGGATATTAGGTCAACAGAACCTTGGGCAACACCAAAATGAATTTTCCCTGGTTGAAATTCACTGTTATGTATGATTTCTGAGGAGAACCGTGACATATTTGACATGCTAAATCCAGCTATGTAAGCAGGCCAGTCGGCCCGGATTTCTGAATTGTGTATAAGAGGTGCTGTCTGTATTTAACACAGATGGGTTCAAAACCCTTCACCAACACGAGACTGATCTTTACACAAGTCACCTGCCACGTCTCTGCAGTCTAATTCTAATCATTCTCCACTTTTTTACTCGTTGTGTTCAAACACTTGGAGTCCTGAGTAAATACAGCAATGCTTGTTTGTGATATTTTGTGTTCAAGTCTTAAATTTTCATGTTATAGGATTTTGGGAAATGCACGAAACAAATAACTTTGAAGAGCATATTATTTTCAAACACTTCTAAATGTTTTTTTTACCTTTGTAATATGGGGCATCACCTTGGGTTTTCATATACAGTAAGAAATGTACAGTGTCTGTTCCAGAATAATGTGTGAAGGAATACAGTTATGTGGAACATAGAAAAAAGAATATTCTACAATCCAAGAAGTCAAAGTTTGCAAAAACACCCTGAGGTAGTGGTGCTGTGAGCTTCAAGATTTGTAATTTACAATAAAAGGGCAGAAAGAGAAAATACATCCCCATGTTTATTGAGTAATAAATAATAATTACAATATTGATTATTAGCAATACCAACAAATTCCATTAAAATAATATTAAAACAATCATTAGAAAATCACTGCAGTCCCGTAACAGGCCCATTTACCTCCAGTTCAGTGACAAAAATTACAACATATTAAAATCTCATACATGGAATACAGATCTGGTTTTTAGTTGTTGTCATGGAAACATAGTATGCATGTTGTCTTCAATATTTACAATTTAATTGTGAAACTTTAATGTTTTAAAAATTGCTTCTATGTTTTTCTGTGTTGTGTAACTGATCTTGTAATCAATTATAGCATATAAAATGTATTTCCACAATTTTTTTCAAGCATTATTATCAAACATTAGCTACTTTAATATCATGTCATCGGTACAATTGCCTATTCATAAACCTCTGCAAGTTTTGGAAATGACACGTCATAATACTATCACTGCAGGTGTATATAAAACCCTTTTTTCATAGGGATCAGGTGAGTTGGCAAAAATTTTCAACATTTCACGTACTATTTTAACTTCTTGGAATTAGCAATGCAACATTAACTTAAGTCAATTAATAATTTATTTAATGGACCACGACAGAGTGAGTCATTATTCCTAATTACGCAGAACTGTAAATTTAAACTACTGAGTTTGAGTCTCAGAGACAAATCAGATACAGGTAAGGAAATACATTTTACCTTTTCATTGGCACAAAGACTCTTGTGATTGTTCAAATAGTACCTTTCTGTCATCGACAGAGACTCGACACCATTGCCATTAAATGGTCCTGTTAAACCCAATAAATTAAGAGGGCGGTTATAATGAAAACCTCCATTCTACTGTGAGTGTCCCCATCTGCACTGATCTCAGTTTGGAAATAATACCACTGGAATTGTTTTGAAAGCATATGCAGGAAATTCTGAGTAGAGATTTGATAAAGAGTCAAAGCATTGAAATGACACTTTCTGTTATCTTATAATGCGTTCTGGAGTCAAAGCAGCAAAATGAGCAGATTATTCAATGATCTTGAAAAGCCTGCAGTGGAGTTAAATATCGCAGAAAAAAACATACAACAAATACAAAAATAACAAAACATTAATCATAGACCCGTATTATTTCAGGACTACAAATCCATATATTATTTTACCCTCCTTCTTGATGGCTTCAGCAAGGCTTCTTGTTCCTTGGCGTGTTGTCCTAAAATAGCCCTTTGTGTACCCCTGCTTGAAATGCGACAGCAGTAGGAATCGGAAAAGCAGACTTTTCAGACCGCGGTGTCCTTCTTCCAATGCATGGCTGAAATGCAACAGCTCTCCTCTGCCCAAATTAGCACAAAGTAACCTGTTGTGTAGTTTAAGGAATGATCATGGCTATTTGGGAAGAATGCGCTAGTAATATGGTAAAACTACAGTGCAATATTTTCATAGTTGATTTATTAAAACTCCTTTAGTATCTAAACCAGCAGTATGTTGAGCCCAAGCATGAGTTGTTTTGTTTTCTTTTTTTTTTACGGGTAGGAAGCCATCACCCAGAAATATGGCAGCACACTGTGTCTGACCTCATAACTCAGGAGTTTACATTCTACGCGATCATCTTTGTATACAAACCCGTTAATTAGGGTCACTTTTGAGCGGGAGCCTCAGTCCTCCACGCGCTCCTATGGCTGTTGGCGGCCTCGGGTGCCAAACCGTCCGACGAACCTTGAGTGTCTCGAAGACCTCGTTTCCGAGATAGCGGCACTGGGAAGGCGCTCAATCTGCTTTCCATGGTGTTTCCACTCCTCACTCACGCAGGGTCTGTTCCACAGGAGATCCTGGCGTTGTCAGCCGCATGTACACACGTGGTGCATAGCGTGTGCTGCTGTGTTCCGACACACCACCGAGCGCCAACATCTCCATCACCAGGACCATCATCACCGCAGCTGCACTTGCCAGGTCTGCCGAGGAAAAGAACACTTATGGTACATTCTTACAAACTACCCCCTAAGATTTGTTCTTCCTCTTTTATCAAACTGTGGTAATTAGAATATACATTAATTGATTTAAATTTGGGAATAATAAAACCAATGCAAGTTTTGCTTTTTTACAATGAAAAACAATTCTCATCAATATTATGATTATTTATGCACACAAACCTCAAAACAGATATTATATTTCTGAGAAATTTACAAACTGCTTTCATATCCAGTGTGCTTTAATCTCACAAAAAGATACCATTTAGGCAGTGATAAAGTGTTGAGAATATGCAGAATTGTAATACTAAGAGACATTAACTATTGGCAGAATTTTCTGAATTTGTGCTTCTCCTAATAAACATCCTAAAATTACAACATTGATAAACAAGTGTGAATATCTCCCAACTGAAATTTTAAATATGAATATTTCTTTAGTTCAAGTAACAGTCATAATTAAACAATTGCTCTGTGCCTCAAACGTTAACACTAATAAGACTGCTTTCGCAATGATTATTTTTGGCATTGTTGTGGTGTGCATGTTAATTTTCCATGAGCGTGCCTGCAGACAGTATTAATGGGGAGCGGATTTTACGGTCTTACTTTGTTTTTGTTTTGGTGAAAAGGCCATGAAGGCTCCAGCAGTGGGTCTGGGTGTGGGACAGACACGCCAAGATTGACAGGCCCCTGAAATCACGCTGTGGAGCCAGGAGGTCCAGCAGAATACGCCCGAGTCCCTGGATGTCTTGTTATAATGATTTGCTCAATCAAGGGAGAAGGAACGCAAAGTACCTGAATCTGGAGGAGTCCTGAGTGGTGATTACAAGGGAGCAGCCATAGCGAGCCAGAGGAACAGTCTGCCTCGCCACAGGATGCCTCCAAGCCTTCTTGCCTCACGAACGGCATCTCCAGAATCAGCCCAAGTGATTAGAGCCGCTGTCAGCAAAGGGCAGATCTGCCGATTGCTCCTCGTCTTCATTCCCGTGGCTGTAGGTCCGCCACACTCCTCGGACTGACTTATAGCCATATGTCAGCACAAAACATGCACATTTCTTTAGAATCATTTAAAATATTACTGTTGCTTTTTAAAACTGTTGCTAACCATTTTACCATTAACTCGTTATCCTTAACTCTAACTGAAAGCATTACTCACCTTATCATAGTTTAAGGTTTTTACATAATTTGGCAATATGACCAGCTCACAAAAGTAAAATTAAAACACACACTTTTGCACTATGTGCCAGATCAATCACAAGAGGGCAGTGTGAATGCCACGTGACAAAAAACACAGGCATGAAAACGCCTCTCACTGCGTACACAGAGCCAACATAACACTCCTTACCTGGTCAAAGATAAAATTAAAATAAAATAAAGATGTAACTTGCATCTCATTTGTTGAACAATGTTGTGATGATCAGAATAGCAGAAAAAAAGTGTTGTGTTTCAAGCACCCGAAGCTTCTGGGGAGGCATATGTTTGAGGCCTCAACTTGTACTGGTAACAAACAGAAAGATTTAAATGCACAAAAGTGATAATGTTTTAAATTTTTGTTAAAATGTTTAATGGATTTTTTAAAGTACATTTTTGTGCTGCATCTGATGTCATTGCAATTCTGGAAATTGGGAAATAAAGTTGAAATAACCAATTAGGCAAAAAAAAAAAAATTTTTTTTTAATTACATATATTTATGTGTTTGTGCTGGGTTTTATTAACGTATTCATAGCAAATATATGCTACTGACATTCAGAGCAAAGCAAGTATGGCAATAATCCAATAATCTGTGAATGAAATTACATATGGGCTTCATCCAAAAAAACCATAGCATATTCTTAGATTGTAAGCCATTGAATTTCTTCTTAGTAGACAATATCCAGTGATTATTGGCACCAAGCTAAACCAAGCTAAAGTCCAGGCCTTTTTTTGGGCCGAGGGGCTCCTGTGCCTCATGGGGGTGCGGGGAGGGAAGGGGCTTTTTTTCTCGGAAGTACAGCCTGAAAAACTGGCCTATGGCTTCAAAGGCTGGGGATTAGAGAGTTTATCCCATAATTAATATGGCTAAGAACAGAGTGACAGCACCTGAGGACTGGACAGGACAGCCAGTATCCTGCTGAGGCCTTCGAAACACTCTCTACCCACAATGCATGTGACGCAAAGCCTCGCAAGCATACAATGGCACAATCTCCTGGCATCACTCTCAGTGCTGGGTAAGATTTTTCCCTTAAAGAAAAGAAAGATGAATAAATGCGGAATTTAAAAAGCAAATCGAATAATCTGTGCCCCCCAGCTGCCCGCCTGAAGACAGTTTATCTTGACATACCACCAAGCCTTCGGCCGGGGTCCTTTTGTTGCCCTCGGACAAATAAGACGGGATATGAGAGAAGAAAGCGACCTGACTTCCATATTGATTTTGGTGTCTGTGCGTCTGCTGAGGCCTCAAACTCCTACTCTCCATGCCATGTCTGTTTCTAAAGTGTCTTTTAGTCCACAAATAGAAAAGGGTAGTATCATATCCATCTCTGTGTTTTTTTGTATGCTGTATTATCTCGAACTTGTACTACTTCAAAGGCAATGCTCTGTTTCTTGCTTTAATTAATGCATTTAAAAGTGTTTTTTTTTCCAGTCTAGTTGACTTGTCATCTTGGAGACAATTGATGCTGATTTTTGCTACCCACAGGACGATGCGACAATTCAAATTGAATAAACCAAACGGCTGCCATTTTGGCTCTAACCTCTTCTGCCTGTTTGTGTGTTTCTTCGGTGAAAAAGTAACAAGTTAAAACTCATAGATAGAAAGTCATATATGTAATTACATAAAGGAAATCAAATAATGGGGACCAGAATAAGAAAAGAAATTGTTTAAATGAACAGAGGGCAACAGTTGTTTTTATTTACGAACTTTCCCATTGCTGAAAGCCCACTCAGCTCATTACTCATTTGTCTGCGCCCTGCTGTGGGCCCGAACTCGGATAGAGAAGGACATAAATGGGCCTTTCTCCACCGTCACTCTGAAAGCCTTTCTTTTCAGGCATTAGCTTTAGCTGTCTCCCGACTATTGTCTTGGCACTACTTCCAAAAACAAACACACACACACGCACGCGCACACACACACACACTCATCATACCAAACCATGGTGCTGAAGCAATACGACCTGTTTAATTGCAGTTGAAATGACATTTTATTTCTGTAAGCCACGTTAAACTCATTAAGTTAAATACCAGCATATGATTAAGTTTACAACTGAATGTATTTAAATGTTTTCAAGCCCGTATTAATGACATTATTTTGCTTGCACGCATGTGTGTGCTTCCCCCCTGTCCTGAGACCATAATTGTGGGGGGGGGGGGGGGTGGCCCCTGGCGGGTGTGCCCCAGACCGTTTAGCTCCCCTGTTGTTCTCTCGGCTCAGAGCGGGGAGTGGCAGT
>JAACJT020000001.1:11803770-11819814 GCA_009936485.2 Gymnarchus niloticus
AAAATGTGATAAAATAAAAACGAAATTTATTTTATGATATGACAGAACTTTTTTATTACTTTTGTTTGTCCACCCGGTGTTGGGCCCCCACCCCCCGACCCTGAGCCAGGGATGGGGGGGGGGGGGGGGGGGGGCATCCTGACCAGTGTATCCCACACAGCTTATATCCCCATTGATTGCATCTCTTCAATTTATGTCCCTTTTCACTCCGACCCCCGCTGTGGCCTTCATGGCAGTTCCGCAGACAGGTCACCCCCCCCCCCAGACAAAAAATGCGGAGGAGGGCAGGGGGTGGCGACGTGGAGTGCTTTCCGCTGGTGCACCTCAACGCCCAAAATGCCCTTACAGCCTCCTTGACGATCACACAGGCCGTATTCAGAAATCACACCCGCATCTGCCTTTCCCTTTAAATTGGTTATAAGTGTAAATCTTTACTGCACTCTGATGGCAGGAAAGACAGAGCCCTCCAGCTGGTCGACCTTTGTCTCTGTTTTGTTATTCCTTGCAAGGTCAGTTTGCTGATGGGTTTGTGTAAAATTACTCTGCTCTAGAGTAGCTTTGTAGTTGCACGTTGCTCTGTTTCCTAGGCCACAGCCAAGTTCTTACAGAAAATCTCATAGGGCATGAGTGAAACTCAGCACAATGCCATAGTGAATAACTGAGCTTTTAATGTAACTCTTCTGATGTCTTCCATAGTATCAGTATTAACGGGAGTCATTCCCAGTGCCTTTGTGGCCTCATTTGTACAGTAAATAACAGAATATTGTTAATACAGGGGCCCCCAGGCTGTGGAAGTCATTAACCCTTTAGGGGAGATGCAGCTAAGAAAGCACAGAAGAGTGGACTTGAGCTGTTTGGGTTGGATTCTGCATCCGTCAAAATCAAATATTTCACCATTTCACCAAAGTCGGCTGTAGAACAATGACATTGGATTGGAGATTTTGGAATCATCTGGCATGACTTGATTAATTGTACACAGCTAATTGCTGGACCAGCATATGTAATGACACTGAGTCCCAGAATGGAGGAATGGGTAGCTTTTAGTTACGTGTTTTTGACATGGTTGAAGGCAAAAGTTAATGTTTCGTTTGTTTGCTTGTTTCTTGATAAACCTGAGCAAACCAATACACAGGAATAGAACAGTACTGTGGAAATGACACAGTACCTAAACTAACCTGTTAGTTAGCAGATCTTTTTGGACTCGGTTGAACATCTTGGATGGTAGTCACAGTAAAGGACTTTGGGAGGTTTTTAAGCAGAAAAATCCTGGGGGGGATTATATCATAGATGAAAAAGGTTTGTACCATTAATCACTCAACGTTCACCACCTTCATGACAAACATACACAAACGGAAAATTCTAGGCTGTTCTAAAATGCATCGCATATATGTCAAATTATCATGGAATATTTATGCATTACCCCCATCCTACCGTTTTTACTTGATCTACTTAATATATTATTAACACCTTAAATAATGAGGTAGAAGAGGGGCTAACCTATTAAGTATATTGATGTAGTGGATAAATGATTGTGTAAAGTAGATTAATTGTCAACAGCAGCATTGTACAACAGCTCACAGTAGATGAGGTTGATCACTAGACAGCACGTTGCTAGTGTGACATAACGAAGTTTGTGAATATTATTAGGTGAGCTCTCGGCATGTATTACCTTCAGATTGCAGGTTACCGATCATCATATTCACACATTTGAATGTATATATCAATCTGTAGCTTTGGATTCTCCCTGTTTGATGATTTTTGATATGGTACATCCAAGAATGACTTAGAATGTAGTCTTTTTTTCTTTTCGAGGTGCAAAAGACTGTCAGACACAAACCAGAATGGCCAAACCGCATGATAGTGAATGAATTTTATTGATAAAGGAATTTAGCTTGCAGACCTTTTAAAGCCATGTTCTTAATTCAGTAGTCACTCAGATTTACCAAAAACTTTTCAGTAGGAAATTTCACTCGACTCTTTCTGAGTGATCAATCAAATCACTTTACTCTCATCACTTAACACGAAGGTGCATGTGAGTGAAATTTGTGTGTACTGTTTCAATACAGAAATGCATACATATGTACAATACATAAGTACATAGCTGTACACATTTCATACAAATATATACACTGTACACAAGATACTGACTGCATGTAATGTTTTCAGAATAGTAACACGTAAACACAGTTCGACAATCGACAATCACGTGTCCCCTTTAGCACTGAGTGCTGTATCCCCATCAGGATTAAATCTTGTGGATTCCTAGTTAAACAAGAAGCCGAGTTTAATCATGGTCAGATTAGTGTATAAATTAGGGACATCGCTCCACAGGTAACGCCATTTTTTTTAGTTTGTGCGTGACAAAAACAGTACATTTACAC
Source organism: Gymnarchus niloticus (assembly GCA_009936485.2). Classification (NCBI taxonomy): domain Eukaryota; kingdom Metazoa; phylum Chordata; class Actinopteri; order Osteoglossiformes; family Gymnarchidae; genus Gymnarchus; species Gymnarchus niloticus. The sequence continues at coordinate 11,806,152 of JAACJT020000001.1, forward strand.
GTATCACCTATCTGACATCTGTACCAACTCATTCCTGTAGGTAATTAACCTGATCTCTATCTGAATTTTGATATGATTTCATTTTATTGTCTTTAAATGGCCTGTATCTTTAATTTAGCATGTTTCCAGTTACTAAGATTATTAATAGTCTATATGTCCTTAAGCTGGCACATGATGATTCACATGCAGCACATGGTAGCTCCCCCTTACAGAAAACTGTATTTTTAGCAGCTCATATGAAGCAAGTGTTGCAGAAAATTTGCCAGAGTTCTTGATTGTATGCCGCTCTCTCTGACCTTTCTCTTATTCAAACACGTGCTGCTGTTCCTTCATCTTCCAATACGTTGGTGCCATGTCACGTTCTTTTTTCTTACTGCCGGTGTGGGTGGACAGTGGCCTGCTGCTGGTTTGTGGGGTTCTCTCCTCTGTCCAATTACAGAACATTTTGAAGGGTCGCTGGGGAATGCGTGGCGTGACAGACACCGAATTAGGAGGTTCTTCTTGGTACTTGATATGAGTGACAATTTAAGAGTCCAATCCAATTCTTTACAGCATCCGCCAATTACGAGTGTTGATATTACTTGGAAGGGAATGTGAGAGGGTGATTAAATCCTCCCTGTAGTGCTGTTTTTCCTAAACATCCATGTAAACGACTCAACAGATGCTTGTTGGCCCACTACCTTAAAATGTCACAACAAAAGTTTTGCAATTTGTTGCCTTGTATCGGTGAAGGTCGGTAAAAACCTACAGATGGTGACACTATACACATTAGCCCCTAATTATACTTTCTTTTAAAAACTCTCCAATCCAGAGATGTGAAAACAGCGAATCTCTTTATTTTTCAGATATTTGACAGCAATTTTAGAACTACTTTCCCTTGAATTGTGCCATGTTCATACAAAATGGCATAATTATATACAGTCCTTTTATCCCATCAAAGAAATCCAGAGACAGCCAGTATCCATAGAAACATACAGCAATTACAAATCAAGGTAGGTTTCTTAATAGCACTAGTAGTTGGTCTTTAAGGCATTAAGAAAGCCTAAAGTATGATTGATTTCAATCTTACATCCATTCAAAGAACGTAAAATATGTGGGACAGAGCATAGCAGGACATATAGGCTGAGAAGGTTTGCAGCCACAGGTGGTATTAGGGGCTTCATCAGAAGGGCTGGTCTGCCTGTCTGCTCCTGTGTCTTGTTTCTGTATTAAAGTGAGGCTCCATGACTAAAATAATGCAGTTTGTCTATTTTTGTCAGACAAACGGCTCCGTAAAAGAAAACAAGTGGAAGACCATTGCATCACATCTTCAGAATTCCAAAGTACTGTATAATCATTACGTTAATACTACATCATGATTAATCATTAATGCTATTTGAATGGTGCAAGTTTGAAACTCTAGGATTAAAGTAAAGCTGGAAAAAATTGCATATTTTTGCATGTTGTCACTGATGTAGCACAGTCAAACAAAACGTGTCACAAAACGTGAAAATGTTTTTCAAATGTTTTTACAGCATTTGCTGGAGGGTAAATCAGCCCCAGTGCTTCAGCCCTAGTGTGTTGGTCCCAACACATCAGCCCCAGTGTGTCAGTCCCAATACTGTAGGTCAACCCCAACACATCAGCCCCAGTGTGTCAGTCTCAATACGTCAACCCCAGCACGTCGATCCCCATGCGTTAGCTCCAGTGAGTCAGTTTGAGTGCGTCAGCCCCAATGCAACACTCCCAGGGGGTCAGCCAAAGCGGACTCACCCCAGCTCCCACAGTTTGAGTCACACCACAGAGTTTCTCAAATTTCACCCACAGCTGTCATGCAGTTTCCTCCAGTCAGGCCGCTGGACTCAGACAGACAGCAGTGCACAGGCTCCCCGTGATACATGCTTGCAGATTAGCGGGGGTCGGCAGAGCACCTGTGACAGCGGGGGCAGCTAATCAGAGCAGCCTGACCCAGCAGACAGAAGGGCTGGTCTCCTGTGAAAACCAGGTTTGGAACAAGCGCACAGATGTGTGTAAGAATATTTTAACACCCATAATGAGTCAGCTCAATCTGAATCTATGAAGAAGAATTTTGAAACAATCTTGAAAAAGCTGGTGATCCATCCATCCATCCATCCATCCATCTTCTAATGGCTTCTCCTTCCAAGTGCCGCAGGGGGCCTGTAGCCTATCCCAGGCAATACAGGGCACAACAGGGGTACACCCTGAACAGAATATCAGTCCATCGCAGGACATGCACACTAATGCAATCATACACCATAGACCACTTAAAAACTCTGGTTCCCCTAACTGCATGTCTTTGGACGGCGAGAGGAAATCGGAGAACCTGAATGAGAATCCATGCGACACGGGGAGAACGTGGGTCTCCGCACACATAGAGCTGGGTCAAAGTTAGCAAACACAGAGGACAACAACAAAATGAGAGATCACATTGTCAGAGAACGAATCACTAGGATCAGACAGGAGAGGAGCGGAGTGAGCCATTCTACTGCACGAAGCAGGAACTGAATTTTTACTGTATATGGAGCCGTGTGTCTGGCGTGCAGATTCTGATTGGTCAATTCTCTTCGACAGCTCATTTAAATATGCAAAGAAACCTTCCTCATCCCTCCTGTCTACCATCTTGTTGGGTTGCACGTACCCACTTCTTTCTGAATACGTGACGAGGAATCAGAAAGCACCCGGCAGCCATGAAACGTGGCATAGTGATAAGTCCGACGGCGAGGCAAGAGAGCTACTCCGCCACTTCAATTCGACACTGCAACAGTCTTGTTCCACTTGAATGGCAGCTGTAATGTTTGACCCGGGTGAGTCAGATAATTGTTCGAACTGCTTAAATAAACCATATTGAATCAGCAGTTGAGCTCCTTTTATTTCCCAGAGCAAGGGATGAGGTGGAATGAGTTTTCCATGCGTAGCCTTCCACGCACCACGCTATGCTACAGGCTAACCGATGCCCCCCACTGTGAGGCATCCCCACAGGTCTAATGCAGCAGTGCTGACTCTCGCCCAGGCACACAAAGACGCCTCTCCAAGAACGACAGCTCCGTGACACCTCGCCGTCCCCAGCTGCTCCCTCTCATAAATAAAAATGGAGACTGCAGAAGTATCCACCCCCCCATTCCGTGATGAATGAAAATTTGGGAGCCCAGAAGTACATAAGCCAGAAGTTCATGGGTGTGAGATGTTTGTATTTTTTTTTTTTTTGCCTTATTGTCTGCAGTAATCATGATTTTTGTGTGTTCGGCAGAAGAGAATGCTTCGCTGTCCTTAATGCGTCTTTTTTCGGATGCAGGTTTCATGCAAATGCTCAACTAGGAAGACCAAGGATCTTCCACAGCACATCAGGCCCACAGCTCAGGAGATGGGTACGAAAATACAAAAGCTTCAAAACAGAGCAACATCCATGAGCGGAGTCTGCTCAGTCATCACAAAAGAGACCAGGCCTCCTGTCCAATGTGCAGATCAGACGCAGGTGACAGAGGAGGGATGTCACAGTGACACCGACGGCCAGCTCTGAAAGACATGCAAAGATCAGTGGCTGAGTTGGAAGACAATACATGTCTCAGCCGCATCCAGAAGACATCAGAAAACGTCTCCAGGGGAAGGTCAACAAGAGGGGAACTATTGCTAAAAATGGGCTCCCTCAGACCCTGCATGGAGTTTGCATTAAAGAACCAAAATGATCCTACAGATGGTGTTGTGGTCCAATAAGGGCCTGGATCCAACACATTTTTTGGAGCCAACACATCTTTGCAATCAAGATTTGGGCATGAACACAAGCTTCACTTTTCAGTCCCTGAAATTATTCATAGTTTCCCCAACTTTCAGTAACTGTTGTCAAGAGTCAATCTATTTTCTTAGAAATAGCCTAGAAAGAGTCATCATGTTTCCTTCTCCAGACATTACTGAATTTCCTCATGTCACTTAAATTGATTTTTTTTCTGTACTTATGACAGCTTAGCATGTGCAAAGCGTAAACTATAACAAAATGGACGTTAAAAGTAAAATGATGTTCACGCAGCAGAAGATCAGAGAAGTTCATTTCTGGACTTCTGTGCCATCCAAGATAACAAAGTCTGTAAAGATCTTCTATGAAAAATATAAAGTTCATATGCTGTTCCATACAAAAATTGCCATGTAACAATCTGTGCAATGCTCTGCATTATTCATGGCTAAATGCTAAACAAATATGTGCTCTATATGACAGTGACCATATTCTTTACAATACTATCTAGGATTTTGTTTCTGATGCAGAGTGTTTGACAGACAAGTTCATTGCCAGTTAGAGGGTCCCCATTATGTAAACATCAAGAAGAGCTGGTCTGAAATAGATTGGTTTATTGGCTGTTTTCACATGGGCTCCACTGTAAGACTAATTGATTTATATGCATGATTTGCCGCATGATACATGTTTGTTCATTGCCAGAACCTATCAATATGGATGTATGAGATGCCGGTGCAGACTGAAGTAGAGTTGGTTCCTGACAGCCGTTAATGGAAATGTCTGGAAGGCATAGGCTTTGATGGTTTATTCTTTGAATCAGAATAAGGCTACAAGCATGCAGTAGAGAGGAAGATGAACAATGTGATTAGAGAATAAGCATCAGGATGGGATGCTCCCAGGTGGAATTCATTGATTTCCCATCTGAAATCTCTTGACTAGATTATATGATCAGCCGGGACCTCCAGTCCAGTTTGTGGCGTTGTCCTTTCTTGCATGCATTTTATGGCGATGCATCTGTTCGAGATGCTTGATTATAAGGGCCCTGCAAAGATGTTCCAATGCTGCCATGCTTTTAACGTACAACTCATCAATTCATTTCCTCTTTCTCTTCCTGGTTTAATGCCGGCCATGTTGCATGTTTGTACTCCACTTCTTCAACAAATAATCTCTAGATGTGGCTGGATGACGTTACTTTGTCTATAAGACAGTCTACAAGATAAGGTGCATAAATAATTTACCACTTTGACTTATGGTGTTTTAATTAGTGAATTAGGGAAGCTGTCTTCAAAAACTGCCAACAACGTTTATGACAAGATGTTGTAATAGCACACAAACAGCATGACATAACGATTACATGAACCGAGAGCATATGTCTTAGGTAGTTATTCATCATAGGCTGTAAAGTGGAAACAGACATTATCAGCTTTCCTACTCTGTGATGTCATACATGTTCTCCTCCATCTCAGCCTTCCCCCTGAAATTTCTTAGTGGTGTATTGCTTCATAGTCACTAACGGTTTCCTCGGAATACAATTGTCAGGATTTAACTTTCCTAGTCATTTCAATGTGACTAACAGTCTTTGATATGTAACTGGTGTCTCAAAACATTTAAAGAATGAAGTGGGAAAATCTGGAGAATTTCAGAACCTGACAGAACATTCACAGAGTAATGGTGGTTAAAAAGGGTTGGTGTAGGGGAATGAGCAATCGACGCAAAAGCACATTTGTAAACATGACAGAGAGAGCACAGATAATTGCTTCAATGTTTGCAGATGTGCATTAATTACTTGAGCATAATTAGCATTTTGAGTTAATTATTACTTTGGCAAAGCCGTTACGCTCTAATGATCTCAGGTGTAGAAAAATTACACACTACAAAGAATCCCATGGACATTTGACGGGATTTCTTAAAACTGTGCTCAGAGCCTTATCTTGTGCAATTCAAACAGTTTTGAGTGTTTATTTGCAGGTTAAATACCGTTCCTTGTCCACTTGTGCATGAAGTCTTTCTGTCATTTCCTTCCATTACACCAATATATGTTGTTACATTCTTTTGTCAGTCTACAGGATAATATACTTGGCATAATCATAACTTGTGACTATCAATTACAAGTTTTAATTATAGTAATAAAATTAAAGCCTAAATGGGTATTAGCCAATCAAATAAAATTTGCCATGGAATCAGCCATGAAAGGATGACACAAAGCACTTGTTCCTCAGAATAAAAGTGAATTTTTATTGGAGAGCTGAAAGCTACCCAATTGGATAGACATTAACAAAACTGTTAAGTAAATCTCTTTAATGTCTAATCTGTAATTATTCCAAAATATCTATTTGGAATTAGTGATCCCATGCTAAATGGTAATCCCTGTTACAAGCTGATTAAAGTACGGTTTTTTTGTGCCACTCAAAATGACCATCATGGATTTTTTAATGGCTATCATACAGTGGGATATCACAGTTCAGCTAAGCTGTCTATATACCAGACAAGAATGCGAGGTAGGGAAAATTGCACATCAGAAATTGCTGATTTGTACATTTTCCAACATGGTTCTTCATTGTCCAACCAATGTCCAGTCTAGTTCAGTCTTTTCATAATTTGCCATACCGCACTAAACAAAATCAAACAGATTTGGGTCATTATTTGCACACCTGAATAAATTTATATGAATGCAATTTATCATAGGTTATGTTGACAAGTCACTTTATTTATTGGATTAAAAACATTAAGGCATATAAAATAAATTGCAACAGAAGTTGTTCTGCCATAATCCCAAACAGTTTGAAGACTCGTTTATGGTGGCTTGTTTCCCAGGAATCAAAATCAGGTCCCAGCATGCACAAACAAAAACCCCTTGACATTACAAGAGACTGGGCCACAAATTTGATGCAGAGTGCTAAAAAGGATGTTACCATTAAAATTGTTTGCTCATTTTTCTACTGTATGTGTTTGAAAAGTCATGTTTTAACTGTTGAAAACTGTTTTACTGACTTACCGTTTCTAAGCTTCCAGAAATACCCTTCCCTCCAAGTCTCATTGTTCTCATCTGCCTCTTACGTGACACACACTTACCTCTGTCTAACGTCTGTTACAGTTAACACCAACCGGGCCCCTTTCAGGTGCGACCTGACATTCAATTCAATTTTGTCATGAATGTCTTACCATCATGGAAAGCGTGTTTGGGATCGAGTATGTAGCATTCAACTAAATACTATGCCCTGATAAAATGATCCGCTAAGCCGCGCATAATTGGATTCCTGGCGAAGTCACTCCAGAGGGGTTCCTTCTGTCAGTACTCAATACTTCCCATTTTATTCATGTTCAGAGATCAAAACGTAACAAATGCGGACCCCTTTGCATTATTACAATTTTGACAGAGTGATTTACAGCCACACTTTGAACGAGAGGTATCATCGTAATCATTTTGGGATTAATGCCAACTTGGGTAGGGATAGTAAGGGCATGTCTTCTCCGACTGGCAGGAAAACGGAATATACCTCTACCCACCTTTACTCATGTATAATTGAAGCCGTTTTTTGCAATTGTTTTGTCCCATACCAACTTTTACATCAAACCTACACCACTGGCTCAACACCTCCACGCTGTGATATAACAATAATAATAATAGTAATAATAATAATTCTTACACTTTGTATTTTACAAATACAAAGTAGTTTATTTTTCTTGTACGATTCTCAGTTTTCAGCTGGAGTTTTTCTTTTTTCCAGAAAAATATGGTCTTCTTGATTCAGTCATTACGATGCTTCCTTTTTTTACAAATTTTTTTTTTATTTAGAAAACACTTGAGTTTAGTCCCTTAAAAAGTGCAACTGTATTTAAAATACCCATTCTCCCCACTGAATTTATTACTAAATGAACATTAACTGTGAGAGTGTCTATAAAAAGAGCAGAAAAAATAACAGCAAAATTACCTTTTCAAACAGACTGTAGTGCTTTTAGTCGAGTCATGGCCTGAGTCCAGCTGCTTGTGTCGTTTACCACACAAATGTGCTTTATGATAGCTTTTTTGTGTTATTTATGAGGTGGTGATTTCATTATATGAAGGCATTTATTTCTGGCATCACTGCCTGGCATTCAGCTCTGCCAAGTGGACATGGCAATTATCTCCACTGCGACCACTGCAATGTGTACACTGGGCGCTCTCGGTGACGTTAATGTCCTTATTTCTCAGCTCAGTCTCCACCTTTGGCAGCAAAAGATCGAAAAGTTGAGTAGCCTACACCTTTTGGCGAAGATAAATGGATCTCAGACATGACAAACAATTACAAAGCTCTAAATTATCAATTACATAATATATTAGTGAATAATGGAAACTGAAGAATCTTTTGAACAGAGATCACTGTATAAATTGGAAATATATAAAAATACATTTAAATCAATGTCTGGTTTGTGGTAGAGCAAACATGAATATTCAGGTGAATCTTATGAAAGTATACAGAATCCACACCAAGAATACTTTACCTTAATATAAGGCATAGGCATAGATTTAGGGATGGTGGGGATGTGTCAGGAAGGCAGGAAATATCCCCTACTGACTTTTACACATGCATAACTGAAGCCATTTTTTATATTTTCAACAAATGTCAAGCCAAACCTGAGACCCATGCAGGTATAAGGTCACTTTGTGGTTTATCAACAACGCTCACGTTACTGCTATCACACACTCTGAAATCTTAACACCTGCTGCCATTATGCCATTCTTACACTGTCTGTGTGCTTCCTTTGCTAATTAGCTGCTGGCTAGAGTTGGACCTGAAACTTAGAGTTTTGTCGACTCCAGACTAGGTCTTGGAGATCCCACCTGAAGACTTGGACACGGACTACATGGAAAGTCGACATTATGGATAAACTACAGCAACACTAGCACTAAACTGGAAGAGTCTAAAGTCTTCAAAGTGAAATCCCTGGATGAACTAAGCTTGGAAGACTGCGTAATCCTCTCACTGTCTTCCAGTGGGGCTAAATGTCTCAAATTAGACCTCCAAGCAAAGCTTTGCTCACAACAGCAAAGGCTGAAAAGGACAAATCATCTGAGAGCTGCCTTTGGTTTAAATTTGTCATGCGAAACGTGTGAATCAACCTTTTATTTGATTTTTATTTTATTTCGGTTTTAAACAGGGCAGTTTACATATACATCTCAAACTCAGTGCATGCCTTACATTGTTCTACATTCACAAAAATATAAATGCTTTTCATCAAAACTAATTGATGGAGTATGTGTGGCAATGACAGTAAAGTGATGCAAAGTATGGCGTTTTTCTGTATGTACTGTAGAGGTGGTGTGTGTGTGTGTGTGTGTGTGTGTGTGTGTGTGTGTGTGTGTGTGTGGTTATAGCAAACCAAACTGTCAATGGCAAAAATCCTGTAATTCAAAGAAATCATTTCAAAATATCAGAATAAAATTATTTTTAATATATAAAATTGTATTCAATCAATTTAATAGAATAATTAGATATTTCAATACTTAGAAAAGACAATTCCTTGATTTTTAGAGGACTGAGAGATGTCTAAATATTTCATGATTTTTTATCTGTAAGGGTTTGTGTATAATATAGCTTGATGTACGGTGGATGTCTGTGGTGTTACCAAGCTGCACAGAAAGCTGCCAGAATGGTATCCTTGGTACTGCGCTAACGGTTCAGATCTTTGCGGCGCGTTTCTAAGACGCACCCTCGAAGCCGTGATATTGTACATGGACTGCTGTTATGCATCTGCGGGGGGGGGGGGGTCGCATGATGACAACGCGAAGGTCACGAAATCTCGTAAAGTAACGTTCGAACTGCTGTAACGGAGGACGCCTACTCAACATCCACACATTGGTAAACATCGGGAAAATATGGGCATCTTTTATGTGCTGAAATTAAAAGGTGTTGATTGCGTCTACAACGCGATGCCTAACTTTCATAGGAATGATTAAATCAAACTCCCAAGAATGTGTGCTGAGGTGTTGCCCAAAGCATCGCCTTGGTCTGCATGACTGACTTCTATTAAAGCGATGCGAGGAAAGTAAATGTGAACACTGACTGTTATAAGATGTTATTGGACGCTGTGTTTCTGGGAGGAGTGGCAGACCTGAGGGGGCTGCTGCCCGTGTCAAAACAAATCAGAACCGGTACACCAGACAGACTACATCGGGATGCTCTGCTTGCACACGTGCGTTCGTTTATGTGACTGTGAGCGTATTTGCGCACGCGTTGGCGTTGAGGGGGGGGGCTGGTTGTGGGCGACTGGAAGTGAGTCACACGAGTATTCGGCAGAATCACGTGTCTGTAATGTCTTTGACAGACAATGAAAAGGAATTCTTTCTAGACATTTCGCAGCTGCCCCTAGATCGAAATCTTATTTATTCTAGCTTGTCCCAAAGCAGAAAAATGGAAAGTAAAAAATTAACTGCATTATCTTTTCTTTTAAGACATATGAAAGTGTTTGCAATTAAGGCTGAAAATATTGTATTGCGCTATTTTGCTGTTGCCAGGCTAAAGCTCAGACATGTTAGACTTGCTCACTTAATGTAAAGGTATGCTTCACCGTCTTACGTCAAGGCCTTATTTGTAAAGGTCAAGCTAAATTCATTAAAATATGTGCATTTTACCTTCACATTAGTATAAAGGCGTTCAGTCATCATTACAAAATGGTAGCTAGTTCATACTAGATTTTTCATGCAGTAGGAAGTGCTTTAACTTAGCCAGCTCTATGTAATGTGTCCTTGGCAAATAATTTATAGATATTAGCACATGCATTTTTATGACTTTAAAATGTTTTACTGACATGTTTACATTGACTGTAATTATAGATTGACATATCTCATTAGACATTAACATCTTGTAATGTTTCAACATATCTAGAAATAATTATGGATACTTTTTTCAAATAAATGATTGGAAAATCATCCATGGATACATTCAATTGATTAAAGATGTTGTAAAATGTATTATAGATGCCTTTCTTTCTACCTCTAAATATTACTTTGAGGAGATATAATGTGTGTGCATGCAAGACTGTGACATTCAGCAGATTGAAAAGGCAGTCTCTGAATTAATCTATAGAATGAAGTTTTAATTTTTTTAAAAGGGCTCAAGTTATAAACAAAATTAAATGTATCTGAGTACATGGGAAAATGGTGCATGAATATTACTGGTTCTACACTGTTGGCGATGGCATCTCTTACAGTAAATGGGTTCAATACATCGTCACATTATGGTCCTGTGGCATTCCTGCACCCAATTATGGCATTAAAGGATCCTCACCCTGGTCCCTTACATAAAGCATTGCTCTTTTTGTGTTTAATTGGGGGACGCTCATTTAGGTGGGTCTATACAAGGCATTTTCCAGAGCGCCCCCTTTGAGGAGTAGGCAAGTGGCACGTGACAGGGGTCACAGGCACCCTGGGCTTGAGCAGCACCTCAAAACAACAAATTCCCCAAGCACTTATAACATTTTATACAGCAATTACAATAATAGACTCATGTACGGTGGCTCAAGTCCTCATTAATTATGGTATGGCATTGCCCTGTACCTAACTGTGTAAATACCAATAGCATCGCTTAGGTTGGTTTCACTACTTTCGACAATTCTAATCTGGCATATCACTCCAAATTTGAATTTAAATGCAAAACATTTTATATACAGTACATATATAAACCCAGAGATAATGAATCAAGTTCTGCTGATGCATGGTGCTTCGAAACTAGTTACTACTGTAGCTTTCTAGCTACCGTTTTTGCAGTTCTAGATCCACAGAGGAAGTCTACAGATTGTCATGAATCTAACGCACAGAACACATTCATGGGCACCTCTACACGTGTCCATGCAGCCACGTGTTGAAATGTGCACTTTGTCTTTATATAATGCTAAATAGCTTCATGTGAAAGTGACTCCATCATCCACATTCAAGCTCTGAGTCTTCTGCTTCGTGTCTCACACTCCCAAAAATGGACCTGCATTGGAGTTTGCTAAGCAGCCTGATATCTCAGCACTTACAAGACTTTTGTTAGTTACATCCGTCGCTAAGAGATTGTTTGTTGTAAATGTACATCGTTCTAGCTGAATTCTTCATTTTGGAACTGAACTGGTTTTGCAAACTACTGTGAACCTGTGTTATTCTCGCTCTCAGTCAAATGGAAATGGGAACAATAAGAGGTTCTAATCAGATAGAAGAACATTACAAGGACTGCAGGTTCTGTTCTATTAAATTAGTGCTAAGACTACAATGAGACTAAGCACACATGTTTATACAACGTGTGTAAAAATCTGCACATTGTAAATGGTATTGTGGGTGAAAATTGCCTTGATATTTCAGCAGGAGCACATAAGGAACACCCAGGGATATGGCAGAGGGAAACCATTCTGGCCTCAGTGTCACCCCAGACACCAGTGTTGGCGCGGCTGGTACAGAATCCATTCTCTTTGCCGGCTTCTCTCAGGGTAATGCTTTCGTGAAATATACATATTGAAAATATTATGAGTCATGCATCACTGGTATATAAAAGGAAAATGTGGTGTCTAAAGCAATAATATAGGATCAAATTCCAAATAGCAGGATGCTTTGTGATATCATTCAGCAAGCATGTAGTAAAATTAAAGGCAAAAATGGTGAATGTTATTTCTGCTTATGTGACTCAGGTAAAAGCATTAATGAGTTTTCAAGCAAACTGTTAGTTGGCTCACAATCCTGCCGAAATGTTCATTTCTGTTTACCAGACTTTATACGTTCGAATCGTTGCTACATCCACAAACCCAGCACTGATACTACATCTGAGATGTTGCATGTGTGGCTTTTTAGACAGGCAGTCTTCTGCTGGAATAGAAAGGGTTCGATATCTGACTGAACCCAACCAGACCCTTATGCTTGTCAACAGTAATAAATGACCAAACAGACAACTGCTTTGAGAAGGTATTGCAATGAAAGCCATTTCGTTTGGACAACATCACGCTGAACAGATAGTTTATTGTGTATATAGAATAAAAGTGTCATATAGAAATTTTGGAATTTGAAATGCCAGAAGTGATTGAAACAGGCTGCTGGGAGAAAAGAGGCTGCTTTCATAGCAATGCGCTGCTCAACATTACAGCCGCGTGGGTTTATATCAGGGTAAGTTGGAAGCCATTTAAAGAAACACTGCATTAGGACATAACCAGCAAAATGCATGTGTTTTACTGCTTGATTAAAGTGCTGAGGTATTTAAAAACAAGTCTGAGGATGTAGTGTGCATCATTATAGTGTATCAGGTCCAGAAATGCCCCCAAATAATATATGGATATGCCTTTAAATCTATCCACATGAAAGCAACTACACAGGCAGTATTTGTCAGATCTGGTAATCCCCAAATATAATGTTAAATGTAAAACACGCACCCCTAAATATATCATCAAAGTTCTCCCCGATCTGCAAACCAAGAATACACGCTCTGCTCTGCTGACCATTCTCTATGTTCTCTCTCCAGGTTCATATACGCCATGGTCTTCTCCAGCCCGTAAGAGAGCCGTTAAAAACACTGGTGTGTTTCTGAGTCGCCCTTCGTGGTATGGTCAAATACCGGCCACGTGCGTCCCATAAGCTCATATTTAAATATGAAACACTTCCAAGGCAGCTGCAGGTCGCAATGAGCATATTCAGCAAAGTCCTTTTCGTGTATGTGTGTTTATTTCGTTATTGTGACCGCGTAGAACGTGGGAATTACTTATTGAATAGAGGATGTGGTGCTTGTTGTCTATTTGCTAACAAAGGTGAACAAGTGTTATAGGTTAAAAACCAGTGTGGCATTTTTTGTTCAACTATCAGGTTTTGCTTAGTTTCCCCAAAAGGGTGATAGTTCCCCCCCCCCCCCCCCCCCCCCCCCCCCCCCCCCCCCCCCCCCCCACCCCCCCCCCCCCACCACTCCCCACCCACCCACCACCCAACAACCCTCCAATCAACCC
>JAACJT020000001.1:11819824-11841314 GCA_009936485.2 Gymnarchus niloticus
GACTGTTAGTTATCTGATTTCTGACGCTTGCGAATGTCCGCGGAGGGCGAAACCGTTCCCCCCCCCCCCCCCCACACAGACACACACACACACACACATACACGCACCTTTTACTGGTTCAATGCACAATATTAATAAGGTCAATGATTATGTTAATTGGAAATCAGTTCTACATGCGTTTCCTGTTATTATTAGTTCATATATTATCTTTAAAAATGTCTACATTTCAAAATAACATTTTTTTTGTTTGTTTGTTTAATGTCTTATGAAAATGTAGTTAACGTTTTACTTTTCATATTTACATTCAGTCTAATGATTTTTAAGTAACCTCGTGCCCAGTAGATGGATGTGCGTAATAGTCGTACTATGATACTCTACACACCCAGAGTATGGATAACAGTGACGAGAAAACGATGAAAAGTTTAAAATAAATCATATCGCATATATTATGGTTTAATTTAATAACATTTTAAAACAATTAAAAGAAAACACTCAAGAATGATTTTTTAACAGACTGCTCCAAGGTACTGCTATATAGGTCCAGATAAATGATAACATTTATCATTCAGATGAGTGGCAATTAAATGAACAGATGTCCACAAGCTGCTTACTTCCATAAAATGTAAATATACCACTTTCCAGAATAATCCGGCAAAATTCTCCAAGGCCAAAATGTCTCGTGCGTTTACATTTTTGTTCTTTTTTCATATGGACCCCAAAAGAAAAAAAAAAAAAAAACATCTCTTCGAATTGCTGCAACTAGCAGGAACCAACTGTACAACAGTATTTTCCGTGATACTTCATTTATATAGAGAAACAATCATATTAGAGACCTCTTGATTTCATGGTGTTATGAAGGAGGGTCTAAGGAAAATTTTCCTGACTTCATAGTTCCGAAACGGTTCGTTTTCATTTGTTGTCTTTATGCTGCATATAATGTACTTTATACTATATAATGTATTTTTATGCATTATAGTTAAACAGAGGCCAGAGGAAATATAACGAACACCGAACAGGTAATAAGAATGCCCCCACTTTAGCAAGATATCCGTGCTGCAAAGACGGCACCACAAGTCTTCCACCTGACATAATGATCTAAAATTGTCTCGCATCATATAAGCGTACCCGAAACCAACATTCATCTCAAAAAACAACTCCTAAAGGTTAATATTTAATCCTTTTATTTTTACAGCACACAAATAATCTGAGTATTGTCTTTCTGCTCCTTCTGCATCAGGATGAAAAAATATCGAAACAGATATAGCCCTTCTTATTTTTGTAATGATTTTTTTGTTTATACTACCAAATGTAAATCAACAGAAAAGAAAGACTATATAAAAGCACGTACTGTCCTCGCCACATGAAATGTTAAGCTTTAAACATGAAAACAAACCACAATATTGGCAGCTGAACACAATCCAAGTCGCTAGGGCAACAGCAATGCTGCCCGTATGTGTTTGTGTTCAACCGAAATTGCGCATTTTCAGTCACAAACAGCGTATCCTGCGATATTCTGACCGCTACTTCACTTCAGCTTACGCTGGTGAGACATATTGACGTACACTTGACGCACATTCATATTAATAATTATTTCCATTAATATCAGTTGTTTGAATTCGCCACACTATCTCTAAATTTGACTGTCTATTGCTAATGTTATCATTGGTTAATATTAATAAAATATTCAAAACTGACAAATAAGTTTGTTTAAAATGACAACGGTGCTTCCACCTCAGGCAACGATCGTTTGCTGACGACATACCTGCCTACCCCTGATGTTGCTGCACTGTAGGCAAGTCAACTTATCAGACTGTTACGTCCCCAGAGCACAACCCCAACCAAGCAGTCTTGAAGTCAGCCAAAGGTCAAGCATATCTGAGTGAAAGGGGTGGGGGCAGGAAAAAATGCCAACTACCTTTATATTTAAGGAGAACATAGGCACTGCTAACTTTAAACTCCGTAAGGATGTCTCGGTAAGCGCATACGAAACATCGTCTGTGACTCGTGAACGCAACTCCATAAATCGTTTCCATGAAAACAGGCATCAAACGTTTCATGACATAAAAAATGAGGCTCCTCAAACATTAAAACTGCCTCGAGTTACGACTATAATGATTGTTCAATCATTCTGAATTTTTAAGAAACGCGATATGAAGGTTATTTTTTACTCATGGTGAATTTTAGGAAAGTTAGACCTCGCCTAAAAATCGCGTAGGCCTACATTGTTCATTTGTGTCGTCCTAGTAACCTCGTTGTTTTTTTTGTTTTTTTTGTCCGTCGCAAAATATCAGTTTTTTTACTCTGTCGTTTTCAATACGGCAATAATTTTCGTGTGTACTTCTTGATAGTTAGTGTATTCCACTATGTCAAAAGGCAGTCGTAATTATTACCGAGTACTGGGTGAAATCGACGTAGAAAAAAGTCGATGACAGACCAGCATAGACATGAATTTTGTCAAGTTCAGAATATCACTTTTCATCCGAGGCTAAAAAGAAATCGCTGACTATCAAATACTTCGGTGATCACTCATCTTAGGAAATATTCATGTAATATTTTTTCAGCTAAACAGCTATTTTTCCATCAAAATAACCACTTGACGTCGTCCATTTATAATTCAAAAGCCACATGTGGAAATATGCTGAAATGTGATAAGTATAAAATTGTAACAGTTATTTACAAGCAACGGCGATGGTTCCCTGTAGTATTTGACAATTTCAGTAATTACTACAACACACAATGTGTTTTGCCAGTTTATATTTTAATCTGATGTAAATGAGGGATTTAGGGTAATGGGGCTTTGTCACGTTTGTCATTACAAACAATTCATCGTATTTATTTGACAAGGCTGCAGTTTCCGAGTCGCAGAAATGGTCGTTTCAAGACGCTAACATCCATATATATATATATATATATATATATATATCACATTAACCCTATGCGTTACATAAAGGCTATTTAATAAATTCCATGCAACCTATTGCCTGCTTTTGAGGTTAAAAATTCGGTCAAAGATTCACAGCACATACGAACAATTTTCTTTTGAAACCGTGTTTTCTGACGGATACGTTTTTTTCTTGACGGATACGTACATAAAATTGTTGTTTAAGCAGTGTAATACCTTTTATATTGCAGAAAAACAGTATTTCAGCTGCGTTGTTGTAAACCATATAGATGTCTATAAATTACAACTGAATATTTCCCTACAAATTGTCCAAAACAATTAGCCGCAAATAGATTCTTTCTTTTACCTTATTTTGGTTACCTTCTAAAAATACCTTGTAAAAGACCTGGTTCACATTTCTTCACCTGTGACTGGCGAAGTGTATCAAGGGAATGCACAAACACGCGCCGTGGCTTAAACAAAAAGTTACTATCGCTTGTCTCACTGCCCTGGTCTTAACAAACTGAATAGCGTTCTCGTCGTCAGTAATCCAAACCAAAAATACGTTATTGCGTAACACGGCGTAAAAACGTTTTCCTTGCAAACATGCACCCTCTATATGAAATACTCATATGAAGGACCGTCATTCAGCTGTTCATAATATATAAACGAAGACGCTTGTGTGTGTCAAAACTGCAAAGAATATATAGGCGAGAACATAAAACAAAGCAAGCTTCTGACTTCTGTGTACATTTCCGATTATACTAAAGCAACGATGATGACGAACAGAAAAGCGTTTTCTATTATCGAAACCAAATGGTGCATTCCGTTGGACGAATTACTTCATGAACACTTCCATTGTTTAGCTAGCGGTGTATATAAATGAGTGCCCGAACTGGGCCCAACAGTCCACCGACTCAGTTAAATACTGCTGAGCAATTCATTGTCAACGTTATTCACACATTTCAAGACATAATTGATCATGAGGACTCAATAATAATAATAACAATAGTAATAATGATAACGACTTTGGAGATCTACACATGTAGTGAGTAAACTTAAACACATTAAAAATCGCAAATGAATTCTACGTTCCGACGTTTCTTTTCGTCTTGGCATCTTAAACGTAGGCTATGATAGAGAAATGATGAAAGTCTTCAAACCTAATACTTCTTGTAAATTTCATTAATCCTGCAAGGTGGCGCCATCTGTCCAGTAACATTTTAAGTACAAACATTAACAAGTAAATTTTTTTCCATTATATTTTAAACTATATAAAATTGTCAAAAATAGCATCGCAAATCACCACTTGATATTTGCTTCCACGCAAATTGTCAGCGTTTTAATGTGGGTAATGCGCTTGCCGGAGCGTCCACACAAACACCCGAACAAAGGTAACGTAAATATAACACATCATAATGATTAGCGTTTTAATGTGAACTTTTGATATTTATGAAGTGGTGACTTGTGTAAACTTAACAGTGTCTGTCTTGCAAGCTTTAAACTCGTAAATTCCCTCGCCTCTCGAGTACGGTTAGGGTTAACTCAGCCTGTACGTGATCCATTGATATGGTGTCTAACTAAAGGGTCGGTCAAACTATGTATAGAGGAACAAAGCTTACCATTTCTTGAAACCGTCAGCTAAGTTAAATGTCTTGTTATTGTTACAGACCTACCAAATTAAATGACGGGAATCGAATTTACTGAATGAAAACAAGCGTCAAACGGTTATTGGATAAAGGCTATTTAATTTTTTTTAACGTGATCGCATTTGACTTTGTTCAGCGTCTCTGGGCTGGATTTTAAGGGATAATTGTGATTGAACAAAATACGGAAAATTAGCAGAAAAAACTTGATTATTTTAATGGACAAATTAGGCTCCCGAAAGGACATTTGTATCTGCAGAACATTCGCCGTCTAGGTTTCTAGGTGAAAATCAATAATGCGCCCTGTATCTCGGAAGAAATATTTTGAAATATTCCGGTCTTCGATATATACATCTTTATCGTTCAGACTCTGTAAAATGTACATCTCTGTTGAGACTTCAGTTAATGATATTTGCATATCATACCAGAAGCCGCAGGATGTTTACCAGTCCCCAAATTCTTCACGAAACTCTCCAGAGGACCTCGAATATTATTAAATCATTCTGAACCCTTCGTGGAAATAATGCTGAACGCCATATTTATTTATTTTTGTTTGTTTGTTTTAAGTCTATAATACTGTACGAAATGTAACCAAACATTGGTGAAATCTAAAATTTACATACGAACGCAATTCTTCATGAATACCGATCATTTCTAATATGAGATGCCGGCCCTTTACATGCGATAAACATGGAAAATTAAGTTATATACATTTATTATGCTGCAATAGCCAAGGGAATGAACAAATAGTTATTTATCAATGTTTACATAAACAGATTGACACGGAGTTTCAGGCTTTCACTATACGATTTATCGACATGACATTAAATAACAACAATTTACTGGGCTATTCAGACTTGACTTCGGACAAAATGGTTGCACTGTATACAAAAGCACATTAAAACTAATAGTCGGTTAGGTCGACGAGTAGACTGTAGTAATACGGAGTCATTCACATTTGGTACACATTAACTATAACATTCTTATCAGCCAACACTAATATTCGCATAATTCTTTAAAACCATTCAATTTTCCATAAATCTAGGGACCACAGTTTCACACATTCCCTTAAAATGTGATATAAGTATTTACAAAATAAAATATTACATTTTTAAATCTAGTAAATTTTTATGTACAAAATAGTCGGGGATAGCATGCATTTCGAAATCTTGTGAGCAGTCCTTAAAAAAAAACAAGTTCAAAATTGGCAGTCAGCATTTTTCGAGTCCATGCATTGCTCAGAATTCGCTTTAATGCCATTTAACAAAGATTTAGGTTTCTTCGTTTTTTGCCCTTTTCGGTCCACGTTTATGGTTTTGATTATTTAACATTTGCTTCAGAACAGTCCTACGTTGGTAGTCTTTTTAT
This sequence comes from Gymnarchus niloticus, assembly GCA_009936485.2. Classification (NCBI taxonomy): domain Eukaryota; kingdom Metazoa; phylum Chordata; class Actinopteri; order Osteoglossiformes; family Gymnarchidae; genus Gymnarchus; species Gymnarchus niloticus. The sequence goes on from JAACJT020000001.1 coordinate 11,825,720, forward strand.
ATAATATTTTACACGTACCATTCATTAAAATTTGATGACAGCGTGCTGTGACTGGTCGTGTGATGCACTGTCGATGATGATGATGGAGATATGGAACTGCTGCTCTGGTTCTCTGTCGATGGGGAAACAATCGTTGGCGGCGTGGAAGACTCGTACCCTGAGCTGGCCGCTGGCGAGGGTTGTGATCCATGTGTGGATTCGTGAACCTGCAGCGACACAAAGACAAAAAGTCGTTAGCATACTCATTTTAGCCTGCCTTATCTTCTGTAAAACTTAAATACGTTTCTGCTACATCGATATTATTACAGAAGCACTCGAAATGGAACATTGACCATCTTACGGGCAACGTCCAGATTACATTTTTTTTTTAATAACTCGGTTATTTGCACCAAAAGTATGAGATCCAAGCACTGCATGTTCTGTATATATTAACAATTTCTACAGGACTGCAGGTATAAAATTAAATCACAAACGAGAAATTGAATTTTTATATTTAATTATAATATCGTAAATTAATACAGAAAAAAACAGTTTTATTTTACCTTCATGTGTTTTCGGAGGGAGCTAGGATGCGTGTATGATTTGTCGCACATTTTGCAGAGGTAGGGTTTGTCAGACGTGTGCACGTGCATGTGTTTCTTACGGTCGCTGCTGTTTGCAAACCGCCTGTCGCAGCCCTCAAACTCACACTTAAACGGTTTTTCACCTGGCACAAAAATAAATCGTACATTAAACACATTTAAAATCAAGAAAACAGATCAAATCTGACAGCACACACTTTGTATTTTGTATAGTACATACTGTGTGAATTTCAGCTTTTTAGGAGTTAATTTAAAAACAAATTTAATTTTACGTTTTATAAACAGGGTAATTTGAATGTTTCAGATAAAGACGCTAAATATGTTCAAGTTAAAATATCCCACACTTAAATTGCTAAGAACACTTAAATTACACTATTTTTAATATTATAATAATTAAAAATATATCATTTAGCAGGATTTGAGGAATATTTAAATATTTGGGAGTAACTCAAAGCAAAAGAGTAATGTACATATACACTCAAAAAAAATAATGTCCTTCTAAATGCAACTTAACATATAACAGTGAAAATGTCTAACAATAAATATTCAAACGGAGAAAACGTCTGCTACCAGGGGCTCACGCGTGATTCTTACCCGTATGAGTCCTTTTGTGGATTTTGAGGTTTTCCGATCGGGCAAATACTTTCCCACAGCCGGGGAAAGGGCAGGGGAACGGTTTCTCGCCGGTGTGTACTCTGATATGGTTCACAAGTTTGTACTTTGCTTTAAAGGGCTTTCCTTCACGGGCGCACTCTTCCCAAAAGCAGACATGGTTCGACTGTTCCGGCCCCCCAACATGCTCCACTGTGAGGTGTGTGACCAGCTCGTGCATTGTGCTAAAAGTTTTGCTGCACGACTTTTTTGGGTTTGATAGCTGTTCCGGCTCAATCCATTTGCAAATGAGCTCTTGCTTGATCGGCTGTCTCATATATCGAAAGAAGGCCCCGGCTCCGTGATGTGCAGCCATGTTCATGTTCATGGGGCCGTAGCCGTGCAGCTGGGTCGAAGCATAGTGATCGGACCTGGGGCTCGTTACGTGGCCATATTGCTCCGCTCTGCCGTACATTTCCCCCGAAAAGCCCAATCGCATCTGGCTGTTAACAACATTGGACGTCGCGTGAGAGGCCGCCTGCTCGTGAAGTCCCGGGAATAGGAGATGTCCCGTGGCATCCGAATGTCCGTGTGGCCCCGCGAAACCTCCCGCTGCCGTGGCGAAGAGGCTGTGTTGAGCACTCGCCGCATCTCCAAAACCGCGGTTTCGAAACAGAAAGTCCCGAGTGGAGTTAAAAGCCGCTGTAGAGTATGAGCTGACATGGGTGGGGTGGTGATGATGTCCCAGAGCGGCAGCCGCATAGCCGGGCGCCTGTGAGGTGAACGCCGTTTGCCCAGACCCTAAATCGTGGGTACTGTGGTTGATTTTGAAAGCACCCATTCCATCGGCAAACGGATTTATCCCCAAAGCCACTTCTCTATCGGTGACTTCGCTTGTTGAGTGATGTCTAGACGAGCCGAATGTAGTCACTCCTATCGTAGGATACTGTGGTCCGGCGTCCAAGAGCATCTTCACTCAGCTTCTGAAACGGCTGTGAGAAAAAAAATCAAAACTACTCACAAATGTTCTCAGCACAGCTTTTGCTTAGAAAACTGTGTGACTTAACTGCGCGCTGCTGACTCCAATCCCAAATTTCTATGTATCTTTTAGTGGAAAAGAATTTTTACCCACTCTTTCTCCTCAACTGCAAACGCAAATCATGTACAATATTGTCTTTTGCGGTTTATCTTCCTGTGGCGAAACTTTCACCTCCTCAGCCAGGCGGTAAGCTCCAGACTGATAGTCGCAATCATTCCTGCAGATAAATGAATTGAAAGGATAACACCGTCCACCCTTGATGAATGGGGAAGGAGGGGAGGCATCACGTGAGTCCCTGCCTGGGTGCTCATTCGAGAGCGCGTTCTCCCCCTGCTTACACACGCTCACCAAATAACAGTTTTCAGGGCTCGGGCTTTGGCCCTATTGGTCAATTCCCATCATCAATCTCAGGTATTGTATGCTTCTTGACTATGCTTTTGCTTTATAGGGAGAAGAGCGGCAGAAAAGTTGACAAACGTGAACAGTTAATACACATAAAACTCTTCTAAAACAATGGCCTCGATTTTTTTCCGTCGATTTTTTGCCTTAACCATAATTTAGCGTTTGCGGTAAGAAAATGTAAGAATGGTAAGCAAATCGTTCTACATTAAGAGCACAATTTTAGTCTGAGCAGAAAACCGAGTAGCAAATCGTAGTGTAATATAATGTACCGTACGCACCTTCTTACACTCGCTGTGTGATTAGGCCCCGTGTCTACTATTTACTTGTTTTTAACATTGTGCTAAGTATGCCTGCGAATATTATTCGTGCTCACTTATATTTGATTATCCTTGATTTTGGCGCCTGAAACAATACACAATACCATAGAAAACTCCACCTTCTAGCCATGACAAACCGCTTTAAACCCCCAAAATTGAAATTTGATTCAATTGAATATCTTTGAAAATAATAATAAGAAAAAAAAAATCCGGAAGGAGCAGTATTAATGAAAACAAAAGCATTGTGTGACTGAAACACCCCATTCGAATCTTGTCTAGTTGTCTGAATAGACAAGTTACTCAGGCCTACGTAAATAAATTTGGCAATCGTATTGAAGAGGAAAAATGTTAAGTCACCCAGCTAACAGACCAGCGTCACCTTATTCATTAAAACTCTCCAGTTGAGTCATGGTGCTTTCTGCGCCATCATCGCAAAATGCGGTCATTTGTTGATCCTTACCAAGGCCCGTGAAAACATTTGTCATTTTTATTCCAGCTGGTCAAAATACACGTGACGCACGTGTGTTCTTCACATGTTACCTAAACATGTTTAGCTACCCATTAACTTGCCGGGAAGTACAGTAAGTCATTTAATATATTTTTTGCGCATTGGTGAAATAAACTCCATAAAAATGATTTGCATAGCAATCTACAAATACAATTTTAAAAATACAATACAATGTCGGTTTCTACAGAGAAATCGATTTAAAATGACCTGAGACGAGTCCAGTTAAGCAGACTCAGCTGAGCAGAGATAAGTACATAAATAATTCAATGTAGATTAATAATTTAATGTCATAAGCAATTATCTGTGCTTTTATTCCCCTATACCGCTTTGTGTATAAGATATCAAACTAGTTTTGATTACAGCTTCAAACTTTTTTGGCACGGCTTAAACCCGTAATCTGTGGTTTGTGAATATTTTTACGGCGAGTTAAAATGCGCCGCAATTACAAGTACAAAAGTTGTGGGTTGTTGAAGTTATCAAGTGGGATTTGCGTCGCTCTGCAGGAAACAGGCTGCTCGAGTTCAAAGTCGCACGCACTGACGTGCCGTACAAGCCATTAAAATATCTCGACTGCTCTGGTCTGCCACATGCATTCCCAAACTGATTCCAGGCTGAAAGAAACGAAGAAATAGTGGACCGTAGTCTTTTGTCTTCTGTCTTCTGCCTAGTCATAACGCCAGTTTACGCCTATAGGAAAAAATCTGGAAGGCATCTTCAACAGGTGTAAAACGGTAAGACTGACACGTGTATTGCAGTAACTGTGGAAACTTTGACCTTCACGTTCTTTATAAAGGAAATGAAAAAGAGGCTATTATAACAGTAGAAATATACATAGTTCCGCCGAAGTCTAGAAAAGTGACCAGATATTAAATTCGCCTTTCGGGGATTGAGGCTATACGGTGAAGCGTTGCCAATAAGAAAGGAAGTTTATACGTCATATGATTTCATACGAGTGAAATGTTCAGGCAAATTCATCCTCCTTTTCTTAATGTTTGTGGATGCACAAACTTTAAACAACTTTAGAAGATCTGTATTCGAAAATTAATTTCACTCTTGCAATGTCAAGTTGCGTCATTTTTCTTTGTCGCTGTAATATGTTATCAAATGCACATGTGTAATTCCACAAAATTACAATGGTATAGGCTCTACTTTACGGCGAAACAGACTTTGCCTCGTACGGAGAACGCCATTAATCATTGCACCTATTAATTTGGCACCGGAGTTTGGTACACAAACTAAATTTTAAAATGGAGTAGCGAAGACAAAAACACCTCGCCGCTTATTTTCCATGGATACGACCTGGAAGACTTTTTGCACAATTACCAGTTGCTGAACATGCTCGGGATCACGCACATTTCAATCAGCGTTAACTCACCGATGCTTAGATGCGGCGTTGTCACCAAAGCCATATGACAGGGCGTTGAACTAAAATATAAAAACATTTGATGCTTGTTTTAGACAACGTAAAACACCACAAGCAAATATTACTTTTTTTGCACGTACAGTTTATTCAGTATATCGCCAACACGATGTTTGTGTAGTTAATGTATAGTTATTAGCGTAAAATATTATGGTACTATAAGAATTACATGTTATTTATCTCAGGACAAAGGAATTTGAGTTCTGAATGTAAAAGCTGGTCGTTTGTTTCTTTAATTGTTTGTTTTTTGGCCAAAGGAAGGTACTCTCTCGATGCACTCATGTACAATTTTCCAGGTTTATTTTTAATTCAATATCTCTTCTTTCTTGCGCCCCGAAAGCAGACATACTTCTAAATGTTCATCACACGTAGCCTGCAATGAAGTTTCAACTTTCTTGATACGCTGGTGAGCGTTACAGAAGTGGAGTTTAAGCAGTATACAATTTTTTTAAGCAACTGATAAAGAAGTCCACTTTGAATTAGAAAAAAAACTGATATTTCATTTCGACTTTAATGACAAAATATAAGAAAAAACTTTATTTCTCTCAGAGAGAAATTCTTGTGCATACGGTAGTATAAGGTATAGTGCAGACAAACAAATATATAGTGCAAGAAAAGACACATGGTGTAAACAAGTAAACACAGATTATATTAGAATATAAACAAACATTAATAAACATTTAAAAAGAACATTGAAATAAAATAAGTTAATGGGTGGGTATGTACAGGTGGTGTATACAATGTGCAATTTAAGGGCAATTTAAAAAACGTCATCATTAAAACCTTACAAATGAAATCGGTTGGAAATTTTGGAAATAGATGTTATATGTTGAAAGCTACCATGAAAATAAATATTTTCAAAAATACGTGAGGAATATTATCCAAAGGACATTCAGCAATATTGCAGTTTATAGTGGTCCGTAGAATAGTGTTCCCATTGGGCATCAGAGAGTAAAATAGTTGTCTATGAATTTTATCTATGTAAACAGAGGTTACATATCTCTCTTCTACAAATTCTCACGACAGAACAAATACGGATTTACTGCTCCGAACCCAAAACTTTGTCAAATTTAGCGTAAATGTAATGATATCTCTTTAGGTCACTTAACATAAACTTTTGTTTGTCTTTAGGCAGTTAAAATCAGAGTTCGATGCCATTGGACAAACGGTAAGGCTATTTTATTAATTTAGCATCTACATACATCACCATTGACTGTATTGACCGTATTCTGAGTAGTTTGCGGACTTATGCAAGCGTTCATGGGTTTGTGCAAGAAATTAAATACTGAAAATACATCCATATATTAAAAAGCATTCCTATTTTTGAGAGGGGAGATTGCTTACATGTTTCCAGATTGTAACTTATGTCAACTCAGATTTTGTTCAGTTTATCAATGTTTAGTTTTTAACGATGAAGCAGTTTGGGTCGAGAGACGCCGTTCAACAGGGTTACGCACTGTAATTGATGCTAATGCTTCACAAATTGCTGCGGTAAATCCAGCATGATTTTTTTTTCAACAGCAATACAAACAACTGTCAGTGTGGCTCTCCTAACATTCGCGCGCTGACTGCTTATTTTCATGTCTGAAGATCACTATTGCTATTCATCAGTCTATTTTTTAATTGGTGGATTTTAATTAAAACATAGTTTGCATTTTAATTACCTGAAAGTATGTCTACAAGTGTTTTTTTCGGGTCTGGTAAAAGCCAGCTAGCATCGCATGTTTTATACCATAAGGAAATGCGAATGGAATAAACAAATGAAACACAACCGCCATCGGAACTCAGACGAACCTTATGATACGTGGAGTCTGGAAACTTGTTTTGTAAATTTGTGACTAATTATAGCTTTGTCACTAAAGAATTTAGACATTTTACTCCATTTTGACCCATATAATGGGTCAATATCAGAAAGGTTGACTGTTCGATGTTTCTCATTTAATATGGTAATTTTGACGTGCACGTTCCTTGTTCACTTACTCGTTTATTATGCACCTCCTCTTGTATTTTTCATCCAATCCGACCCAACGCCAAAACACAACAAAACTCGGAGATAAAATCACTTCCAGTCTAAAGGACATGTCCTTTACTTTTCTTCTTCTATATGGGGATTATGCCGTGTTAGCTCGGTTGATAAATACAGAGGAAGAAAACCCGTCAGGAAGTTTTAAGAAACAACGCAGAAGTTATGAAGAGGAGGGAACAGGGTGGGGATGGTATGGGAAGGGTCGGAAGTTTGGGGGGGAGGTCTTACAAAAGCTCGATTTCTTATGACAATCATATCATTTCATGATTATGTGAACGAGCAATCTCGAAAAGAAACCAACTTTACATCATTTGGCTCCATTTACTGTTGCACAGTTATAATAAGTGACGATGACACAAAAAATCGCGTGTTGCAATTTTGATTAAGATAATATAGTATGTGTTCTTATAGTTTTACACTGCGGGTCTTGCGATGAGAAATGAAACTTTTGAGCACGCAGGAAACCCACGCACAACAACAGCCGAAAGTCAGTTTTTGCCGTCAGCTGAACGAGACTCGGCGCAGGCGCTTTGGATCTCGCTGTCACCAAAACGCTTCTCTTCACATTGGAAACTGTCACAAGTGACGCCAATCATTGTGCCCTGACCAATTAAAACGCTTGGCGATTGTTTAGCTCCACGGGCTGCAGCGCCTACCACGAATCTCTTTTCAGTGTACCAAAGCGTCCCGCTGCCTCCTCTCAGCCGAATGGGATTACATGCAGGCACTGAGATAAAATCAAAACTTCAGAAAGTTTTATTTTTTTGTTACATTTTTATTACGATTAAAATATATTTGTCATCATCATTATTATTTTGCCCGCTGTCAAGTTATTTTAAAATTAGGCGTAATGAGCGTGGATGCTCTGGGAAGCCCTGTGATGGACCCCGCGTTTTCCAAACGGAACACGGCGCTGAGATTAGTTGACTTGGCAGGGGCTCACCACCATCACCATCATCACCACCATACCCCTCAGTGCGTGACAGGCTTCCCGGGGCTCAACAGCCATGCACACTCAATGGCTCACACGCACCCTGGGGAGATTACTACAGAACCCTGCCTGGGGCCGAGTCCATTCGGGCCAGAACACATGGGGTACTCCGCGGCCCTCAAAATCAGCCCAGCCCATCATTATCCCCACCACCATCACCACTACAATCATCATATGGCAGGCCACAGTGAAGTGGTCTCCAGTCAAACGGGAGCCTTCGGTCCGGTGCAGCCTGCAGCAGCCCCATACTCAAAGTCCTGTACGACCCAGGCACTGTCGGCAGGTAGGGATTTCCTGTTTGGAAGAGATCTGAAAACGCAAGCCATTCCAGGTGTCGCCGAGCATACAACTGGTGCAGCTTCTCACCACGGAATGTTTGTTTCAACAACAGGTAGCTATCCTGGACACTATGCTCATCACCCCGACGCCGCAACTCATACGCTATTCGCCGGACTCCATCACGAACAACCACCTAATGGAGCTCCAGGTGGCCAGGCACTCAATGGACAATTAAGGTTAGGAATACCTGGAGAAATGTACGTTAGGTCTGGTCACTTGAGTCAAGTGGCAGTCTCAAGGGCTGATCCGTTTGCTGCTTCACCGTTGCATAGTTACGGCGGTATAAATCTCAACATGAATGTGAGCTCCCACCACGGACCCGGTGCCTTTTTCCGTTACATGAGGCAGCCGATCAAACAAGAACTTATTTGCAAATGGATGGAGCCAGAACATGCTGCAAAAAAACTTTGCTCTAAAACGTACAGCACCATGCACGAACTGGTAACGCACGTTACAGTGGAACACGTTGGTGGACCGGAGCAAGCGAATCATATCTGTTTTTGGGAAGAGTGTCCCCGCGAAGGGAAATCTTTTAAAGCCAAATACAAACTTGTAAATCATATCAGAGTACACACCGGGGAGAAACCGTTTCCATGCCCATTCCCCGGCTGCGGCAAAGTATTCGCAAGGTCTGAAAATCTTAAGATCCACAAAAGGACACACACAGGTTAGTGATTTTATTCGCATTATGTAAATGTTGTGCTTTCATAATTGTTATGGACAATTTAAATTTAATGCGAAACATATCGACCCCTTTTTTAGCTGTGATACTATATACAAGATCCGTGTTGGGGTTTTTGTTACATTATAGCCTATTGTCTAACTATTTAGGCACGTTACATATTTCAGCTAGGAAAACCTTAAAGAAATACAGTAAGGCCTGAACAAGTAACAAATGTTTCAGGGCCACCTCTTTTATAATACACTTTACTTGCATCTCCAGTTAATCCGAGATTGTTTGTGGTATTACGTCGATTTTCGTCTGTTCGACAAAGTATTATAAACTTGTTGTTTTGCAATAATCGCCAATTAACTGCCTGCTAAGATTACTAGATACATTTGTTGACATTTCCGTGCCTGCACGTATGAATTTAATTTCTATATGCTTTCAGAGATTTATAGCGTCCTAAATCACCCTCTTCGAATGCAGTGATAATTAGGTTTAAATTGAGTTTTGCATAAAGTTTGCTGTATTCACGCAGATGATAAACATGGGCCTAGGAAAAGTGGATGAGAATGAAGAGAAAATAATTAATATGTTAACACACTACTTCCTTCGTATATGATGATCTAATGTACCTAATGTTTACTTCTCACCAATCCGGCTAATTCCAGTTGGACAATCATTAGCAAAATGTACTTGAACTGTTTTTTCACTGTCTACAATAAACACGATTAGAACGAGTCTATTATATTTACGAGTTTCGTAAATTTAGCAATAACATGTTTTTGAAGGGTGAAAGTATTATTTAAAAAAGTAAATATAATAGGTACCGTAAATGTATATAGTCTGCGTCGTAAATCGGTATTAACGTATTCCATGCTTTTGTTATTCTTCATTCTCGTTCATATTGGTCATCTTAAAGTAATGTTACTATTTACAATTATAATGCAACCAGTGTATACAATAAGAGTAGTTTCGCCAGAAGGATCACTATAACACTACACGGTGTATAATAATGTGCCCAGGGCTAATTACAGCTATATGTTAATTCCAGAGAATGATCTCTAATTGCAAAGATACAGAAGTTTTCTCTAAAAGCAGGATGTCACGCAACAAGTCGAAACAGGCATACCACAGATAGGGGGAGCTGTGGTAGGTGAACTCCACCTGGCTCCTCGCTCATATCTGCGGTGTACAACATGCTTGGCGTATCGATTGATTTTTTTTCATCCAAGAATTAATATAGCATGAAAAGAGAGATGCCATAATGATATCGATATACTGCAATGCAATATATATAGTATGTAATGTGAAGGAAAGGAGCGAGCCGCTCGTGCCTCTTGTTAGCTCACTGGAGGCCAACGCAATTTTTGTGTTAAGAGTGTTTCCCACGGGTCCTCGGAATCACCATTGTACATTCATGTCATTGGCTGGGAGTCTACAGCCAAAAGCTCGAGGCCAAACTGTGCTACGTTTTGCAGTTACTAAGAAGACGTGTGACATTTAAGCAAATCCATGAGCATTTTGAAACATATATACTTACGTGTGTTAGTCATGCAGAAGGCTATATTCAAATACTTAAATAGGTGTATGATACATTATTAAAGTCAAGTCGAGGTAATATAAAAGTTACTTTTTTGGAGAAGAAATGTTAAAATTATAATGCTTTCGTTATTCGAAGCTAACCCCGTTTTATTTACATTTCCCATAAGATAATTACATTCGCGCCATCACAGGCCTACAATTATATTTTATAATTATATCAATCCTTTCACCTGATATAATGTTTGTTTAATTATCTGAATGAAAAATATAATGAATAACTGGTATAAATAGCTCAAGAGCAGGAAAAGAAAAAAGTCGCTATTGTGAATGTTTTCATGCAGAAATTAGTAATACAATTACTTAACTGCTGTTTGTTCATTTGTTTCTGTTAAACCGGAAAACCTCAGTGGACTCTTACACACGCACGTGTTTTTGAGCTTAAGATGCTTTAAGAAAAATAATGTTTGCATCTATTTGTGTATCCTGATTATAGGTGAGAAGCCTTTTAAATGTGAGTTTGATGGATGCGATAGACGTTTTGCCAACAGCAGTGACCGAAAGAAACACTCCCACGTGCACACCAGTGATAAGCCCTACAACTGTAAAGTAAGGGGCTGTGACAAATCCTACACGCACCCCAGTTCCCTGAGAAAACACATGAAAGTGCACTGCAAGTCTCCACCTCCAAGTTCGGGCTACGAATCTTCGACTACTTCGCTAGTTTCTCCTTCATCGGACTTCGGTAGAGAACCAGCTTCCTCTACGCATTCTGAACCTCTGTCTTCTTCTCAAGCGGCCAATTTAAGCGAGTGGTATGTTTGTCACAGTTCAGGAGCGAGTGGTACCCAGACCCCTCCCTGCGACTCCTCTTCGCCAGACCCAGCTGATGGCCCTCCTTACGGAAATCCAGATGAAGCATTTTAGTCCCTGGGAAATCGTTCAATATTTCACTGAAAAGTATTAATGAATCGCTAAGGTCTCATTTTGAATTTCAAGGTAGCCTACGTGTGTAATGCACTGCACCGGTACGTAAACAAACAATGCACACATACAGCATTGTGGAGTTGTTTGACTTGGCCGAAAATAAAGTAGTATGCCTTAATCAAGACATATTATATAATACGTCTTGTGATTTTGCTTTGACTAAGCATGTTTCTGAAATTTATGTACTTTGTTTTTTCAGTATTATCTTAATTTATTTATAAACTTGATATGAACATTTTTGTATTATTGAACCAAAGTGTTGAAATTCAGAATGCCGTATATTTGTAAAAAAAAAAAAAAAAAGTAATGTTTTCACGTGCAAGTGTTGATAGAATGGTGTTCAATTTAGTTTTTGGGGAAAATATTTTTATCCTTTGCTACCGGTTTCTATATTCATAGTATTGGAATATTGGAAATTAAAGTTTCATAAAATTCTGTCAGTTGGCGAAACCTCAACTTTTATCATTGTTATAGTACTTAGTATAAATACATTCTCTATTATCGCAGTTGATGTGGATTTTGTGATTTTGTATGACATTTGTTAATAACACATTTTAAGACCATGGGCATTTAGATTATTTAAGAGAATCCTTGGAATGTGTACCAAACTGCCTTGTATTTGTCCGTATTTTGAATAAATCGTGTATGATTGTATTGTTAAAAAAAAGAAGATACTTTGATGAAAAAAATTTGCTTTTGACAACAACCGAGACAAACTAATCATGTCTTTTTATAACTAACAAAAGCAAAAAAGCGAAAGGTACTCTTATAACTGTTAAATCTTGCAAAAAGTACTAACATATATTTAATTCGTCGTAGTGACATTTTAATAATTGCACATATAACTAAAGTCACAAGCCAGTATGATAATAATGTAATCACGAAATTCTAAAGAAAATCACCACTATGATCAAGACTAATATTCAAGATTTTCTCAGAAAGAATCGGTGAAGTGAAAAGGCTAAAACTGTGTTCTCTCTATGTATTTCCAGTTACACATGCACATGGGTAAAATAGGTTTTAAAAGGGCCTTCTTTCTTTTCATAGAACTTCTCACATTCTCCCAAGGTAATCTGTGCAGAGACGGATAAAAGGCTTAAATATTCTCATGTAGACTTCAAAGATTATTTTATACAATGAACTATTTTCCCCACATCGGTGAATCTTCATGGTGCGTTAAGATTTCAATAGGAATAGGCAAGTCAAACTCAAATAATAAGCGATTGAGCCTGAAAACAGCGACGCCTTCTTAAAGAAATATAATCTTGTGGTACGTCAAGCAAATGTTTTTTTCTTTCGGAAACGAACTTGTTCTCGATTTCTTACGATGTCCAAATAAATAAATGGTAAAATAGAATGTGGTTGAAATGAAAACAAAATGTTGCGTAAATAAGATACATGGTCCAGTAAGATTGCTTTGCGCTCTCTTTCTCAATCAACAGTATACAACGGTAACAACTTAAACAAATGCAAGAAAGGAAAATAATATAATGAACAGGAAATGATAATCAACCGGACTTTAGAAAAGAATACTTTTGGACATGTGGTTAATGTTATAGTTTCAATGCATCGGAAAAGACTGTGTACTAAAATCACTGTATAAATATATTTAAACGAGTTTTGCCTAGTTGGACGAGGAAATGTTACTCTGGTAAGTACTTTCTGGAATATATTAAAACTAGTCTGATTCTGGCTTGATTAACATAAGAATACCTGTCTATCTTCTACTCGCATACATGAATTTTTTATAATTATACATTTAATTGTAATTCATTATTTATATTTTTAATCATTGAATCGTTGAACGAGACACTTCGTGTTCTTTATTTTGAAAGACAAAGGAGATTGATACAGCGAAACGGTTGCGGAGTGGCGCCTTGGCTTCTGATGCGTTTTGAGTTTGTCTTTATGTAATTGCCTTGTTGTTTATTCTGTCCAAGTGTCCTAATGAATAGGAAAAAAATAAACAACGCAAAAATAACCAACCAGCTGATTCCTCTTCAGTGCTGGTCCTTGTGCTCGAATGAAATGGATACCTCGGCCTCAATTGAAGTGAGGCTTCTTTGAAGCGGAGGCCTCTATCTGAGGAATTCTTGTGTGTTGTCTAAACGACGCTGATGACACGGAAAGCGGTCTTTGTCACCGATTTGTTCTCATCTTCTTTGTTGAGATGTCCTGTGCTTTAACTTTCAACCGTTACAAAGGGGATGAAAGCGAATCGAGGGAATACATGAAAAAAAACCAAAAATTTTTTTATATTACGAATGATTTTGTTTATTAGAAGGTCATTATTATGTAAATTATACTATACTGCGAAACATGGTTTCTTATATGTAGAACTATACTTTAAAACTAGTAATGGATTGAAACTATCTGAAGATTAGGGTGTGTTCTTTCATGGCTCTACCTATTGTGTTAGAGGAAAACCAAAAAAAAACGTGGCCTTAAACTGACAGCATGCATTCGAGTACAAGCGCGACACTTTGCACGCGCGCGTGCACATCACATTCTCCAAAAAAAGCCAATTCCAGAACTTTTGTGTGAACTAGCAAGACGGAAACTGGTACTTTCAAAGCCGCATACATGCAGATATTGTAGCAGAACCTGAACACCGCCTAATCGAAGAGTTCACTTATACACACTCCTAACACAAGCATGCTTACACATACCATGCCTTGCGTTTACTTATGCTCGATGAGGATATCACGGTGAACTATAGTCAACATCGGTGGGATGGGCCCAGCTGGACAACATGGTGAGAGACGTGTGGCCGTCATTAGTGGGTCTTTTATCGACACAGGCTTTTCTTGTTCATCTTTGACAAAGCATTTTTGGTGCGATTCATCCCCTGTTGCTGCTTATCATCGACTACGCCGCCACTTCTCGAAGGCAGCGGCGAGCGTTGATAAGCTCTGGATCCTGGTCTTCATTTAAGATATCAGATATTTCATAAATTGGACAAAAATAAGGAATTAGAACATCATTCCTATCACTCTGCGTCTTTAGAGAAATGTTGGGAAGAAACTGAGCGCAGAAAAATATATAAAGTATAAACAAAACCATTGTATTGCGTTTAAATAGTATAGGCCAACGTAAAATATAGTGATACTATAACTTTTGTGTTTTGTTCAGCACTTACTTGAATTTCCATTTACTGCTGTATGCATGCAGTTTTTTAGAAGGTTCAACTGGACAGAACATCTAAATATCGTACCAAGGTTGTCTACCAGCAATATGCAGATATTGATAAAGAAAATGACACACATCAATTTTAGAAAGATGATCCTTTTTCACGATCGAAATTTACGTATGCATAAGGACTGCGCTTGTATTTTGTAAAAATATGGTTGTACAACGAGAACTAGGAATTTTAAATCTATATTCTTAACATACTAATTACAGGTTGATTTAAGAGGATTACTGCAGTTATGCTGTAAAGGAAAATGAATCCATTTCACGATTTTAGTTCCTGAAAACACAATGCCGCGATTTTAGCCTTATTACGAAATACTAAGAGTCATTTGAGTGTGAAATATCATTTCATCGTAAAATAATGGAGGCAGTAATCCCACTTCCGGAAACTGTCTTGCATTATTTAACAAGACCTTTTTAATAGGGGATTAGCGGGTCCCAAGAATAGCATTTCTTCGGCGTATTCAAGGTTTTTTATGTCATAATTACAAGACATGAAGTCCTTAGAATCGGTATGCAAAATCACCAGACAGGTGCTATTCCAAACAAATAAATATATTAATTAGTTATTGGTGCTATAGAAAAAAGAAAAGGAAAATAGTCCATTACATAGAAAAGACGTTTCCCAGCCTTGGGGGCCTCAATTGAGTGGCACATGTTTCATTTGAAGACCACGTGACATAAGCTTAAACTGTTGCTTTTTAATATAACACTGTGCCTGAACGGGGTCACTTTAAAAATCTTAGTGTTGCTATTCATTTAGTCACAACTACTGTACATTTCCAACAATTGCCTGAAAACAATTTCGAATATGTTATGGAAAAACGTGAAACGAGATGCATGTTCTCAGTTGAGTAGTTTCGCTTTATGAAAAACGTATTTCCTTTTGGGGAACACTTTCCTCCTTGGCCAGGTTTTAACCCCCCCCCCCCCCCCCCCCCCCCCCCCCCCCCCCCCCCCCCCCCCCCCCACCCAACCCCCCCCCCCCCCCCCCCC
>JAACJT020000001.1:11849446-11880741 GCA_009936485.2 Gymnarchus niloticus
GGAGGGGGGGGGGGGGGGGGGGGGGGGGGGGGGGGGGGGGGGGGGGGCGGGGGGGGGGGGGGGGGGGGGGGGGGGGGGTTGTTTTTCGCACTTGTTTGCCTATTGATGTATTAATAACACATCACCTGTGGCAAGCCATGGACAAATGAAATTCATGCCAAAAACTGTTTTTTATTTGAATTAGAGAGGGGAGGAAGACAAGGACAGAAAGGGGGGAGATACCCCTGGTAAAAGCGTCTTTCAAATTCCAAAATTCATTGTCTCCAAGGTTAGCGCTATACAGTATAGACCGGCATGGTAGGGCATCCTGCTGCTTAACAAACAGTTCAAGTTAAGAGGGAGCTAAAGTAACCATGGTTGGCACAGCCGCAGAATAAACAATATTTGATTCATTTGAGAAATGAGGGGTTTGAAAAACAAGACAAACCGAACAAAGCGCCAAAAACCAACCATGAATACTGCCATTGTTCAGGCTTTTCAGATATTGATTCACCATATCATATCCCCTACGACGAAGAAAACATCAATATTCCGATGGAACCGACATGTTTCTATGGAAAACTATGGAATTTTGTGCACAACAGATCTGCTTAAAAAATGAAAGAGATCAAAGGCAGCGCTCCCGCGAGCGTGGATGCGTCCACCATTCAAAGATAGACGATGCCGACTTTTAAGTGTTTGGCAAGATCTCACATTGCAGTATAAAGCCTATCCTGCGTTTCTAACAATATCAGTATGTCAGACACTTGTGCAAAACGGACAAAACGAACTAATAGACGTTATATATGTGAAAATTCGCAAAGACAAAAACATAACACTTGCAGCGAAAGTTTATGGAAATAATAACGGCTCGTTATAGCGTATAACAGATGAAAGCTGGAAATAGCGAGACAGAAGGCCGAGGGTTAGAATATGTGTGATGTGCTTTTGGTGCCTGTGTGAAGACAGAGGAACTCCCGCTAAACATCTCTTTCCAATAGTAGTTAATTCACACAACACTCTAGCAAGTCATGGGGCTCATCTTAAATCTTAAAATGTTAATTGCCATACGCTTCACTTGTCCAAACTGATTAAACAACGTTTATGTGTAATTCTCATTAAAACTGCCCGATAATCATGCGTGCAAGATACAAGTGTTATACCTAGTCAAGAAAGGGCATTAAATAAACAGGACAGATAGAGGAATGAACCTTTTGTGTAAACAGCGCAGCTGCCCGGCCCTCTATTGTAAAGAATTAAACTGACCGCAACCTCTCCGCTACCCCCTTCGCCAACCCAGCGCACAAAACAGATTGGGATGTTCTGCATGCGTGGGTAACACAGCCTACCCTTTTAAGTTTCTCCATTGACAATGGAACGGGTGAACTTTTCTTTTCTAGCGATTACAATGCCGCTATAGACGGCTTTGCGACGAAATGCAGAGAGGGAATTAAAGTGATAAAAAGCCAGAAGCAAATGCTCTCTGTGGCAAAACAATCAGAAGGAAGTAAAAGCGTTATACTGGAAATAGATGTCTTTTTGTTTATGCTTAGTTTTACTTCCTCTAAAATACAATATGAGGTACAATTTATATAATAAACCACAAGGTAATGCTAATAACATTTAAGATACTAATTTTTAATAGAAAATGAAGAATGCAGTTACATTTGCAGTGACTGGACCTTTAGTGAAGAGAAAAAAAATAAAATAAAATAAATTCCAACCAGTAAAATAAACATTCTGCCCTTTTCTGGCCAAGAGATTCTCTGAGACCTTGTGCTGACTTTGATGGAGGAAAAATCAAATTATACTGTGAAAAAAATCTAGAAAAAGCTAGAGTTTGTATCAATAATATGTGACAATTTACAGTTATTCACAAACTGTATTTTATAGTGTGCAGTTATTTACAGGGTGTGCAATAATATCAGAATAAGCGAGAGATGTCAATTTAGAGTATCTGCGAAAGTGGAGTGAACCAATCAAAATTTACTAAAATTCTTTGTGAGCATCACATGCTAATACATGGGCAATCTAATATCAAACCAACCAAGAAAGCAGGCTACATCCATAAAAAACACAAAATGTGATTACGCACTTCCAAAAGGCTGTGGAATAACACATGCAAACCAACTCATCTATTCAAGACTGATCTGTCTGCTAACAGTGATTTTTTAACTGATATGAACCAGACTGTGTCCATTAGTGGAATAATATCGATTGCCCTAACATTAGTTAACAGATTGTTATCTAGGACTGACTTGAATGAATCTGAGTGTTTTCTCTAAACTCCTCGGAACCTTACTCCAAAACTACCCTTCGAACAAAAGATAAACTCTCCTTGCTTTGATCTAAACTGGTCCGTAACTAGTTTCTTTTTGCCGTCTTGTATTCTAGAAGTAGCACTAATAGTAATGCAATCCTCTGGGTGAACCTTGTTCCTCTCATCCAAGTAAATAACTTTACATTTATTCTCACTGGACCTTTTCCCCCAACATGTTTCCTGCAACCTTTCACGTGGGTATTTTTTTGAATATCTTTTACTGCCAGTTCTGTGTCTGTTACATCAGCTAACTCTGGGTCATTTGGTAATATAATAATATAGTTTCTTTACGTTTGTCAGGAGTTCCACTGTAAATCTAGATTGGAAATAGGAGTGGGCCAAAAAGAGAACTGTGGGGCACTCCACCGATTCCACTGGCCCGATCAAATGTTTGCCTCTTGAAATGACATGCTATTTTCAGTTCATCAGCCTGTCATTTATCTATATACTGATGCTGGTCTGGAATCCAACTGTCTTTTGTTTTACAGTCAAGCTATTTCTTTGGATACTTGTTTAATGCTTATTCAAGAAATATCAGCCTGCTTATACTTTCACTGTGTCAGCAGCTTTCACTGTGTGATCAAAGAAATCCAACAAGTCAGTTTGGGAAAACCTCCCTTTCCGAAATCCTTGTTGAGTATCCATTAAACTGCTATTTTACGCAAGCTATTATTCTGTAGCGAAATATAGACTCCTGAAAAGTCAGAGGTACGGATGTTAGGTCAGTTCATCTAGAAAGCTGCTCTAGTCCTTAGCTCTTTTCCATTCAGTGGTATTATTTCCATCTCCAGCTATTCCTTCGGTAAAATAGCCAGAGGCTTATGAATAATAATTCAGTTTTTTTTTTAAAGCTGCGAGGCATCAGTCTCCCGAGATATGTTTGTGTTCAGGTTTTTGAATCCCACACTGTATTCATTCCAATGTGCTCTTTACAGGCAATGCTGAAAGGACAATAACATGGGTCCCTTTCTCATACTGTTAAACACTACTGTACATGTGGTTCCATTTGCATCACTTACTACCGATTTGTCATTTCCCTAGGTTGCACACGCCTGTTCTTACACACATACCAGCTTTATTTTTATGTCCAGTTCCAATCGCATTTCGTATAGTCTGTATACATCATGTACTGATGCATCAAAATGAAATGGGGTCTGAACCTGACAGGCCTTCCTGAATCTCCCTGTGCTACCTTTTCCAGAGGCCCCAGTGGCAGCACTCACAATGTCTCCTTGCTGAGTATGAGCAGAACTGAGACCTGCAGCTGACGGGGTCAGTCTGGTGCATCAGTGACAATTCAGCAAAGTGCTCCACTGCTTACCAGCCCTGGAGCAAGCAAGAAGGCGGGCAGGGAGACTGAAAGAATTATTAGAAGAAGAGCAAACATGCCCAAGGACCTGTCAGATAAACAACAACAACAGCAATAACAAAACATTTCCCTGAATCTGGCTGCATACTATAGGGGGTACTTGACCTCAGAAGAATCTGCAGGAACGTACAAAAATGTAAAAAAAAATGAATTGATTTCATTCTGCCTAACGGACAGATGATTGTTTTAGCTGTGCTAATTGTTCATTAGCATGCTGTTTATAATGCGGATCGCTCTGTGTTTATACTTCACGAGGCATCTTTATTTTCACACTTAAATTCATTTCAATCTGTAGCAAGTCAAGCAGACACTCATCATGAAACTTTTATAACTACAACTGTTCAAATCATGATGTTTAACCCTTTAATTAAGGTCACCATGGATACCTGTCAGTAGAACTGAGGCTGGACAGTATTCCTCTCCCTCACAGTTGAGGCATGATGAAGTTTTTCCAGGTTAATGGAGCAGTATGTAAGTGTGGTGTGTAACATTACAGCCTCATCCACGTTGCATGACATCCAGTTTTTCTTAAATGCATTTGACTCATGTGGTGTTTACACTGCCAGAAATGGGACGCAGAGTGTGTAATGCCTTTAGATCCCGCCTGTGGCTTCTCCTAGGCGGAAGGTTACAAAAAGAACATGTGTAAAAACAGGGAAGCGATGTCTGGTAGGGGGCAAACAGTGGTGAACACATGCAGTTTTAGAGGGGTGAGGGAGCGGCCCTCCCCTCTGAAGGAGTCTTAATTAGCCGGAGAGGCACGGCACTGCAGCACAGCACTCCTCCTTGCATCCCTAGTCTGTAAACAAATCCCCGGCGCAGGCCGAGAGGCCAGTTTACATGAGGCGCTAAACATGTGCGGTGGCTGAAGGAGTGTCAGAGGTCATGGGGTCACACTTTGAACACTTCAAAGCAGGAGATGGGATTGCAGCTTTTAAGTTTAACGGCAGGTGTGTGCAGGGGTTGCTCATCAGCCCAGGGTGGTCTTGGGGGGCTGAGGGGGTGGGGGTGGTCCTATGGCCGTCTGACCAAACTGTCCAAAATGTCTTTATGAAACGGGAGGCTTTCAGAATCCTGGAGCTGGAAGGGTATGGGGAGATGCTGTGGACTTCACTTCAAGCATCTCTGGTTTCAGAGGACCACAGCAGGAGCTGGCTGCAGCTTCTCACGTTGGCTCCAAAGCAGAGATCCATCTGGGCAGAGGCTCCATGGTACCCTGCTGGCCAAAGGCCCCGGCATCACAGCGGGCCCCTGCGGAGGCAGTGTTACCGGGATGCGTTGGCACGAGGAGCTCATAACAGTTGCCTTTGATGCTGCAGACTAGCAGCCATTTTCACGTAATTAGTAAAGGAGATGGACAAATAACATGGACAGGGTGAAAGAGAAGGGTGTGTCCACTGAATGGACCTGCCACTGACTGCGTGATGTTCCGGAGCAGTGGACTCACCATGCTTTCCTATCTGACGGCATAGCTGAACAAGTGTGAATTCCGACAAACGTGAGGCAGCAGAAGCCGGCCTGAGCTGCAGCACTCCCTGATAGCACAATGCTGCATCTCTGCCCTCTTCCCTAAAAATGACGTGCCCAGAAGCAGCTGAGCAGCAACTCTGTGTTTCCATTCTCTCGCATATATTTCTGCACTTAACCATACAAAAAAGAGTGGAAGAGAGTGGTGATTCAGATTATCTTAATAAAGCATTACAAAGCAGGAAGATGAAGGAAACATTACACACAGAGAAGGCGCCGTCTCTTTCTGATATAGGAAGGTTAATATTGTGGCAAGATGATTAAGATAACATTACCTGGGCCTTCAGATTCCCAGAATGAACTATATGCTAAATTTGCTGTTTTCAGTTTCGTGATTAATTGAACAAGTGAAACCACATTTCAGTGGGCTTTTATTTCCCTATCCCGTCATATCCTATTATTAAAGCGAAATTCCAAATATCTCTCTTGGAGTCCAATTAAGGATTTGGCTTGTGACTATATTTTTCACTTTAATTACCACATAAAAAGTCAGGTTGGACTGACTTCCATATTTATCAAAGTACGTGGGGGAGCCCGAATTCATCAAGTAAACAGATAGCTGTAGTTATAATTGCAGCGTGTTCTCGGCATACGGAGGAAAGATGAATCTGAAGGCTTCTTTATGGACAGCATAATAAACACAGGAGTAATTAAAGCTGCAGAGTAAATCACTTACGTGTCAAACACAGGAGATGTGCTGTGGGAGGTAGTCCTACGAGCACAAAAGGGAATCTTTAAATTCATATCGCAAAAGATGAAAATGCAAGCTCATCTTGCCGGTTTTTTTTTGGAGGGAATATGACCATACATGCATGTTTAAATGCATTCAAAGGCGAGTGTGTGTTTGTGTGTGTTTGTGGTAACAGTTTCAGTGTAGTACTGTGACTGTTGATGAAATCCCAGGGACTATACCTGGTTCACAGCAGCTCTCTACATGCTCAATAACAGTCCTTTCATGGTCCTTAATGTCCAGCCATTCATGTAAAAGGCAAGGGATTATGAGGCACACAGGTGCTTGACCACGCATTGCAGATTCATTCATTTGCCTCACAGGATTACATTCTCTTTAAATGGCACGCCATCACATGACCTCCTCAGTTTTCCTAGCCTCCAAGCAGCTATAACACAGGTACTACTGTGCTTGGCTTATATTATATGCCACATGTAAGCAGCAGGGCACACAAGAACTTAAAGAAAGCAGCGGCTTTGCTACTTGGGATAAACTGCTACATATAAACCATAACCTTTGACAGCATCTTCATGTCTGTGATATCCATCTAAAGGAAAAAAAGTGTGCATGTTAAATTATTTTTCAAAACATACATATGTATTTTAATGTATTTCAGTTAATTTAATACGAACAAAACTCGATGATGTAACAGCAGTATTAAACCAAAACAAGCAAAGAAATTATGTACAAAATAAGCTATTTATGGTAATTTGAGAATGAGCAATACACAGAAAGACCGTTATTGATGAAATTTAACTGAGATTTTTTTTTTACTAACAGAGTAAACTCATCACATATTCACTTGCTTTCCCTCTATAACCAGCTCTTTAAAAACCGTGTGGGTGTTTTACAGCTGTCCTGCTCCCATAGCGATGGTGGTTCTCAGTAACAGTCACCGGTGGCACACCAGCTCCATTCTTAGGCGTCTCTCCACATGCCAGTCATTGCAAGCCCTCAACACCTCTCCTCTGCACAATCTTTCAAATGCCTGACCACTTAATGAGACTTTGGGAGTTTTTGGGGGGTGGGACTCTCCCTTAAATTGTGCTACTGCAATTGTCAGCTTTACACAGCCATTAATAGCATGTCTCCTTTGGTTAACAGAGATAAGCAGAGCTGAACGGCTGATCGAGATTGGCCCAGACAGGGAGATGTCTTTCTGTGGTGTCAAGCACCAGGAAAGCACTGAGGAGAAACAGCACGTCACATGAGACTGTCCAGCGTGGAATCAAAATGTTTAGAAATGATCTGATTATGGCAGCTGCGGACATTGCAGCCAAACAATTTCCCTTACTGCTCAGAATGCCCTTATAAAAACAAGATGGCAGCGATCAGCTCCCTCTCTCCCGTTCTCCCACGTCAATTAAATAAAGACATAGTTGTTTGACCCAGGATTCCCATCTGCAGCCACTGCCAAAGCTTCCAAGGTCTTTATAAATTGGAAACATCTCATATTTGCAGCAGCGGAAGTAAGAAACAAAGTAACATTCGTAGAGAATGTCTGTGGCAGGCTTGGCAGAGGCAATCAGCTTCTGGTCAGCGTGTAAAATTCGGTAGCCATTTCTTTGCGGGGGGGTGCCCATCCTGGTGTGCTTCTCTGGCCCAGCCGCTCCTGTTCCCAGTGGGCGGTTGGCATGCCTCGCTTCCCAGTGACATACGCTACCGTCCCCACGGCGCACGATGCCATCGCCAGACGGGAGGTGTCCGTTCCCCCCGCCGAAGGGCCAGACCCCCCAGCCACGGGGGGGGGGAGGTGGGGGGTGTGACTTCCTGCTGGCACTGGTCGAGGCCCCGGTCACGCGGCTTGTCAGCTGCAGGATACGGTCGGATGACGGGGGGACAGCGACGTGCCAGCGGACAGCACGGTTTCCGCTCGGTCCCTGTCACAGCATAATTAATTCATTCTCAACCGCACCCAGGACTGAAAAGATCTCCAGCCCACTTTTATACATGATAATTCACTTAAATGTGTGTGTGTGTGTGTGTGTCTGTCTGTCCAGACAAACAAACCACAGGGGCTGATAACCGACCCGCGTCTCTTAAAGAAAACCCAGTAGCCTTCCGGCTGTGGACTTGGAGCCGATGGCTGTCCCAGATGGAAGGGGACATTCAAAAAAGGAATGTTTTTCATAACAGACACATTCTCACCATGCCATAGCTAGGCACACGTCTTGAAAATTTGCACATGGAAGACATTAACTGTCCTATTGACATGAAATAAGAATGGAACAATAAATGTCATGAATTTGGGGAAACCGGATGACATTACTCAAGCTTTGCCTGGCAGGCCTGTACTTAGATTAGCTCAAAGGCCCGCCTGTCAAAAATGGTAATCTTTCTGTTTGTTTGCAAGCTATCTCAGCTAGAGGGCTAAATTTGTGGTCATCACTGAGGGAATTTTCACTGAATCCACAAAACATGAAAATGTACAAACACTGAGTCAACAGTAATGAGCCCCAAAGTATTTAAAAAACATACCAATGGTCTAAAGTAAACACTCTTTTGGAAAAGAGAAATGACGTCATTACAGGCGCGATCTGTTCGAATGGATAACCACATAACATGGCACCGTGAGGAGCTGGAGGTTGAAACCTATTGCCCTGAGCCCACAGGATTAGCTCCAACTATGATTCAGGAAAATGATGGCAGTTAGTTGGACAGCCAGTTATCCTTGGCTGCATAGCTAACTAGCTAGATTGTCTCTGCTAAACAAATACGTGCAAATAAATTATCCATACTTGATAGATCGCCGAAGGTGTCCATGATGATTTTTGCCTTTCCTGTTCTTTTTTTTAATCCCAGCCACAGATCTTTTGCCAGATGGTGAGATGGTTGTTGCCTAACTTTGCGGTCTAGCCTTTTAGAACAAGGTGGAGCATTGTAAGTATCTGTGACTGTGCTCTGGACACTGACCACCGTGGCCATAAAGTACTTCTTGCTGAGCAGTTAAAACATACAGTTCCTAATGTAGCAAAGCTAATCTTGCTCCCAAGTCTGCGAGGGGGCCATGTGCAAACAACTGTAGGGCTCAATGTTGTGTTATTTATTAAGACCGATCACAGCTATACACTGGCTTCCCAAACAGCCCCGTAAAAGTACATGAATGATGTTTATTCGCATCATTAAAGGCGCTGTAGCACCCTGTGATGCTGCAGGGAAGCAACAGTTAAAGGGGGAAGCAATGGATTTGCTCACTTTAGTGGGAATAATAATAATAATAATAATAATCACTATTATTATTATTATTATTAGTAGTAGTATTAGTATTAGTATTATTATTATTATTTAGTCTGAGGATTAAAAATTAGTCACATCATATATTCAAAACTGTATGTCTGACATGCACGGTAAACCATTGCACTTAAAAATATCTGAGGATAAAATTTGTCTGCTGGCTTGCTTGTTTGTTTGCTTTCCATGTAACTCTAGTTTCCCATTCTCCATTAGTTTGCTTCAAACGTCACATAAAAGAACTCATGGCTAGTCCTTTTCAGGTCCCCAATAGACAAGAGCTTCAAGCTCTTAGCTTTTATTCATTTTACACCAGTGTGGTTACAGTGAGGTGTGTACCACAGCTCCACGGCTCATTACATGTAAGTCAGCTGACACTCTGTCTAGTTTTGATCGAAAGGTTTTTGTACATTTTATACACATGTGTACATCACATGGCAAAACACTGTACAGAATATGTTTGAATTTTCCGTTTGTTTTCCACTGTAAATATCATTATTTGTGTGTTCTAGTGTAATTAACAGCTGAATGAAGAACTAATTGGTTTGAAAAGAGTTCCAAGGATTGATCTACACCGTGATTTTTTTTTACGCTATATTTGACCACAAGATGCAACATGCAAAACAAAAGTGTGCCACTCTTAAGCACATTTAGTAAAACACATGCATTATTGTCGCATAGCAGAAAGGGACTCCTTGCAGGCTTGCATATGTCAGTGGGATTCTGTCTCTTCATCACTATTTTAAGGCTGATCTTCCTCCTTGCTCTGTACATTCTGAGCCATGTTTGGGATTTATCCGTCAGAGTAAAATCGTAGGTCTACAGATGTTTTCGAGATACATTTCTGTCAGTGGTAGATTATTCCCCATAGCAAAATCTCATTAAAGTGCAATTTCCAAAGCTTTGTTGATGTTGCCATCAACCAAAATTAAAGGCATTAATTTTTCAAACTTCACAGAAGTCCTTACATAAATGATGTAGCAGTATGGAAGGATGATTTGCTAAAGTATTATTTGCAAAATTAACTCAACATTAACAGTGCAAATGTGGCTAGGGGATCATGCATAAGCTGCATAGGAGATATGCAAATGCAGCCATTTTAGTGATGCCACACTGTACAGAGAGGTGTCTAATAAGGCAGTCATGCTGAGAGAAGTGCGGGAAAGGGGAGGCTGGATTATGACAAGTGCGCAACTCGCTTGCATATGAGAGGTCAATGAGCCTGTGCACATTAGCCCTTTGTGTAGGGTTGGAGAGGATCGCGTCTGCATCAACATGCAGATAGTGGACCTTAATGAACAAAATGAAAAAGTGTCTACAGGTCCAAGGGGGAAAGCTTGGGTCTGTTGAAGACAGAACGGGAAAAGTCTTGCTTTAAAATGTCCATTACTTATTTTAAATGATCCTACGTTACACCCTAGACTTAATTAATAACCTAATTAACCCAGAACCTCAGAAAGCGTCCCCCCACAGAGCAGACAGAAAGAGGGAATGCTGATTGGAGAGCATGCCTGGTGTGTTGGGTTGACTACCTAAAAGCAGGTGGTCCTTCTGCTCATCTCAGCCGCTTGGAGAGTAATGGGCCCAAGGGAGACTGATGGTACTTTCACCACAAAGTGTGTCAGTGTGTTACCGCTGTGTTTATCCCGCCATACGTGTGCAAGGGATGCCTGCTGTAGCCTATCATACGTGATGATGCAGATATAGCCATACTGCAGTATTCATGGCTCAGTGGTTGGGTATAAACATACATCTGAAGTAAAATGATCTTACTCATTACAGAGATAAAAGATGAAGAATTTGTCATTTCTTCTTCCTCTTATTATTATTAATAATAATAATAATAATTATAATAATAATAACAACAACAATTCTTGTTGTTGGTAATATGATTGCTGTATGTATAGTCATTATTATTATTTTTACAATGTTACTATACTATACTATACTATACTATACTATACTATACTATACTATTTGCACATATGAATGGCATGAACTATGAGTAATTCTGTGCGAATACTGCTAGTTTGAATTCGAGGGTTTTAGTTTCTCTGAAAAATATGTTTGACAAGTCTTACTTTTGAAAGCAGAAATGGATGCTAATTACTATGCTTAATATTTTTGCGTTTCAGTTCTTATTTTTTGATGAAATTTCGAGCATGGCAGTACTAGGAAAGCAATGTAAGAATTAACCCGTTGACTGAAAGACCACAGCCTCGACCTCCGGGAACCAAATGGGCTGTTTACACTTGTACCATGCGCGGAATTGTTTGATCAAAACTTCACCTAGATGTCGCTTCAGGCAACACGTCACGGATAAATTAATTACGTTGCGCAGTCCGCACCGTACTTCACTCACCTACCAAGCTTCTGTGCTTTCAGAATTAGCCGCAAACAGCGTTTTGCTCATCCCTTCATCATAAAGCAAACACTTGCGTAGACGCCAAAGGTTGTAATAACGTGTAATAGCACGAGAACTTTTTTAACAGATACGTCATTTTTTCTCAATACAAGGATATAAATCACTGACTAAATAATTACCATAAGGATGTAACAGTTAAAGAGTGAGGAAAAACTGTTATGTCAGCAAACGAAAATTTTCATAATGAAAATCTTCCACGTACACTAATTCCCTATTAAAAAAACAATTTGTCAGCTAAATTTAAATTGTTTCTCTATAGTGATTTAAAAGTTATTTCTGTAATAAATGAAAGCATTGCCATCTTTTTCTGAATGTTAGTTGGAATAGTGTCACGCCAGTAATTATATATCTTTATAAGAGCACGTCAAATTATTTTTCAGTATTTGAATTTTCGGGTATCATGCAGCCACAGTCATTTGGTATGTATTTCGCAATATTTAAATAAATTCTTGCTTTATCGATAGGTTATCCAGACCTACGTAATTTGCCCGAGAAACAGACAAATAACAAAAGCAAGCAAGCAAGCAAATAAATAAATAAGTAAATAAATAAACAAATAAATAAATGGTGTATTTGGTTTGGTTGGCATATTGGGCCCTCGAGACCAACCTCTTAATTTTAAAACATCAAACGACAGCAGTACTGCACATAATCTGGCTTTAGAAGGGATTACTGTAAATAGGTGTTTAATTACGACGGATAGCATTGCATGAATTATACTGCCTATCCAAGTTAGATGACTTTGCAACAGCTTACGGAGAAAAAGGCAGAGAAATGTAACACGCAAAACACAACTTTCTAATTCCAGTAAAACTGTTTTTATTATTTCTGTTTTTATAAAGTCGCCGCAATTTTTCAGAATCTTTCATACTTAGAAAATATCCGTTAAATGGCGTGTTTCAGGATGTGTTCTTGAAGACGTAACCGTTTAATGGTATGTTGACATTGACGTAATGGTGTTGAAAGTCCCCTCCCGATGGATTATTGTCACCTTCGTCATGAATGGCTCTCATCAGTGTCCGCACTTTCTTTATTTGCGTCAATATTTAGACTTCTTGTCAAAGCCTGCAAATTAGATGAAAAACAGTCATTCGTCCTTTAAAAAGTTCGATATTCGGTTTAAAAATATTTTAAAATGTCGCTAGATATTTAAACAATTGCGATTTTCGTTTAAACAAACATTATTCTTTATCGATGCTGTTGATATTTCGACGGCGAAATATATATATAGACTTATTCCCGTCTGCTTCTTTTAGTTAGAAATATAGGCGTACAATTAGTCCACGATGATTTAACCTGTGCTAAATTGCGACAAATTATTTTAATTGTACCTAACATTTCCTGTTTTTTTTTTTTTGAAGAAAGTGTTTGCGTTTCTAAATGAGTAGCAACAGCTTTTAAACGGCGGTTGAAAACGATAACAAGAAAGAGTTTGAAACGTACTGTTGAAATACTCCTGGCAGTGTTCTTCTGATTCATCGTGTTGGCGAGTTATTTCAGACCACGTTAGGGACACTGAAATACTGGTATAATATTGTTAGACGTTGGTTCGTGATTTCAAAACGGCGTAATTAACAGTTACATATTTCCATTAGAAATATTCTACGCGTACAATTAAACGCACTGAATGACCGAATAGTTTAGTTTAAGAGATTATTACGAAAACTGTTTAATATATCAAAAATTTCCCGCAACTTAAACGTCGATTTTCTCAAAATGTTTTGTGTGAGCTTGTTAAAAATAATTTTAAAAATGACAGAGGACAGTAAATATAAACTCAGGGAGATTGTTGTCTCTATTTGTTGGCGCCCTTAAATATTAAGCAGTGAATGTAGTAATTTGTTTATTTTTTTTTCTATTGCAGTGTTGCTTTTACAACAGCAACCGCAGCGCGTAATTTAAGTTCATGCAGGAAGTTCAAGCGCGCCGAAAACTCTGGAAGAGGTCTGTCTAGGTTTTGCAAATGTTATAGTGAGAATTACCACTACAGCAGCAGGAACAACAGCAACAGCAGCAGCAGCAGCAGCAGCAGCAGCAACAACAACAACAACAACAACAACAACAACAACAACAACAATAATAATAATAATTTCCAGACGATATATTAACTGCAAACTTAAGAAAGGGCGCGCACACATGATTTATATTTTACATATGTTTAATTTACAATGTCTAGCCTCTTTCAAAAAGGAGCGTTTAATTAAGTTAAGTTTAATTAACTTGAGAAAAGAGGATGTCTCAGCGTGTGGCGCTCAGTCCGCCCGGTACAATAAGGGGCAAGTGCGTGTCTTTCATGGATTTTTCAAGGGCACGGGACCAAACCCAATCAACTAAATATCATATGAGTGAAGTTTCCAATCTTTGTGCTCTCGGTCTTTCTTTTATATAATCCTCCCACCCGCTGTCTGAACTTATTTAAATTCAGTTGCATGCTCGTAGGAGCGAAGGCAGTGGCATACATAGTAAAGCTTTATGGTGATTTCTACTTAAGAAAAAAGACATATAAATAAAATAAATATACTGTCTATTGTTTTAGACGTATTTGTTTATGCTATAGCGGATCAATTAACTTTGCATCTCTTGTTCGGTGTTCCAGGCTATTACGAATCACAAAACACATCCTCATCGTACAGAAACGAGATCCCCAAATTTGTAGTGTCAACGCAGCTAAGCTACACAACGCAAACTACAATTTTCTCCATAGAGTTTTTACTACTGTATCTGCTAATATATGGTGTAACTTGAAAAAATAATTTACAACTTTTATACATTTTTTATACATTGTGTTTTCACGTGCGTATTGTTTGGATCAATATAATAATGTAAATAAAAAGCATGTGATTCGTTGAGAATTTAATGCACAGTAAATAACTAAATAACCCACAGGCCAAACTTGATTTTAGAAAAATTCAACTCAGCACTGACACGCCAATTCTTCTCCAACAAGAGGTATGCAGATGCTATTTAAATTAAACTCATTAGGGTCATGTCTATGATGAGGGCCCCATTGGGGCCTTTATTAGGTAGTGCAGTGATGCTTCCTCCTCCCGCCCCCCCGTACCCGCTTCTGACTACTTAGCAACCTGGGGTGCCGACAGATGTCTGCTTGTGTGCGTCGTTGGGTGAAGCCCATGTCTGATCTGAGAACCGTTTTCATTGCAGTCTTTGAACGTCATATAGGTACGTCAGTGAAGTTAGCCATCGCAGAGCGCGTACAGTCACGTGATGTTTCAATGGCTTTGTTTTCGGGTTTTTTATTTGCCCAAGAAATTTCACAAGTTATCAGAGAGAGCGAGAATGTATAAGTCGCAATAACAACGTACACAACATGTTTTTCTCCTACTCAGTGTGCCCCAAATTAACTTTTACCTAATGAGAAATGAAAGCATTTAAGAGGTGTCAGAGAAAAATAAAGCAAAAGTGAAGAGAAAAAATCAGTGTGACTGAGCCTTTTCCACTGTGTTAGCCTGGTGGTTGCGAATTGCACTTTAGATCTGAAGGAAAATCAGCTTCAAAAGGCTTTTGCCAGCAGGTGGCACCAGCATAACGTTTCAGTAGCCCCACCCCAGCCCCCAGTTAATCAGTCCTTACTGCATAGGTGGGAAGCCAGTGGAATATACAATTAGTACAGTGTGTTGTCATTTCAATGTGCGTTAAGCCTGGTGACATGGCCAGGTTGAAAGATTGATTTATTAGTAGAAGGGTGCCTTCCAGACTTCTTTTGCAGTGTATGGCTTTTCACATTTAATAACTTTGTTTCCACGTTTCTTCAATGTCTCTATTGCAAAGAGTCTCCCTGCATGTGCAGCTAGAGTGTAGTGTTTAGGGAATATTCTTAATGAACATAGAATTCCCAGAAAAGAAATGTGACTTTTCCTCCTAATCTTTTCTGTAATCTCCAGGGATTATGTTGAGGGCATCTCAGATGGTTTGACACCGTTTGTGCTGACAGACGTTCAGTGCAGCACCGAAACATGTGGTTTTGTTTACTTATTTATTTAACTATTTATTATGTTTCACTGAGTTGTCAGATAAGTTCTACCGAATAATGTTAACTGGTAATTCTTGTAACAGGGTTTTATGCTCATAATATCCATGCTTTATATTGTTTTTGAAATAAGACAAAATGTTAGCATTGAAGTGCAATTGCTCATCATCCTGTTTCTTCTGTGAGGACAATTCTTGAGCATCCAGTGTCCGTGGATGTTGCAGGTAATTGCAAAGATGAATCACGCAATCGGATTTTTAATTTCCATAAGGTGGCCTCGGTCCAGATCTCTGCAGGTCAGTTGGAAAAGACCGTCAACGGGTGATTAGTGTATAATTTAAAACATGATACACGATCATAATTACCATCTCTGCATCAGAAGGTGGTCCGGGTCACCCCCCACTGAAAGGCTCCCAAAATAAAAGCAAGGGGCCGTTTATTTCAGAATAAAAAAAGTAAGCTTAAATTACATGGGGGTCATTTGACTTTTCAAAGATGTAGATAGAGGATCTTTCATCTGGGCTCTTGGCGAATTCATTAGCTGCCCGGTGTCTCTTTTTTGCTGCGTGTTGAAGACAGCAGTTATGGTTTTTACGTTCTTGGACCTTCTCAGCATATTCCAACACTGAGTGTTAAATTACACAACATCCAAGTCCCAAATAATTAGTCAAACCTCTGTCATTGCTTCTAAAATGTCTTCCACCATTTTTCATTTGTGTGATTTAAACCCAGCTTTTCAACAAGGCTGGCTGACCACCCTGACCATTTCATTTTCCTTTCGGACTGTCTTTTGCAAAAGGCTTTCCTGTTAGACATGGTTTTCCATTCTTAATCCTGACAGATGTCTCTCTGGGATACCATAGCAAGGGCCTATAGCAAGAAACCGTACTTTTTCACTTCATGTCACAATATTTTTGAAGGATTTTACAAACAACAGAAGGCACCAAAAGGAGGGTTATTTTGCTTTAATGGTCATCATGGTGCCATTTCTTCCTGGATCATTGAGGGCTGACAGAATGAGCACAGTTATGGCTAAAAACGAAATGAGGGTGGAAGGGGAAAACGCAAGCTCATCTTCAGCAGAGGCTCGATTTTTGGCCTCGACGATGTGAGTAGCGGAGAGTGAGCTTAGCAGACTGCGAGCCAATGATGGAGAAGAGGGAAAAAAATGAAAGGAAATAATCCAAATGTAATAATGTGTCTGGCCACCCCCGTGCGAGCACAAGCATGGCATCTGTGTCAGATGTTGGTAATTAACGTCAGCTTGCTTCCTCCCGGCTACTTTTCTTCCGGCCTTCCATGCAGAGCTGATCCTAGAGCCACCATTCCGGCAGGGAAGGCTAGGGTGGGCGTGTGTGATGTGTGCTGGGGTGGTGAGATAATCCCAGTCATTACAGGTTCAGCCTGGGACTTGTCTGGGGCGGACGGGCCTGGGGCCTCGCTGTGGCGTCTCATCAACATGCATTCCATTTCATCTTGAACCGAACGCACTTACCGCTCACTGGAAATGTGCCCGTCAGTGAGCTGTAGCTGTTCGTAAGCTGCCCATGTGCGATTTCTTGCTGATATTTCTGCCATGCGAGCCAGCCGTGTCTGTAGGCTGACATTTTCACTCTAAAAAACAAGGTTAATTTACAAAACTTCCTCAGATAAAGTGACCAACCTTGTTCTTTGGTGTTGAAGATATAGTTTGTAAGATGGTGCTGATGTAAATTATCACTTTATATGAAAAAGTAACATCATGGTCAGCCAGTTGGAAGACATTGTAAACAAAATGCTACTACTCAGCTGAAATCTGGTGTAGTCACTAAGGGGTAAAGCAGGCATGGCTCTGACAGCATTAGCATGTCTGAGTTGGCGATCACTGTTACAAGGCAGGCAGTCTTTACAGAGCATTGCTCACACACACAAGGTCTCACAGGAACTCACCTGAGCCTCACATCTTCCTGAGAGCTGAGTATTTCATGCCAGAGCAGAAAGACAATGCGGGAAATAGAGGCCAGGTTCAGGTTCTACATCTACTCGGGCTAAAGGCGGCGCTGCACACATTCCCAGCTCCCTGAAGACGACGCTGCTGGGTGAATTTAATTTGGAGTTGCTTAAAAAGCAGATCCCTCAGGCTCAACTTCCTGTTTGGCTGTCGGCTTCAGCCTATCCTTAAGACTGCTAATCACTCCTTTGTGTGCCAATCTCTTTGAGCAAAATAGGGCAGTTCAAAAAATGCAATAATCATTTTTAAATCACAAGTATGATCTAATAACCAGTTTTTATGTTCTATTTCATTTATAGGTTTTAAGACCAATAGCCCAAATTCCATGCTGATGGGGATTTCTGGTAACTTGTGCCGCAAGGATGTTGCTTTTTAGAGGTAATATCCATCTTAAGGGTTTTCCAGTTAACATAAAGGAGCGCTATTGCACAGGGATGTTCTGCTACCCACCCCCAACTGAAACACATCACCCATGTAGGTTTCAGTGAGCATGCTTCTGCAAAAGAGGCTGATTGGGTCATTTCAGTAATAGCACGTGAGAATGAGAACATAGGCACAGCAGTCTGGAAATGGTTTTGGATTACCTATGTCTGAAAAAGAGGAAATATCTTACAGGTGTGGTTCATTTATTTCAGCGAGGAGCCCTCCTGCGATGGGCAGAACGATTAGAAACAATCAGTCACATTTTGTTTTCCCTCAGTCACAGCACCCTCAGACGGGAAGGACGGCCGCAACTAAAATGTCTCCAAAGAGCGATTGCCAGGCCGATGCAGACGAACCAATGACGTCAAGTGTCTGATCGAGAGGCACCTGCTGGGGCCTGTTTCGCTGCCGCACGTCCAACGATTAAAAGACGAGGTGGAGGCGGTTAGCGGCAGATGTTGGTGGTTCCAATGGCCTCCTGAAAGACTATAACCGAGCATGGCGTGAGAACGTATCAGTCAAAGCACAGCACATTGCTCCTCTTTATGGTCCTAGTTGCTTTCATGGTCACCCTGAGGTCTTTTGTGCATCACCAGGGGACGGCTGCCAAGGCCAGCGAAGGGGTTTATCTATTCTGCGGGAGTTGTCTCGCCCAGCCTTGCCAAATGAGGGGCTTCTGTGAGCACCATGCCAGCCTTCACCGCAGAGCTTAGCACCTCCGCGCTAATTTTAGGGCAGGGGTGTGCCATATGTGAGCGCACTGTCGCCATGGCGATGGCAGGGATATGGCCAGGAGGAACCTGCGGTCCGCAGCGAGAGCCACCCCCCCACAATCGTCGCCCACATATGGCGGGTGTGCTTTCTGTGTCCGCTGGGCTACTTTTGTGACAGTGTCCATCGTGTCGGATGGGTTTCAGAAGTTCGAGTGCGGTCAGCCTCATGTCGGCACTCTAGCCGCCTGCTGCCCGCCTCTCCTGCCTTTACTACAGCTGGATTAAAACTGCTACACTCTCTTTGTTTTGCTAACAAAAGGGGTAATTTATTGTTTAAGCAGCATTAGAATTATGTTGTTCATCCATCCATCTTATTTCCAGCTCATCCATCTGAGGGCGTGTTGAAATTACAGTCTTAATTTGATATTCTTCTGATTTTAACTTTATTATGTCAACAAATTATGCAAAGATAATTTCTGCATGTAAATAAAATCAAACCGTTATCTTTTAAATAAATCAGGACTATGCAAATTTTATTTGAGCAAACTGAATTATCTACGTCTGGTCTTGTTGTGTTTATACGATTATACTTTATGACATGAAAAACCAGGCTTCAGTAAAACCATGACTGGTTAACTGCAAATTATTGAAAACAAATCTCGTTGCAGTCAAAACATCACTTAGCCAAATCTAACCATAAATATTACCTTGCAGGATTACAGGAGGCAACATGAATCACGACAACACATAGAACACGATGCACGTATGTTGTATAGTGGTAAAAATTTTACACTTGATTTTTTTTTTTTTGGATTTTTAATTAATAAGAAGTTTTCTTGCGATTACCTGAAGCTAGTCACGTATCTACTTATACAGCGAGACCTTTTATTGACACAATGTGCTTAGTGGTACAACAGCAGGACCCTTCAATATCCATCTCATTTAGCATCATTACTGAAATTGTTCAGATGATTACCTCCTCAGAATGGAATGAGAATCAGCTTTGTGACAGATGCCGCTATAGGACATTATAGCGCGTTTGATAATGGACCCACATTGTAGGTGCAGAGCTGAGATCGTCCAGCCTCCCGTCTTTATTTCTCCGCACCGTTAACAGAATGGTGGTGCTGCGCGCTACTTGTGCAGGTGCATGTTGCGTCGCGCGACATCTCCCTATTTTTGTTTTATTCCCTCCGTAATGTAGACTCCATTAAACGAAATACATTCCTGGCAAAGCAAGCAAATTTGCTTGCTCGGCCGTTGAAGGCAGGCATGTCTGATGTTAAAATACATATCGTCAAAAAAAAAGACGATTCGATCCTTTGAGATAAGAGAGAGTGGAGAGTGATAGTCTGGAGCAAATATAATACATTTTACATCAGGATGTAGACAATTTGTCAGCACCAAAATGATATTACATTCTATTCGGCAGATATCTTGGGTGAATGCATGCGAGCATTTCCTCCTCATCACTCTCTTCTATATTTTTAGACAGTCTTTATGCGAGTACAATGACTTCAATATCAAACATTTTAAATGATGCTTGAAATATCAGTCACTTGACTTTGATGTCACAGGCAATTAAATCCAACCCTTCCCTTCCCCGTTAATAACAGCAATCTTGCCAAGTCTAGTGCCTAATTAATGTGTGCTATTTGTCACTTTGCCGCGACACATGAAAATTGAAGAGGAGAGTGTGTGTGTGTGTGTGCGTGTGCGGGCTCCCGTGTGTTGTGGCAGGTTGTGTGGGGGGGGTGAGGTCTCCTGTTTGGTGGCAAGGTACAGAATTTCACGCTGATCTGACAGAAAACTTGGCCTTGTGTCTCAGTTAACAGTAGTTCCTCCTGGCTGTAACCTCCCATAATCCAGGACTGACAAGACTGGAAGTCTGCTGGATTTAACATGACATGCGAAAATGGAGAAAAAAAAAACTGAGATAAACCATATACCTTACTTCTGAAAATGGTGGGGAAAAGCATACGGGTTAAGAGCTTAAAGCTGGTTCATGGTGACTTGGTTAGTTCTTTACTGGTGTGTCTGTTTTTATTAAGCATGCTTTAGGAATGAAAGAAGATGCTTTGATGATACGGTGACATCCCTGAAAGAGAGGCATGATTTGTTAGCGTGCTGTCAAAGAAACAGGCAAAACATTATTACTCCTCATCATGCAATAATTGGAAGGAACAGCGCGTCACCCATCTAGGAGAAGCTGTCATAGTAAGTGTGTCATTACAGCGTAAACATTTGTTAATCAAAGGATCATGTCTAGGATTTCAATTCCATTACAAGATCATGATGATGGGCGGTTTTTTTACACCTCAATTAAAAGGGCAGATATAAAAAAACACCAAGGTATCTCCTGACCCCCCTGATAAGGATAAGTACTTGGAAGAAGGATGGATGGAATTAAGTAGCTTCTGGAAGCCAGAGCCACTTCAGCTTGCAGACGTGCTCATAGCTAAAATGAGATGTCATCCTCCTCTTCCTCCCTATATTAATTCCTTTGAGTTCCACTTTCAGACATCATTGGTATGCAGACCAAACCATTTCTCAGAAAACAATGACCATTAAACGCATGGTGGGAGACATCAAGTTTACCACTACAAATTCATGAAAGTAGTGGTTAGAGTAACGGCATCATGTTGTGACTATCGGAAGAGTTGACCTCCACTAAACAACAGTAATTTCAACATGAATATTAATACTACCAAAGAATATGCTTAGATTTTAGAATGTAGAATTCTACTTAAATGTATGGGAGCACTTAACAGGCTCCTGCAGGGTTATTTTTTTGTAATCTGTAAAAAATAAGCGCTGTGTTCTTCAGATTTGAGGCCAATCAGCTTAGTCATTCCCTCCAAATTAAACACACTTCATCTTGGAAATGGTTCTGCTGTGGGCTCCTTAACAAAACGCTGATTTTTAAAATCTTTAAAATTGATGAACAAGGAGTACATCACGCTATTTAGGTAGAGACGTTCTCTTGGACTCCAGGCACCGTTGGGACTGCATTTGAGAGTGATTTCCTAGTGTCATTTCTATTAAGGCTCTGTTATTTGTTTTTCTTTTCTTGGTAAATGCTCAGCTGGCGGTAGCACGAGTTTTTGTGCGATGAACCAGCGGAGTTCCCATGACCCATCGTCGTACCAGCGAATAAGAGAAAAGGAAGCAGCATTACATGACACCAGGCAAAATTTCATTTAATGTAGAAGGAGGGGGACTTTAGCTGGAACAATCTGGACCCAGTGAGCCCTGCGGAAGTACTGCGGCCACAGTCAGGCTGTTTTCTGTTCAGGTGGAAGTCAGCATCTTCGAATGGCCCCACGTTGGCTGAGACCGTAAGGCAAATTTAGATCGAGCAAACTTACACATCTGTTCAGAAAATAAATAATTTCCCTGAGCCCTAGACTCAAGGATCCACTGGTAAAGAATGCTGTTTTTATTGGGTGAACAGACTAATGTACCATGCAATGTAGTGGCAGTCACATTTTATGCAACATTGAAAGAGCCAATTAATTTGCATAATTCAGAGAGTGGTTGCCATGACGGTAAGGTGGGATCCAATGTTCAGCAGCAATGTCTGCATCACACATTTGGATAAATTAATCATTTCTGCTGTACAATTAATTACACTTATGACAAACTGAGGCTGCTGCCCACCCACTGACCTAGCAATTTTACGGTGGAGGTCTGATATTAATTCTCTCAAAAAACTAAATGATTTACTGAGTACCTTAACCGCAGCATAAGCCTGGGGCTGAATAAAATTTATATTTTCTTCCCCATCTGGAGACCTTCATAAAATTAATGAGGGAGGGAAGCCCCTAGCTAAGCGGGGCCGGGTTTGATCCACGGCTTATAAACAGCGCTACTGCCTGCTCAAAGTCTGGACTGCTGTGGTCGTCCCACGCTTCTGCACGAATTGAGCGGGCGAAGACTCTGCAGCCAGTCATAGAGGATGATTAAACTGTTTGTCCAGTGCAGGATCACAACAAGCCTGCAGCCCACACCAGGAAGCTTGAGGCAGGCGTATGGGGTACCCTGCTGCTCTGCAGCACACATAAGGGGCGATAATCAGCCCCCCGAGTTAGAGCTCTAACAACCACACCTCGGCTGGGGTAATAAGGGAAAACTCTGTCCCTTACAGCAGTTTGACTTTGTAAAGGGAACCAGCACGCTTTCCTTAATTCTAGCAGCTCGACTTCATTATCATAACAGAATATTATTGGCTCAAAGAGCATCAGTACAAGAGGCAAAATGATACCAGTTACATTTATGCCTGACAGCAGCCACACGCCTCGGACATGGCTGCAGGAAAATTTGATAAGAAGGCTGGAGATGACAGAAAAGAGGCGGAGAGGGTTGCAGGGAGGCATGATTTAGAGAAAAGGGGACCTGTTAATGTTTCATGGACTATTCTGTGTAACACGTTCAGATCACCCTGTCCAGGTGTTAACATGGCCAGAGCGCTGGTTAGCTTGTGGCTGTAGACAGCTGTGAACTGATCTGCACACAGCTGTTCTCCTTTGTCAAGATATCACAGATATTCTGAAAGCTTCTCGCCTCATGTATAATTCATTTGGAAGTTGACTGTGGGTTTATACAGTTTATGTTCACATTTTGACATGTCTAAAATCATGAACTTCAGGGATGTATGAAGCTGTGTAGGCAAAGCAGCCACTTGGTGTTCATTTAACCACACTGCTGTGATGGTCAGGCACCAAAAAAGCAGATGGGGGCTCTCTGAAGATATTGCTCCACCCTAAACTAGGCGTATCTTTTTGTCTGTTCCACCTACAGCACATCTGGTGAAACCAGTAAAGGGCTTGATAACCAGCTAACTAGTTAAATGGATGTAAGGCTTCTGGTTGAACAGTTCCAATCCAGAAAAAAGTTCACTGTATTGAAGGTGAAGTCTGGGAATGGAAGCCATTTCCGTTAATCAAAGGGTTCTGAGACATCGTAATGTTGCATTTTTTGTCTCTCGTTAACTGTGGGACATCCTCTGGTCTGAGCACGTGGCTTCGAGAAGGTGGCTGCTGGCACTTTGAAGTATCACTTCAATTAAGGGCTTTGACTGCGCGGGTCAATCTTTGATTATTTACGCAAAGTCACGTAGTTCTGCCAGAAGACCTCACTCTGGCCATGATTACAAGGCTCACATCAGCTCTCAGCGGAGTGCATTTCAGACATTTCTCTGTGAACGCTGACCCGCCTCTGATCGGGTTTGACACCCATTCAAATGATATGCTTATTTGATGTCCACCACCTGCCTAAATTTTCAAAAGGGGTTTTTTTGAAAGGCCATTTAACACAAAGACAAGAATATTGTTTAATAAAGCACGAATTACAGCTGGTCAATTACATGAAAATGCAAATGAGCTTTTACAAGCATTCACTTTAATAGAATAATTTTATTTGTACAGCTTTGATATAATAAATGACTTACTTAAAATTTACATTCTCTTTGGTGATAATTGTATTTGATTTATCTAAGATTAAGATTAAGACTAAGATTAAGAGCTGACTGTGCCAAACCAGCTAAAGGGCACTAAAGCAGCATTTCCTGTCCAACAGGTCACACGCCTGCAGCAGTCATCGTTTCTCACATGTCAGCCTTTAAATGTGTCCTCGTTATCTTCTTCTTTGGTACCACCAAAGCCAACGCTCATGGACTTGGTCTTTCCATCTCTCCAAACTGCCACCATTTAAATGGCAGCGCCTACACATGGCTTTGCCTCTCTTTGCTATTGTGTCGTCAGGCAGTGAGAACGGCTGCTAGGGCGGGGTGGCCAGCAGCTTCTCCTCTTCCTGTGCCCACCCCCGCACCCCCTTCTCACCACAGTGACACAGGAGGCTGTTGAAGAGGCAGCAATTATCGTGTGCCCGTGTCACCCTGTGATTAACATTACATTAATGTTGTAACAGGCCATGTCCCCTGCGACGAACCTCTACAGCAATAGACATCCCCAATGAGCTTACTGCAATCCTGCTTTCAATCAATTTTCCCCAACACTTTAACCCATTTTCAAGGGCTGCTACTCCTCCTTAACAGAATATTCTTGTGATTCTTTTATTTAAGGAACAGGGTGAGAAGGAACCTTCTAGCAGGAAAGGCTGCCAAAAAGTGTTTTTACTGAATTACACAGGAAATTGGGCAGCAGAACGAATGAGGACAGAGGCTGGAGTACGTCCACACGAAGTTTCACATCTCAGCAGAGCTGCTAAAATGACATGTGCGAATAAACACAATGAAAATTCTTCCTGTTTCATTGTGAACCCTGCCAATTATCCAGGACCTCTTATGGCACATCATTTGTCCAGCTAAAAATGTCTAAATTGAAGCTGCAATTGGAGAAGTACAAATGCAATAATGAACTCCTCTTTCCTTCTTTCTCTTTCTCTGGACCTGGAAAGAAAGAGAAAGGAAGGGAAAAAGGAAAAAGAGTGGTCGAGTGACTGCCAACTGGGATTCAGCCAGGACTGGTCTGGATTGCATTCAACCAGGACTGGCCGTGGATCACATTCGGTCAGGATCGATCCAACCAGGACAACAAGCTTTTCTCCCTCTGTTATTTCTAGAACATGCTCAGTAATTTTTGTATGTTTAATGATCATTTATGAGTTTCGTTCAAGGGAAAAGGGAAAATCAATAAACAAGATAACTGAATGAGTATGGGAGTGCCTCAGTGGATAGATCTGTTACTGTGAATCTCTACTGCCGGGGGTTCAAATCCCACCCTAACCTGTGTGAAATATGTATATTCTTCCAGTGCTACCGGTGATTCCTCTCGGTGCTC
The DNA here is from genome assembly GCA_009936485.2 of Gymnarchus niloticus. Taxonomy (NCBI): domain Eukaryota; kingdom Metazoa; phylum Chordata; class Actinopteri; order Osteoglossiformes; family Gymnarchidae; genus Gymnarchus; species Gymnarchus niloticus. The sequence goes on from JAACJT020000001.1 coordinate 11,874,942, forward strand.
TGGGTTACTGCTACAGTCTAAGAATATGCAGTTTGGAGTTTCCAGTAGTATGTGATGGTGAGTGGACTGGTATCCAGTGCAGTTTTAATCAGCCCTGTGCCCTGTTCTTCCAGGAACAGACTCTGGTTTCAATAAGCTGGAAATAGGACGAAGAAAATGGAAAATGTTGTGTCCTATAGATAGTCCAGGAGGCAAACCACATGACAAAACATCTGGTGTTTATGTACGGTGTGTATTGTCATGTTTCTGGTACATTATGTCACAGGTAGTCAATTACAATCACATCAATAAAAATATACTATATCTTTCAACAATATGCAGCAACCCATGTAGTCACTACATTGTTTTATACTGACGGCCAGTACTTGGATTACCCATAAACCAGCTCATGTTGTTGTGTTTTCACTAGGTAAATTGATAACATGTACACAACATACAAGACAACTCATTTGCCAAAGACTGAACAATAACATCACGGAAACACTGAGTGTTTGCCAGAGAAAACTTCCTGTGTGTGAGAGAAGAAATAATGTACTTCTAACTGTTATGTATGCAGTTATGTATCTGTATTCATGTATCATTTTCAAGTCATCTCTCAGCTGATAGGAGCACTTTAATGAATTCATGGTAGTTAAACATCACAATGTATTTCTTCTGAATGAAGGAAACCTTGTCTTCTTGTCTAATTTCTAGGCTTGCAATGAAAATTCACCACACTCCAAAACTGGTCCTGTCATTTGGCTCTGTCTAATAAATCCTCACATTGGCCAGGAAACACTCACTTAGCCTTTTGAGGCCAGCTGACGCGCGGATGTTTATGCCGCTCAGGCAAGGGGACATCACCTTCTGCGATGACGTACAGCTTGTGTCGAGAGAGAGCGCCTGGGAAGGTGCATCTGCCAGCTCAGGTGGAAAAAACGTGCCAGTGAAAACATATTCAATAAATGGAAAGCCAGCGTGGGGCTGCCAGGGGTGCATGAAGCCACGGCGTAGAGAGGGGATGCAGCCATCCAGGAGATGGAGCGAGGAGCTACATTAAGAGAGGACATCGAGCAGTCCCTGTGTGGCATAACTCTTAACCAGCTCCGTGTTCTTTCGGTGTTTTGGAATGGCTTCATTTATCTTCTGCTGTTTCCATGTGAGAGCATGAATATTTTATTAAATGTAGAGTCAATGTGACACTCCCTGCTGTCTCTTTTTGCAAATAGCACTAACCCCTCTTTTAACTTTACATATTTACAGCAGATCACTGATAATCTGACAACAATCCCAGGGTCATCCATCAAGCCTGAAGTAAAGTTCTTCAGTCTCAGTACCAGCTCAGCGCACTCCAAGCACTTGGGGATGAACTGAGCTGCTCTTCAGTCGATGAACTTATGTTTATGTAACAGTGAGGAAAGCTTGGGGTCAGAGGGCAGGTCAGCCAGCATCCAGCCCCCCGGAGAGGTTGGGGTTAAGGGCCTTCTTGCCGAAGGGCCCAACAGTAATGTTATTGTTCTACTAGTCAGAGGATTAGAACCCACAACCATTTGGACAGAAATTCAGATCTCTTCCCTGTACAGCTACACACCACCAACCAAGGCAACTTAACTAACTAACTAACTTACTTACTTACTTACTTACTTACTTCTGAGCATGGAAAAGTTTGAGCCTCATACCAAAGAGAGGTTAGGCAATTTTGGGATCTGCATCAGTAAGACAGTAAAACAACACATTATCAATAACTGCAACTACATTTGTGCAGCAGCCTTCTATACGTATTCCACTGCATATTCATTTCACATACCATATAATGTATACAGTACAGCAGTGTGCCTGATGAGGTACAGCAAAGTTTAAAAACAATTAACAATCTCTGTCCCTGAGCCAGTGATAAAGCAGGACAGAGCTGTACATAATTCTGAATTAATTTACCTGGAAATACTGAGTACCTTCCAAACACATGCTGACAGCAACTAAACCAGTCTACCAACAACAGGGGATTAAAATGTGACCTTCCTGCTGAAAACAGGAGATTAAAATGTGACCTTCCTGCTGAAGACGTAAAGCTCATTCTGAAGGCATTCAGGGGCAGGAGGGATTTCTGGAACCCTGAAACACCACGGAGATCACCTTCATTTCCAGCTCTTCAGGTACCCTCTCACTGATGACTGTGAAGCAGCCATGGCATGCGTTAAAGTCCTCGGGGGGGGGCAGTGATTGTCCCTTGGCTGCCTCATATGCTGGTAACAAGGGTCATGAAACCTGAAACGGGCCCCAACTGGTAGTAAATTAAACATGTGAATGTTCTGCGAGGTCAAAAACAACATATGTGGTGGCATCCTGGGCAAAATGAAAAGGTCGGATGGGATGTCCAGGAAGTCCACTCAGTGGGGAGTTGCAGTAGCCTAAGTGAAAGACGAGCATTGCCTGGTGTCCTGGTGTAACACCTAATTTGACAGTGTCAGGAGATATTGGTAGGTCCTCCGGATGTTGTGGGGAAGGAACCAGAAGGAGTGGATCATAGATATTATGGGCTGGTAAAAGGTGAGGTTCTCATCTGCCGAGGGTCTTACTGCTTCTTGATGATATCACCTTTGAGTTATTCAAGGTGACAGGTGGAATCCGGGGAGTCAGAGGGGTGAAGAAGAGGTAAGAATTCATTTTGTCAACAGAGCAGTGATATGAGAGGCCGTGAAAGGGGATTATTAAGCGAGCTGAGAGATGTTGTCGGCCTGTCTGACGGAGCCTGCCTGAAGGGTGTGACTCAGGCAGGCTCAGTGGAGCGCTGTCTGTTCTGCGGTTATTTAGGGACTTTACGGAGATCTGGTGGGTGACAGTGTCAAGCGCAGCACGTCCTGGAGAATAATAATGGAGGAAGGGAAGAAACTGCTGCAGGACCAAGAGCCTCTGGACTGTCGTTTGGTGAACAAGACGCTATTCAATTTGGGAGAAAGGTTAGTTAGTGAAAGAAAAAAAGACATGACATAGCCTATAATTCTGAACAGCTTTGAGGTTCAGGGAGGCTTTACCGTGCTTATGGTCTACACTTCTCTGAAATTTAGTAGACTTCATGGAGAGGGCATCATCTATCGCTTTTTCCCCAGGGTAACTGCTCCTTCCGCTCCTTCATGGGACTAACCACGTGTCACTTAAAGTAGCACTTTAATTTCTATGGGAAGGGGAGGGACAAAGCACAGGTACACCTACACATAACCTCTGTAAACAACAGAGGCTTCTGGGAATTTGAGTTTTTTTTTTGATTTTGTCTTTTTTTTTCTTCAGCTGTTATTTATTTGCAGGTTTTCCTTTCTTTGGCATCTGTTTGATGGTAAATTCCGTTTAAATTTCATAATGTACAGAACGTGTTTTCAGTGCTGGCTGTTACGTGTGTATTACAGTGGAGTGTAACTTTCCAGGCTACATTGTCATTTTATATTTGGTGTTCCCTGGTGCTGACGGAGACCATTAGAGTCAGACATCAGACGCTCACATGTCTGAATGGCATTTTTAATGACCCACCTTAATGTTCCAGGAGCATTCTTTAAAAGTTTCAAAAAGTTGACTTCTCCCTGTCTTCTCCGGCATCGGTGATCTTTGTGCTCTTAGGTTGATCACCATTGCGGCTCCTGTTAGTCTGCTGTACAGATGATATTAAAGGCTATAACACCTCACAGCCCCTTTCGTCTTCCTCTGCATCTCTCTGCTGCAGACAATGAATATGCACTTGGCTATTAGCATCTGTTCATCAGGGATCCCGCCTTCACTAATCACCCCTCTCACCTTCTGTTGCTGCTGGAGAAGGAGGCAATCAAGGCTATCATTTGGCACCAGGCTGGAGTCTCCACCCCCCCCCCCCCCCCACCCTGATCTCTCCCTTCCCTCCATTGTTGTTTCTCTTCCTTGGTTTCCTGGTCCCCCACCATGACAAACCCCCTGAAACGTCGCTTTTTAAGGAACACACTCTGGTATGAAGACTCTTATGTTATTCATGCCAGGATGCTAATTTCGATTCAGTGAGACTATGTGCTATTTATCAGTGTGACGGTACCGCTGCTGTCTTTAATTAACATTATTTACTAAATTAGCTTGCTGGAAAATATAGTACAATGGTGTGTTTAGCTTCGTATAGCTTGGGGAAACGGTTTTGTCTTTCTAAGCATGCTTCATATGCGCTTAGATAAATTCTTTCCAGCCATATGGTGCGCCTTTTCTGACGAGCGGCTCAGAAGGCGCCTGCTATCTTTGGGTCTGGAATTTGCCGTCCACGACATGCTGGCTTGAGGACCTCGTTGCATCACCTCATGTCACACTCAAAGACAGGGCCCGAGCATCCGCGTCTTCCACTTTTATGTCTATATCAGTGCTGCTTCTTGGTAACAAAAAGGGATTACAAACATGAGCCTTGTGGGTGGGAATGCCCCCCCCCCCCAGCTATGAAGTGTTCTGTCAAGCACAGTTTTCTTGCGGCCCATCACGACGGGGTGAAACAGGATGTTCGAAAGTCACGTTCTTTTCAAAAGACGAGTTCAGCGATCATGACTTCGGCCTGTTGTAACATACAGTAGCTTACGGAGGCCTGTGCTGGGATGTGTGCAGTAGGTGTTATGGCAGGGCAAATTTCTGTCATCGCATCAAAGATAAGTGACTCCTTTTTCCTCGAGTCACTCTCTGCTAACTTTCACTAATGAGTTGTGTTGTGTTGTTTTGGACTGTCTGCCGGCTGGTGCATACATTTCCCTCTTCCTGCAATCATTGCGCATAGAGGTGTATTTTTATTTTCCTGATTTTTTTTTTACCCCACTGATGACCTCACATGGCTAGTGGCAGCCCTCGGCCATATGCCCCCTAGTGTCTCGCACCGGTTATGCCGTGGGACCCGTGTCGACGACCTGTAGTTCTGCGGAGCTCCCCATGCCTGCTGTTCAGGCGTCTCCATGGTGTGTCTGCCAAGTCATAGCTATGGTTCGATTGCGTGCTCCACAGAATCCTCAGACAAAGTCAAAATGCCCTCCTTTCAAAGCCCCACCTTCCTTCTGCTGAATCTCAAGATTGGTTGGCTGGAGACACTAACCATGTGAGACAAGCTGCATTAAAAGAGTCTATAAATGACCACACACACTAATTAAAGCCGGAGCCCACCCCTGCCAATGAGCTGGGCCTTTCTCATTAAGGCAATTTGCTGGTGCTCAGGATCACCTTTAATGAGGCTACAGGTCCTAACCACACAACATCCTCATTTATTTCCTATTTTTTCATTAAAGGTGTTGATTCAAGGTGTCGCCATCTGGTTAAGGAACAGCTGTCAGAACATACTGATGCAACATTTAAAAACCTCAAATCTGCTATTTTTACATGGATATGCAAATTATTAAACATCTTAAATGCTTGACTTGGAACATAAAATATTAAGTAATCTACTTATGAAGCTACAGCAAAATATTTCTTCTCTTAGTAACATTGATTCAGTTTATCACTTTTCACTGTATTAGATGCCAGATTTTGAAAGGATAAAATAAAAACACTTAATATTGAAGATGATACAAATGTTAAATGGAGAACATATAATGACAGTTAGCAATAGTATTTATATAATATACACTCTGAGGCAAATTTATCAGGTACACTCAGCTAGTACCAGGTAGGGCCCCATTTTGTATCCAGAGCCACTTCAAGGGATGGCAAATTGTGCATCCAGTGTTGCCTTTCTGTACACCACTGCTGTACTGAGCTATTATTTTTGTACCTGTGTCCTACCTGTTAGCTTTAATGAGTCTGGCTGTTCTGCTCTGACCTCCCTCATTAACAAGGGGTTCTCAAG
>JAACJT020000001.1:11881238-11894476 GCA_009936485.2 Gymnarchus niloticus
TGTGATGCTTTGCCACGGTAACCGAACCTCTTGACCATGTCTGCATGCTGTATGTGTTCAGTTGCAGCCACTTGATTTGCTGTTTGGAAGGAGCAGGCTGTTTGTTTGCAGTAACAAGCAGGTCTACCTGATCATGTAGCCACTGATTTGTGCATGAATATTATATATATAGTTTGTATATATATAATATATATACACACACACAACTTGTGCTATAAACAAGTAAAGTTTTATTGTAGTTCTTTGAATTTGTTGGTAATGCATTTGTAAAATGCCTGCTCTGAGGCACAGTACTGTTAACTTGTTATGCCATGCTTCAGTGTGTATTTTTCATATTTTGTATCAAAAGGCATTCTGAATATTTCAAATGGAATATGATCAGTAAGTGGCTCAGTGGGTAGCTTTCTACATCAAATGGCACCCCTGGCTCTGTGTGTGTGGAATTTGCACATTCACTCCAGGTCTCCTCCGGGTACTCTGGTTCCCTAAACATGTGGTTAAGCAAATTGGCATCTCTAAATTCCCCAGAGTGTGTGATTGTGTGTGAGTGTGTGCCCTTTGATGGACTGGTTTCCAGTGCAGGGTGTACCCCAGCCCTGTGCCCTTTATGGACTGGCTTCCTTTACATGGTGTACCCCAGGCTTGTGCCCTGTGCTGCCTGAGATAGGCTCCAGCACTACCCTGACCAGGATAAGCAGTTACAAAATGGATGGATGGATACCTAATAGAGCACACGCTGTGTAATATGATGGGGTTTGACAGTTATTGTAAAATAGAACCGATGCACACTCCATTGCCAGCTGTGTGTGATAATCTCACCCATGTTCTTCAGGGCTGAGAGCTTCTCCAGTTGGAGCAATTAGTGAGGCTGTCCACACTGGTACAGTGCTTCTCTTTTCACCTCACATCCCAACAGCAGTCCAGAGAGTGGCGGTTACACTGAAGGAACATGGCTTCTGCCAAACCGGTCTTGGGTACAAAGCTCTGCAGACCACGCCTCTGCGGTTGTATCCTGCAGAGAATGACCGTGGGCCCAGCAGTAATAAAGAGTACCGTTTGTCACAGCTCACAAACCGCACATCTTACTTCGCCTCGCACAGACCATCAGTTTTATTGTTTAAAAATCATTGTGCCCGACATTAACTGATGTCATCTTCAGCACACTGACCACGCTCTGGCTTGTGCAACCGCCCTTGCTGCCTCCACCCTTTAGTAATTCTGTTTACTCCATGTGATCATTAGGAGAACGTATTCCATTTCTGCTCTCCACTGCACCCCTGATGCTCCTCTTTAATAACCGTGAGGACTGGTCTCTCTCCAGATTGCCTCCTTAGTAAAAATCAAAGTGTGTATATGAACCATTTGGACAACTCAAGTGCTACTGAGTGATCAGGCGAACAGCCACACAGCTTCTAATCACGTGAACTTGAAGGAGAAAATATTGAGCTTCTAATTAACATAATGGAGGCAGATACTCAATTATTCAGCTATGGAATAATTACAATGTATATATTAGATGTACGGATGGACTGGTGGATAAACAGGCATGTAGTGAAAAATTCATTATAAGATGCATTCCCAATAACAGGAGACACCTTACTGTGGATTTATGCTGCTAATCTCTATTTATTTACTCAGAACCTCAATCAAAAAGGTATGGGAGGGGTACAACTGTAACATGATTAAAGAAATAAAAAACCACACTGTTCTCAGCCACAAGGCCAAATCTGTGGGCTGTGATTTTCTGACAGGCAGCAGCAGATCTCACCTATAAGGACTCCAAGAAGTAGAAATGGAACGGTTACAAGAAATGTTGGGAAAATATAAAAATATGCGTTAAATATAATTGTACGGAGGGACTTAATGATGGGCATTCAGCTACTGTTTTCAAATCAAGCCATCGAAAGCGTTTCTCTTCTTTTAAACACCGATTTCAGCTCTGTATGTAAATATGGTACCTCCTCTCTGTAGTGTTATTGTTCAGGCGGAGGGGGAAAACCAGCTATGGTCCCTGACTTTTTGCCGAGCCTATAGCATTGAAGAGAAGTGGCACAGGGATTCCCTGCGTGAATCTATGCTAATTTTGATTTCCGATCATTAGAACAGATAAGAAGGATGTTCTTTTGTGTTAATGGGTGTACATATTTGTATAAACAGGCCTACATGCTGTGCATTTACTATTTTTACTATAGGTTAGTTATCATGGTTAAATTCCTAAAAATTCCATAAAAATGGAAATGTCCATATTTTCTGGGACTGACAGAGTAAATGACCAATTGCTGTCCTCCATGTACCGTAAGATTTGGTAACTGTGCCACAAATGATTACTTCCTGACTTTGAGGTTCACAGGGGCCAGTGGAGGTCAGGTATCCCTTAGCGGGAGACAGATGTATTTCATTCCCAGCTATTCTACATACCTGGTTTCTCAGAAGCTGCAGTACGAAAACATTAAAAAGCTACAAATAAATTTGTGGTTAAAGCAAATCAAACTTAGGTAGAGGCTGAAAACTCACCGATGTTTATTCTGGGGCCACACAGAGACCCGCAGACCGCAATTCTGGAAGCAGCTTCTCCGGCTGCTGTAAAAGTTTCCCGTCTGCACTGCCATGAGCTGCTGCTTTATAGACTTCTGACTTAGAGTAATGGCTCCATTTTCTTCCTCTTTGTGGGAAAGCTGCCTGATCCTAAATCTGCCGCTGTTGTAAATTTATTATATATTTTTGTAAACTCTGCGAGAGCTGGGCTAGCAGTCTGCTCCCCCTCCCGGGGTCCCAGCAGGGGCTGTAGACTCGCTCATGGTGTGCTAGTGTCCGTGCTCGAACCCGGGGCGTCCTGGCGGCAGAACAATGTGCCTGAGTGAAGTCTGCTCAGCAGGTGGAGGATCAAACGGCTCCCAGACCAGGGATCATACAGCAGCAGCAGGGGCTGCCCTCTGTTTGACCCGCATTCCAAACCACTGCGGCTTCCCGGTAAGAAAAACACTGTCCGAGCTGGGAGAGTGCAGGGGGCCGCCTCCCAACCGAAAGCCACTCGGTCACACAAACACAGGCTGCACTAGTTTGCTCTTTGAACAGGGACGTGAGTCAGAGCATGTGTCTGTTACTCTCTGGGCCAAACGCCAGACGTGTGTTCGCGTGTGTGTGTGTGTGGAATTTTGTTTAAAGGTATGCAGGCATTAAACAGACAACATTTTATAGTCAAACGTTATGAGGTACCATAACTTCGTGATGCCTTTGCCAGGAGCAGTTCATACAACAATCAGTGACCCTTGTAGGCTAAGCGATTGGATGTTCATGCAACATGCTGTGTCCATATCTGATTCAGAATGTCCTCTGCTTTGCACCGTGTGGATTCATTCTGCATGTTTTCTCTCCTCGCATCTTTGTTAGGGCCAGTAAACACCCTGGCACCCTCACACTGAGTCTTTTACCATTAGATACCTGACTCGTTGCCTCTATCAGTTCCATACAGATTGGGAATCAGGTTTGCAGTCTGCATTGTGCTTAGCGGATCTCAGCGTGCCGGAATCGCCTACCTCTCCATGACACCCATATGCCTGGAGACACACGGTCACAATTCTTGTGTTTATTTCATGGCGTGGGAGGGTTAGAGGCCAAATTTCCCTGCGACCCCAAAGGATGTCCTGTAAATTCATCATAACGAGACCCCCATTGTCAGATGAAGAGTCGGGACAGCGTGGGCCGTTTGCTCTGCAGGTCAGACGGAGTTCAGTGCCAGATCAGGGCCTGGAGTGGAGTCCTGTGCTTCATGGACCTCCGCTGGCATTCTGGTGCTGCTAAAAACGCCATGCATTTCGATCTTGTTATTCAGATGCCTATTTGCTGTTGGCCTGAGGTAGAATTCTCCATTTGATGAACTGTGAACATTTGGTCGGGCCGCATGTGTACACTGTCCGTGAGCTGCTCTGCCCAGTCGCAGTGTGTGTCAGTCAGTGATAAAGACTTAAAGCTGTAATCGCATACCTAGAAGGCCAGGGCGAGCCTTTCGACTGCCCTTACTGTGATCACGCTTGATGATGTAACCCAAGTATTCGGAGTCCGCATGCTGAAAGTGCAGCGGACGTCCTGACAGAGACAACGGATGCATCGTTCAGATTGGTCTCAGAAGGCGTGGTCTTCCTCTGGGGGGATTCTGTCAAATAGGGTCTACACGTCAAAGAAGCAGATCTTATCAAACACTGGGCATCACGTGCAATAAGGTGTGGTGTAAAAAGAAACTGATAAAGACTTTGGGTATGATGACATTGCCTAATATACTGTACACTTAAGTTGTAAATGTACATTAAACTGAAACTATTTTTAAATGTATATGTGTAATATGGTAGCGGGAGACAAAACGAATGATTAGTAAAGTGCCTTTTATTGTAAGTGATGAGAGGCTTGTTTGGGGGGGTCTGTTTGATTGGGGGCTGATTATGCGGTGATTGGAATTGACAAAATGAAGATGAAATTGTTCTGGAGTGCTGCTCTTTCCATGACAAAAGGCATCGTGGCTGATGGCTGAAACGGCTGCAGTGGCCATCGGCTCCTGATTGTTGCCTTCAGAGCAACAGGGCTGCTGCCTTTCTGAGCACTGTTCGACCCATGGACTGAGGTACCCCCGGGCCACTCTCCTCGCAGCTAGCGCCGATCTGATCTGCCCCTCGTTATCCTTCATCCTCTTTCCAGAAAATGGTCACATGACCACGCTGATTACACCGCGACTGACGAGCATCAAGCCCCTGGAAAAATGAGTGTGCGGGTGTACGTTTCCCCATGGTGACGGCTCTGCCAGGTGCGGGGAAAAACGCCGGCGCCTTCCGACATTTGTCCAACCTAAATCTGACGCTGACACAGCCGTGAGGAGAACTGAAGAGTGGAAACTGGAACGGCGTCATCAGAAGTGGGGAACTAGTGTCATGATGGTAGATGCACTGGGACAGCCTCTGAATTCAGAAACTGTATCACGTCTACTGCTGATGTGCAGCCAATCACAATAAGGCACCGTGTATCGCCTCACTACAGGTGGGGCCATCAGCGAGGTCTCAGTGCGACGATGGTGTCTTTCAAGTTCTTCGACGGCCATCTCTAACCTTACAGGATTCCACAAAGCTGAGTCCTTCAGAACACAAGGAGAATTGACAGACAGTGATGCAAATAAATAAATAAATGAACAAGGAGAGATAAATATAAAGCAAATGCATTTTACTTTTACTCTTAAGTTTTAATGAAGTGTGACTGGGCTAAGGTAGACAGGCAGCAAAGCCAAGCTTGAGCAAGTCGGCAAGTGATTGCACAGCTACCAGATAGGCACAGCATTTAAAATGCGACCTCATCCTTGGACTGGTAAAAGCCAGAGACATTCTGGTCCTTAATAGCAAGCAGTTGGCTATTTTAGGAGCCAGGGTCTTTAAACATGTCCTTGCTAAAGACAAAACCTTAATTATTCATGGGAACAAATTAAACAATATATTTTAAATTATGGTGGACATATGTTTCCAAAGTGTTGGTATAATAATACATTCAAAGCCTTAATGATTAACATGTATTATTTTATGTATTCGTTCATTTATTTGCAGTCGATTAATCATGCTTACGAGTTATGTGCGGAGCTGGTTTATTTATGAGCAGCGCCGAAAGTGTAGTCTCTGGAGAATGAGCAATCATCTGTGAACATGGCAGGGACGGTATACCTTGCGTGTTCAGAAATCAGGTCGAAGTCAGGATGATTAGGAAACAGTTAATCAAGCCCATCAGATTGCCACCATTAGATATTCCGATTACAGCGACTGGACAGACTCTCATTAATATTAAAGCGCGTGGCTTTTTCGAATTTATTGAACATATACTGGCTCTTAGGCAGAGGGGGGAAAATGGATCAGTTGCACGTACGTCGCAGCTCTTGTTTTGGCAAAACTTTTAAAAAATTTGATGAAATCGGCGCCTTTTTTTTACTGAAGAATTTAAAATGGACAAGTAATTGTAAATATTTGTTAAATGGTTTCGAATTTTAAGATATTGTTTAAATTTACCCATCCTACGTCTAACGGTTTATCCAGTTCCACAGAGAGCTCGTCCCAGGAAGCTCAAGGCAGAAGACCCGTGGGGTGCCAGTCCATCGCAGGACACTCGCACTGCTAGCCTAACCGTACGTGCTTGGACTGTGGGAGGAAACCTAAATAACACGGAGAACATGCAAACTTCACACATGGAGCGGGGGATGGATTTGAACCCTTAACCCTCTATTTCTCATTCAATTATACATAAGACTTCCACAAAACGATCTTAATTTAAATAGACAAATATGAACATAAACTGCAAGGAATCCTCTTCAGCGTTTTCCCACATGTCACATTTTCAAGTATTACCATTGAAATTGTTGTCTTTGTCTACTGGCTGTACTGTAGAATGGGTCTTAACAGGCCCGTTCGGTCCATTCATTATACGTTACGTCTGCATACAGAGGATGTTTCTTGTTGGATTATCGACATTTACATGCACTATACCTTGACGTTGTGTTGCACTGCACTGGTATGATTGCGCAGATCTGAAGAAATGTGTTATTACAGCAGTGTTCCTTATGAGAGGCGACTGTCAGTCAGTCACCCAGCAAGCGACAGCCTCGTTGTGTCCCACCAGCTGTTGTGGTACGCCCTCTAATGGCTCACCAAGGAACCGCGTCATTAGAAATATTTGTATTTTTTGTGACCGGTATGCATTATATTTACAGATGACCCAGTCATACATTAGAATTCATACCATTAAGCTACGTTTTTATTCACGTGGATTTATTTATTTTTAGCTTGGTGTGGTAGCGTCTAATCGTAATGCAGTTTTATATGTTGCTGCTATTTAACTGCGAAGTTGATTAGGTTGTGTTAGTGCTGTAATCGTATAATCCGGTACTCGGTAAGTGCTAGTCCTCTCCACATATGTCACGCGGCACCTATTCCTAGGTAGAAAGGGCACCTCCGTCCATTAGCCTTCACGGCACCCCAGCAAGAGGGCAACAGAATAACTGATTTTATACCAACTGTTTTTCCCTAGGGGTAACTGAACGCAATTAGTTTAAGACATGTCTGTATTCTTTGCGGAAAGATCTGTTCCATTCCCTGTCTGATACTCAGCAATAAATTAATGGTGTAACACGGTTATAACAGATCATTTTTAGAAAGTTTGTCTTTTGTAGTCACATTCCATTACATATGAAAACCCGTTTCAATCAGACAATGTATAGCCTTTGCCTCAAGAGAAACACATTTTAGCGAGGGGGTAACACAGAAAGGCTGGAGCAGGTAAATTGTGGTTCCCCTTGTCATAGGCCGGCTGCTTTGATGAGCTCTTTTATACAGTCCGTTGCCCCCTGCCCAGCCGGCTTCGGCTCTTTGACTCGCCGCCTCATTTGCAGAAGCGGCCGGCAGCTGCGCTCGCCGTTTGCGAAGACCGGTCCCCTTTGAAGCCCACCTCGTGTCCGGGGGCTGCTGTCGCCGCAAAGAAAGAAGTAAAAAAGAAAAACATCTTTCAGACTTAAAACACAAGGGGACAGAGAGAGCAGTAATTATTTTAATGTTCAAATGTTCATTAAAAAGCTAGAACATGTTCGAATTGCTTATGGAAGATAAAATGCCATAATAAAGTGTTATCTCATAAATTTGAAACTGTGCTGTTATAAACACAAACCCCAGTTTGATTAATTAATCGAACCAAATTTTTCTGTTAAGACTGAAACTTAATGCACCTGTGGAAGGAATGTACACTGCCCCCTGCTGTAATACCTGCGTAATGACGCGTTGCTCTGTGGTTTTACCTAACCGAATACGCGCGTCGGTCCGCTGATTTAGCTACTCAATTAACGCCGATATGGTGACAGGTTCCAGTCACTTTAAAAGCATAGTTTGTCTCTCTGCAGAAATTTACAGGAGAATGAGAAAAACAGATAATATTTAAAGCACAGAATTGTGTCTATTAGACTTCAATCCAGTGTTTGTACGCTTTTAATTTAAATTTTGAAGCCCAACTCTATACTCATAAATTGAATTTCGCCCTTTCGTTTCTCTCCATAGATCTCCAGTTCCTCATATAAAAATCTGAGCTTTCTTTCCTAAGTCGCGACGCTGGGCTCCTGGCCACAGTTCCTTGTTTCCCAGCTCAGACTGGTCTACTTGGCTCTAAAAGTCTGCCTGGCTTCCTAACCAGAGCCAATGATGCAGCGCGGTGAGCCTGAGAAAATCAACACACCAAATCATCCACAGACTGTTAATCCCCTAAGGTAAGAGGATCCTTTTATTTATTAGTGTAGTTTTAGTTGGCAACATTGTGGTGAGATCTGATATAGTTTGAAGAGAGGTTATGTCCAGTACCGAAGCGAAGTTGTAAGCACTTTTAAAAAAAAAAAAAAAGCTTATTTATTGGGATTTCTTGGGAAATGTTTTGTATTTCAAATATTTTGTGTGCTTTTGGGGATATTGATGGGGAAAGTACAAAGCTCAAATTGCAGCAAATCAGAAATATCACTGATACAATTGGCATAAAAAGGTAAAATGTAGGTGTGCGCGTGTCTGCTCACACACCTGTGAAACGTTAGCTGTCGAGAGCGAAGGTGCGGAAAGTTCTTCAACTTGCAGAGTTGAGACTAGAGCTGTCAGGTTGTGTGACCCATCATGAGACACGCTCCAATACCTGCTGGGGAGGGGGTACATCTTTCTGTGAGACAGGGAAAGCCAAGCGGGTGATCCAGTCATAGGGCTTGCGGGGGGCCCACGCAGTAACACGTGACCTTGGTTACCATCAGCCCACCTCCGTACTCGGCTCATAGAAACTTAAAGCAATACTTCACCCCCCCCCCCATCGTTGGCCTCGAACCCCTTTGCCACGTGAGCCACATCTGCCTAATGGTCTTTAACATAAATATCAGCACTGCAAAGGTTATATTTAGACAGATCTTTCTTTTTGTCCTATTTAAGCGGTGCAGCGGATGTGTCTGAGTGATGGTGCTCCTGCCCACTGACCAGGCATGATGAAGGAGACAGGCTTGGGTGTAACAAGACTGTTATGTGAGGGCTAATTTCGCGCCTGATGAAATATCTGTACTTGTGCAAAGGTTACCTCAATTTAATATGTGAATTACTTATTCAGCATTAACTTCTCTGTGTTCTCCTCTTTATTTACTTTGACAAAATACCTCACGGCGTTCAGCGGCTCTCTCCCATCACGCCTTTCACCATTCGCTCCTTTTGGCTTAAAGACAGTAATCTCGAACGTTGGAGTGACACGCTGCATTCTGCGCGCTACGTGGCATGGTGTCACTGCCACTCCAGTGACCTGTGATAACGTCGACTACTGATTAACTGCTACTTAAAACCACGTCGCCCTGGAGTAACACCAGGCTTCAGCTCGTGTCTTGTCTGTGTTGAGCGAAATCGCTAACGTCCCTCCAAGTGGGAGCCATGGTAATTCTCACAGGTGACCTTTTTCTGCGAGGAAAGCAAACGGCTCATTAAAGCGATCACTAACGAGGGACGTGGATGTTTGTGGCAGAGTGACTCTCATCTGGGCCCCTTTCGTTAAAAAAAAGACACTGGCTAGGGAAAGATTGTGGGGTGTGGAGATAATGAACTTCTGAGGAGAATGCATCACCTCTGTGAGAGAGGTGATTATACAGTACAGGGGCACTGCTCTCCAAATTAGCATGCTGAAAAATGTTAGGCGCTCATTTGGAGTTTTGGTTAGCTGAACTGGGTGTGGTCACACTCGCGACCTCAGGTAACATCACTGCAGACCTCCAGGATATGTCCGTCAAAGCAGTTAGTTAATGCACATGGCATGATTCTGCACCTCCCGGCAACATCAGTTTGCATTGATCTAAATGTTTTGTCTTCCGGAATTTGTGTTGTCAAGGAGGAGATTACACGGTTTTAGGGATAGAAGTTCATGGGATGGGTTGAGGTAGATTTAGGTTGGTTAAAGTGGATTGACGAGCAGCTGGGGGGTGAGGAACAACACGACTGTGCGGGCTGAAGAACTGACAGTTAACACAGTGACAGGAGCTGCATTGTGTGTTTTGAGGGCATGTGCTCTTGCACAGAATAACTACACCCTTCTGGGTCAGTGACACGGTGGACTCAAAGGAATAGCGGTCTGACCAACTCAGGTCTGCACTCTCGGCTTCCTACATCTTTGAGCAAGCGCTAGAAAAATGGTGCCATCCCACCGAAGCAGAGTCACCACAAACTGGCCACACAGGCATTTTTATTAGCTATGCTACCCAAACAGCTTTCCGTGTCTTTACGGACTGCAGTATGCAAAATGGGTCAAGCATTGTTAAACATCATGCAGGAAGCTGTAAAACAAGTGCCTGAGAAATTTGGTTAAATGCAATTCCTACTACCTGAACGACACTTCTTTTGATACGTAGTAAATCAAACACATCAAAAATAAATTTGCTCATTTAGTAAATGATGTGTTTATAGTTAATGAGGGATTATAGCGAATGAATTCCAGGATGGACTGAGACCTGCTGTTTGTTATACTGCAGCTTGATTACCTATAAGGCACTGATATCACAGGGTAACGTTTCTTTAAATATTCTGGCTCAGTGTCTGTTCCACACAGGTGATAAATAATGTGAACTTCTCCTCCTTACGTAATGCCCGTATGACACGATGCTCTGGCTAGATGAGTGGCACTCTTATCCTCTCGTCCCAAGGGGCCGCCCTCTATGTTTCCGAAGCCTGTCTTCCAAGGTCCGGTTCTGGACATTCCGTCACGCGGCGGGGGCCAGTGGTCCAGCTGGGTGGATAATGACATCAGATGCCTCTTAGCCACAACAGGTGCTTGGGCATGGACGCCCTCCACTGCCTCCCTATGCTTATGACTGCCGCTCCGACTCTGCTTTAATTACAAACTTCGCCTTCACGGTTTCCTCTGCGAGGGCAGCTTGGTGGACAGTCCTTACTAACCTGTTAACATGGGTTTTTGGGATGCCGTCCATCAGATTCTGCGTGAAATCTCTTATTTCTTACCCTCAGCCAGAGGTATTGTGTGTGTGCTATTTTCTTATGTACAGTTACTGTGGTAAAAATATATAATCAAAATTAATATTTACGTAACTTGCATGAAATGGGGAAGAATGACACTTGCAAATCTTGAAGTTTATATTTAGCTGAATTCAGTATTCTGTCTTCTTATGACCCCAGACTGGATGAGCAGTTGAAAGATAGATGGATGGAAGAAAATCCTTTCTACAAAATCCGTTTCGGTCACTGGAGATCCATCTGATGATATTAGTTGGAGTTGCATGTACTGTGTTTTCAGGAAATACCACAAAAATATTTACAGGACCAAATCAATAAACTGAAACAAAATGGCTGTTTCTCAGGAAATGTTCCCTGACATGGCCCAAAGGAGAAACTGTGCCAGTGTGCTGCCTTAAACACGCTAGAACATTCTCTATACCCTCTCAATGATTGCCCTAAGACGTGACATCCGTTGTTTATGAAGGTGATTCATTTGTCAAAATTTAAATTTGATTCAGATAAATCAAATTTAAGTAGTCATTACATTTTTGGGTATAAGTGCTCATATCTCTGTGACCAAATAATTGCATCTTAAATGTGTTATCTGCTGATACAGGGTTTGTTGTTCGACCGTTGCGTTACGTATCTTGTTTCCTATTGTGTATTGTATTAGCTGTACAGATACTACAATGTTTTGCATCAGTGAAGGTCCTTGAAAGACAAAAGTTCAGAAAGAACTGCATGATTCCCCGTGGGATGCTGCGGGGTCTCACACACCAGAACCACTGGTGCCTTCAGCTCCCCTCCGCCCAGAATGCGACGTGCAGAGCTGCCTTTGACTCAGGCGAGGGGCACCTGTCCAGCACCCTCCCTGCTGAGGACCGCTAATCCCCTCAAACAGTCTGCTGCAGATGTGCCTCTGGGGGGGGTGCGGGGGGCACATAATTGCGCAGCGTTCCCCGTTATTAATCCGGGTGATGAAAAGGGACGAGTGTAAGCAATTACAGTCATTCCTTTCACATGCAAAGAGCCAACGCGAGACCCAGGAATCAGCACGAGACTTAAAATGCTAGAATATGATGCCCCTAGTACAGAGGTCACCTTTCCAAAGGTGTGCAAAATTTAGCTCAGCCTAAAGCCTATACATCGGGTTAATGGAAGATGTTAACATTTCATTTCTAGTTTAATAACAAGAATTACTCTTCTCATTTCATTTACTCTGCTTCTTCGCCTGAAAGGGAGCAGGGTCCTGCAACAAACCTCTAATGAGCTAGAGGTGATATTATTAAGAGTGAGCCGGATGACGTGAGGGTGGAGGAGGAGGTGGAGAAGCACAGCTCTGTCTGGAAGGGGTGCAGATCTAGGTGGAGCATTTGGAAGGCCATATGGATCTCCACACAGCGCCAAGAGACCCTGCAGCTTGGAAATCTGATCACCATCTCCCTGGTGACAGCTGGAGTCTTTACACCATCACAGAATCTGTAGACTTCTAATTTGTCATAAGCACCTCCTGTGGAAAAGAAATATGTTGTGGAATTAGGTATGCGAGGTGGAGGAATACAGAGGCAACGGGCTGGGTTTGATGGCAGAGCTTTTTCTGCGGGGCTCAGGTGGAAGAAAAGGCCTCATGTTTGGTAGCCTTGTATGACTGCAGGAATGACTGGTTTACGTCAGGGCCTTTTTGAAGGTGACCTCTGTGAACCCTGGTCAGATATCCAAAAGACAGTAAGGACCTGGACGTCAAAGGAAGGTCTCCCAGTTTTGGAAAATTCACTTGAAGTTAGTAGGGGTGTAATGGTGCAATTTTTCCACAGTTTGGTATGTGTCACGGTTTTTGGACCATGGTAATGGTGCGGTTTCGGTATCTTTATATTTAAGAAGGGGGGGGGGGGCACATTACCCTGTTTAATTAAACAGTGAACTGTTTTTATTTTGACTATTTTACACTTTATTTAAATAATAAACTTTAACATCAAGTGAACTACCTGTGTAAGCATTCTGTGTTCTGTCTAACGTTTGACGACCTGGAAGTAATTTGCCTTCTCTTTTACTTAAACAGGCTACATACTTGTATAGGCAGTATTAAATGTAAAAATAGCAAAGTGCACAATTAAGTTGGTACCCTAGTGAGATTTTATCCTAATGAGTTTACCATCTTTTTATCCCTCGTCATCGTATTGCACGCTGAATCCAAAATGTTCTCACACCGTGGATTTGAGAGAC
>JAACJT020000001.1:11894576-11908350 GCA_009936485.2 Gymnarchus niloticus
GGATAATTTACAGCATCTGCTGTTGTAGAATGACATTTAAACTCTAGCCCTCGAAAATAAGACAACCCCAGTTTTTTTACATATATCTTTTGGGAAAGAGACCGCCTTATATTTGTGCCGATACATATAGGAAAATGACACGATACACACACGTGAACCACGGTATTATGGTATCGAACCGTTGGGGGCGTACCGAACCATTCGATAATATACCATTACACCCCTAGAAGTTAGGAGATGCAATAGTCAAGTCTGATCTGTGTGCATGTGGAAAATAAGTGAATACCGTGATTAAAGTGCTTAGTGCTGAGTGTCCTACAGCAAGTGTCAGTCAGTGCAGCTGGGAGCTGTAAACTGGGACTCACTGTGGTGTTTTACATGAGCTGTAAGCTGTTTTCTGGGTGCTGGCTCAGTCATTAGAGAATAGGCAATTAATATTTAATAGAATGACTTGCATGTAACTTCCTGTATTTGCCTGGTTGAAAGTAATTTCTGCCTGAAGGCAATTCGGGCATCGGTGCACGTCGAGAATAGCTCTCTGCACTGTATCACAGACACAGACCAAAACGGATTATATAAATAAGGCACTATGTTTGTACTCTGTATATATCTGTGCAGTGTGTATTCTGAGTATGTTTAAAGAATACGCATGTATAACGTGTTCCTCATGCCTCAGGTGAACGTCTTTCTCCATGGTGACGTGGTTGATGCGTGCTGTGCCATTGCCCAGCTCTGACACGTCTCCACAGGATGCTTGCTGTCTCAGGTGTACTCCATCTCCCTCTCCATCTCTCAATATTCGCAGGATCTGAGGGGCGTAGCTTCTAGGCTCTTACAGGGTACTGGCAGCTTATGGCGACATTACTCTGATGTCGGTGTTCCTCGGCATCAGAGCAAACCCAGGTCATATGGCCACGGGTGGAATAAAACTGACTGTCACCCTGAGGTCCAGACCCCACAATAACATGTTCAATAATCCCGTAATTAATCACTAGTGTGACTTAAAAAATAAAGTGAAGTCATCCATGCATCCATTTTAACGACTTATCCTGGTCAGGGTCACGGGACCTGGAGCCAGTCCCAGGCACCATAGGGCACAGGGCTGGGGTACACCCTATACGGGATGCCAGTCCGTCACAGCACTGGGGTGCACGCTGGATGGGATGCCTGTTCATCACAGGGCTAGGGTACACCCCGGATAGGAGGCCAGTCTATCTCCAAGCACATAGACACACCTGCAATTACAAACTACAGACATTTAGAGACACCACCTTTAGGGGAAACCTGTGTGACACAAGGAAAACACACAAACAAAGGAAAATCAAAATATGGAAATCCTGCTGCTGATTTTTTTTTTTTTTTTTACAGACATATGCCCAAGTTATCCAACACTGTGTAAAAATATGCATAGAAATAAAATATCATTTCTAATGTGTATTTGATGTAAAAATTTCCTTTTTATTTGCAAACTGTAAAACCACTTTTCACCAGAAATCTGTTTGCTGAGGAAAGCGTCCCTGGGGTCTAGCTCTTGCTGGCGTGATTCGATTCCCGGTCTTTAAAGTAGCAATTAAGAGGCTCCATCTTTTCAATTGGACATCCATCATTCCAGCCTCCTGGCAATAAACCAAGACGGACAACAGAAATGAAAGGAAAGCTGGAAGAAAGAGATGCCGGAGTGCCGGCAAAACCCTAGGCAGTGTGAGGAATAGAAAGGTGCCGACTTGACTGTAACTCAGATACGTCGTTCAGACACAAGTATGGATTTAATCCGCTTGCAGATGAAGGTCGGTGCTCCTCAGAGCTTTGTTCCCCAGCTCCGCTGACTTCCAAGGCAGAACATGGAAACAATGAAGCTCCGTTTCTATGGCGCAGTGTGCACAAATCCAGGCACAGCCCATAATACGTGGGTTCTCCAGCCAGGGCCCCCAGCTGACCCTTGCATTGTGTTGCCGGCCTGGCCTGTGATGTCACACGACCTATCCGGTCCACTGCTTACAGGGGGGTTTGGAGGGTAGGGGTCGTGTCCCAGACCGTCTGCCCACTGGGAGGTCCAATGGGTCACATCAAAGCGGCATCGACAAATGTCTCCATTTGAGGGGGGTGTATCAGTCATTTCTCAGATTAGTCTGATTTGAAGAACATTGGGGATGTGTGTGCATGTCTGAATACAGTTATTTCCAAAACACTTTCTCATGGTGCTTCACTACAAATCCCTCCTCTGTCATGCTGCGTGTTCCTAGACCAGGCCATGTCCTAAGTGATGGAGCTCACTTGTCACCTCTGAAAGAAAGGGTTCTGATTCATCATTTGTCTTAGTAGTTTATGAATGCGTGCAGAAAAGGGCATGAGTGTGTGTGTGTGTGTGTGTGTGTGTGTGCGTGCGTGCATGTGTGCTCGTGTGCAGGATGTAGCCGTTCGATTCCAAAGCAGGGATGCCCTTTGTTTACGGCACTAAATTTACTGACATGAAAAGAGGCAGCAGTGATTCAGACACTTTGAGCTGATCTCCGCTCATTGAAGTCCAATGTTATGGAACTGAAGTTAAGGAGCTAAAAAGATGCTCATTGTAATTCAAAGCGAAGGGTCTGCTTTGTGAGACAGCCAGAGGATACCAGCTGGTGAGCTCGTCCTTCTTTAGAGACGAGGAGGACTTTCACAGGCCGGGGGGAGTGTCTTTTGAATGGAAATTAAAGAGGTGGGCGTGAGCCATTTGTTTTGCAATGTTTGTGTTTGCTGTCAACATGCCTGTCTGCATCGTGGGGCTGTCCCTTCGCTGCACAAAGTGGGCGGCCCCCTTGGACGTAATGGGGGACTCCAGAAGAATGAGCCATCCAAAGAGCACCGTCCGGCTGTCTTTGTGGGTGGCTTTATCATGGCGACAGATGTTGTAATTGCCGGCTGATGGATGGGTTGTCAGGAAGGTCATTAGGGCTCGGGGCCCCTCGATGCCAAAACACTGCCAACGGCATGGAAGGGGTTAAATAATGATAGGGCCGAGCAGTGCTTATCCAGGGATGTGGAGGGGCGGGTAAGTTAGCACCCGTTCATCAGTCCTGAGGGGTACCTGGCTCATACTTGGTCGGGATGGCAGTAAAACTCTTACTCCTCGTCTCGGCAACACACTCAACACTGGATCAGCAGGGTCTATGGACACATGAACTGTGGCTGAGAAATGGCCTTGATGTTTGACGCTTGTCTAAAAATGGAGGACCGCAGGGGATCTACAGAAATTTGACTTGTGGCTGAGAAATTTCCTTAATGCCTGAAGCTTGTTGGAAAATGGAGGATGAGGTTATCTACAGACGTGGCTTATGGCTCAGAAATGGCCTCGATGGCTGATGCTGTCTGAAAACGAATGACTGGGGTGGTTTATGGACACGTGGCTCGTGGCTAAGAAATATCCGTGATGTTTGACGCCTGTCTGAAAATGGAGGACAGAGAGAATCTATGGACATGTGGCTCGGAAAATCTTGTCTGACAGAGAGAAGACAAACAAATAAAAAAGCCATCAAACAAGGCTGACGTTGTTTGTCATAGCTGTGCCGTGTTTCTCCTGGGAACCATGCTGGGGGGAGCGACGTCAGGCGCTGGGCCATTAATGTCACGACTCATGACCAAACCCCACACGTAGGAGGTGGCGTTGGGCACAGCCAGAAAATAATTAATCTGATGGATGGCCAGGTGCACACACACACGTGCACTCACATGCACTCAGAGATAGCTTAGTGGATTGTGATACTGAAAAATTATCCTTTGTCATTTCCAGACATTTCTGCTGGCAAATGGAATTGGCAGACTGTTGTGTGAGTCTGGGGGTCTACATGTTAATGATGGACTGTGGATCCAGATGTAGCTGTCTGTCTATGCACAGAGGGGGTCTGGCCAGTCTGTTTTCTGGCTGCGTACCTGGTGCTGGTTTTCATTTTGCGTCTGGGCTATGTAGAGGGCATCTCCTCACCAAAGCGGGCTGATAAGCTTCAAGATCATGGACAGGGGCCCGAGCTCGTCCCTGTGGAGAGACAAACTCCCCAACATGTATTTCATCCCCTCAGACTGTTTGTTCTTTTAAAAGCACCTGGGGCACGTGTCTCTGATCTAGCCTGAACCTGAGCAGTCTGGATGATTCTTTAACTGACTTGAAATTACTCTGATTATCCAGCATTGTGTGTTAAATGTTTTCCCCACTGAGAGCCACCTAGTCTGATGTTATTTTACTGTTCCAAATTGCACATGTGAGCATTTGAATATATTATGTTTTTTATATTGATAGAAGATGTATTAACAAGTGTACTCAGGCACTAATCTGCATTCATAAACTGTGTGCCTGACTCTGGGAGGTCAAAATTTGTCTATCCATGATAAAAAGGACAGAGGATTGAGTCTGTCTACCAGTCCTGCCCTTCTGGGTTTCCCTCCCTCCTCCTTGCTGCTCACCCGCCTCTTTCTCCCCGTCTGCACACTCCCCCACCCAAGCTCCACCCGCTGTTTGCCTTCGGAAAATTATTCAAATGGGGGCTGCTCACGGCAGGCTTATTTTACAGCTACACTTGAAGTAAGGAGAATACCGAGTAGCAGAGATTCTGTGTGATGTGCCTCCGAATGACTTTCCTTTTAATCTGTAACACCTCCAAGCGTGTGTGTGTGTGTGTGTGTCTGTTTCTGCAGATTAATAATCACCCTCTGGCACATCCCCTCTCAGACCCACGACAGCTCCCTTGCCAGACATCCTTCCAGGCTAAAGGCCTCCAGGAGCCTTAACCCATTTAACGGAGTCCTTAGAAATTACATGTTTACATTTGAGCTTGATGGTACCATTATCAGCGTCCTGACATGCAGAGTGAGGCGGCGTCTACGCACACTGCCTGTGCGTCTAACGCTTATGTTATCGCCGTGTTTACCGATGAGCTTCTTGAGCTAGAGACAGCCTCGTTAGATGGCGTTAAATGTGCTTTCTTTCATCGCTGTCTCAGTTTTATCTTGCAGCCACATGGATGTGGAATTTGCTCACCCCTACCTGATTCTGGTCTTTGGCCAAGATCGCCTCATCAGGGGTGCACTCAGGAGGCCAAGTCTCTCGGCCTGAAAGCTCACAGCTCTCGTCTGAATCGGACACACGTGATTGCCTACGAGCCATTAATTGTATGTTGTCGCAAAGTCGCATTGTTAAAATGATTCCCAAGTTTTCAAACAGATTAAATTGTGTGAAACACGTTTACATTGGAGCAGATGGCTGGTCGTGAATTTATATGAAGAATATAATTTTTGTGTGGTTGTCATTTTTCCCAGAGAATGGTGTGATTAGAAAGGCTGAATCGACCTGGGGAGGCTGGGCACCTGTTACATCAGAATCCTAAATGTGGACCCCTCCTCTAATTTTTTGTGGAGAATGAGTTTCCCCGTCTGAACACATGCATCTGCCATCTTTTTAATGTACGTTTGTCAAAATCAGAAAGGTCAAAGTCACACAGACAAGCGGTACTTTCTCAAGACGTTAATGGCTCCACCCCCAACAATCACTGCCTTAAGGATGTGTGGTCACCCATCTCAAGCTCTATGTGCCATGCTAGTTATTTCTGCAGATGTATACTCCTTATGAATACACCAGGGGGATATTCCAGAAAGAGGGTTTAATACATCCTATAGTCAAACCTGAATCCGGATTGGAGAAAACTGACAGCCTGACATCACAATTTGTCGAGATTCAGCTGCTGAAATCAGGCTTTGTTTTCTCCAATCGGAATTCAGGTTTAACTATAAGATATGTTAAACCCGCTTTCTGGAACAGGCCCCATGTCTGCCATTTATCTATCAGGTTAAACAAACAGGATCCATGTGTTTTTACTCTCAGGAGGAAAGGAGAGTGCCCTGTTCAGCTTGTTTACCTGTCTGTGACAGTCTGCACATTGTCTATAAAAAGATCTTTCTTTATTTCTCTCCATCTCAGTATTTCTGTTATTAATAATATTATGTTGTTGTGATTATTTCTAAGGAAAAATGGTGTTTTTCACAATAGGTTCTGTTTGTTTCAATGGAGGATTTTGGCTTTCTTTCCTGGATGGAAAAGCCACACATTTCCTCCTCTTTTAATCTCACTGGATGGACCCCAGGTTCATGTGGCTCTGCTGGGCACAGGAGTCGCTCACAGCTGGGGGATTCGCTGCAGGGGGGATGTGCCCAGTCAGGTGTGTGCTGCCTCCTGGTGGTAGGTTAATTTAACCTCCTGAGATGAGAATCCCCATTAGCGGAAATTAAGGGATTGTTCCGGGCGGGGGTGTGTGTGGCGGGCTTTGGAAGGGCAGCAGTCACACAGGGCAGATGGTTGGTTTGTGCCGATATCACTGAATCCCTTTTATGGAGTAATGCACTGTCATTCAGATTATCTGTTTGGAAAGTCTAATCATTCCCCTCTTATTTAACTCTTTGTGAATGTTTTCTGTTGTTTATGCTTTCTGTGGATGCACTACATAGTCCTCTCCTGCCTAGCAGTGTTACAGTGGCAAGGGGCTGCGGGAGCCACCCAACCTAACGGCAGTGTCCTGGAAAGAAGGAACACAGTGCATCTCACTATGGATGTTTTACAATGTGGAGGTTTCTTATTGTTGAGGGGTTACAGTGTAGAGGTCTTGCGATGTGGAAGCTTCTCATTGTGGAGGTCTGAGTGTGGAGGTTTCTCAGTGTAGCGATCTCATTATGGTGGTCATTCAGTGTGGTGTCTGCCTGTCCTTGGGCCTGTGCCATGGACCCCACTATACTTGTAGCCGGGGGTGGCAGTCTTTGTTTAAACGCCGCTCCCAAGCTCTGGCAGGGATGCCTTTACATGTGTGATAATGGGGTTTACACTCACTCTGAGGCTTCTCGTCTTATAATTTGCATATATTAACATCCTAACTTCTCCATGGCTGAAGTCGTGGTCGGTGAGCTCCCTCACACTGCCCGTCGTGTCTGTAGTGGCGCTTCCCCTAGAATGCGTGTATGCTTGTGTAGTCTGACATCTGTGTTCGTCCACTACGGCTTCCCAGAAGGTGAAGGTTCCAGATAAAGCTGTGCAGGATGCTTGACTGACAGGAGTCAGGAAGGCCACATCTGTGTTATAATTTGGTTATAACATAACGGAGTGCCTGGCGAGGTAGAGATGAAGGGGGTGAATTGGCCGCCTGTCCCTGTCAGCCTCCTGCCGGCCGAGGAAGGACACAAGAGTACTGTAGGAGGGTTTGAACTGTAAAGGGGAACGAGCTGAGGCTGGGTGCAGAGAAGCACCTAGGTTGTGGCAGATCGTGGTGATAGTCATAATATTTATTTCAGTATTATTATAGCATGGCAAATCTGAAATAATATGGGTGATCTTAATCTAGTTTTGCGATATAAAACATTTCATAAATAATGAAGTCATTAAAGTAATACACATACCAATAACTATTTTCAAAGAGTAGCACAATAATTTTAGTGATAAAAAATTTAAAATTATACATAAAAATCTGAATGTTTAACTTGTCTATATTTAAATTGGCTATTTGTATAAATGTTGGTAAATCTCTGATTCTTCTGATTTAAAATTCTTGTAAAATTTGCATTACACTGACACCATCTTGCTGATGCCTTGGGTTCAATGATTTTGGTCCAAGTGAGGTTTAAATGTACTGGCAATGTTTAAGCACTCATATTATTTTAATCTGGAAATTACAATTTAACTGGAACAACAAGCACAAGTAATAGATAATACTGCATTATAATGTCATTTTTACATAATCAATTAGAATTCCTCAAGGTACCATGTAAATATGCCAGTATAATTTTATAATGACCCGTCCACGTTAAAACTGTCACAGGCCATGACTGCGGCCGCATGCTGCAGCAAACTGCACAGTAAACTCAGGCAGAATAAGGCTTCATTGTGATGCAGGAGGTCGTCGTGCTGGGTATATGCATGGCCGAAATCACCCATGACATATTCCTGTTATTTAGCATGCAATACAGGAAACGAGCCAAGGATGTAGCTTGTCTGTGCTGCGTTCCTGCATGTGTTTGTGTGTGCGTGAGTGTGAGCACGCACACTTGGCTGTGGGCTTGTCAGCGGGATACAGCTAGGGCTAAAATTCCCTCCCAAAGATAGATGTGCGGCTTCAAGTGATGCCTGAGAGAAGTCAGGGGTCCGGCGTGATTGATGCGCTGTACTATACTGCCCTCTGATGGCAGACAGTGGTCATGGCAGAAGGCAACCAGACTGCCTGGCGGAGTGTACCCAGGACATTAATGACCCAGCTTATGTTGGTTAGACTTTTGTCAAAAAGAAACAATGAAGTAAACAGCTGCAGAGTGTCCCTTGAGATCATTTGTGATGATCTGCGATTCCATGATGTTCCTTATTGTCGCGAGCTGTGGCTACCACCGTTGCATTGGCGTAGTTGTTGGATATAGACATACTCTGACTGGGAAGGCTAACGCGCGCGCACACACACACACACACACACACACAGTACTCTGAGGCCCAGATGGCCTTCTCACAATGCCTTTGATGGGAGTGAGTGATTGATTTCAGGCTTGACTGCCTCTGACAGAGTGACCTCAGGCAGTGCCTGCAAAGAGAACTCCTCGCCAGAAGTTTAGGAGGAAGAGTAAGATGGACAGAGGCACATGGCACGTGCTGAGGCCGCTGGCAACTTGCCAGGGCCCATCTCCACTCGGCCACGCACCGTTTAGATGGCGAGTCTCCTCTCCTGACTAATTCTTGTCCAAGAATCAGAGGTTGGTAAGTGACCAGCCACAAAGATGGACAGGAAAACCGGGCTGCTTTCCCAGGCAGGCCGTCTGCTCGACGGTTGAGCTTCACTCCAAATGTCTTCATAATAAGCGTAACCCCCAATCTGCTTGTTTATTTATTTTTTTCTGGCCTGTAATACGTAGCTTCCGTTCTTTCTCTGTCCTTGCTGCCACCGTTTGCCCAGAGCGCAGTAGGGTGGTTTTCCCCCCTGCTTGGGTCGGAGGCTGTTCACTGACACACCTCCGCAAAGCCTGTGCCGAGCTGGTGTGACGTTAACGAGAATCGACAGCCAATTAAAGGGAGTGGTCGCTTATTTCCGCCCGCCGGTGCTGGACTGGGACCAGGAGTCGACTGTCGTTAGAGAGGTTAAACTCCCCTGGATGGCACCTTGCGAGTCGTCAGCCCCAGCGAGTCTCTGAGACGTATCGTGGCTCTAATCAGAGGCGTGCAGGTCTTCAGATTCCAATTATGTTTGCATTTCTAATCATGCACTTTAATTGCAAAAATAAATGAATCCTAGGCGTCCTCACAATAGTGATGGAATTACCATGGTAATACGGCTGTATTAATCACCAGGACGACGCAGAACTCCGGGCAGGTAGGGTTCAGCTCACTCCTTGATTTGAATAATTAACAGCTTTAAAATGCTGCTCATTTCTCCCCGTTAATTCTGCTTTTAATTGCCAGTTTATTTATGCACTGAAGTTCTGCCCATGCATAATTCATTAGATAGTTTTACACGCATTTATAAAATTGTCTCAAATCAAATTACTACGTTACATTTATTTAGGATTAAATTTTAATGTGTCTTATGATCCCTTGGAAGGTTCCTTTAATTGATGTTCTTAATCGCGTCACCTACCAGGAATGCTGGGTACTAATTTGCGTTTACCTGAACTGTGAGGCTTTTGCTGTTTTTCTCGCCTGAAGTAAGCTAAAAACAACAGGGTAACGAGTGGCGGTACAGATAGATATACTCTCCTTATTACTGGAATAATAAAAACATACTCACGCCACCTGCAGCTGCAGACGCGGAGTCCAGGAGAGGAGGTGGCACACCACAGTGGGCCTCTCAGTACTGTGGGGCCTCCCCTCCAAGTATGTGGGGGCAAAATAAATACAGCCTTCAGGGCCATTCTGTTTTGGGCCCTTGAAGGTGGCACCCCCCCACCTACTCATGCCATTTAACCTCAGGACACGGATCAACCACCCATGCCTGGCTTCTTCCACACCCACCCTCCCTGCCTCCCTCGTTTCCTCCGAGAGCTCGGGAAGCAGGCCGCTAATGACATCCAGAGACGCCATTCTGAAAGCGGAGCAGAGAAGCTGTCAGCTTAGATGGGTACCCAGACCTCCAATGTACTCCGCATCTCCTCACAACAAACGTGCTTTAAGACTGGCATCACAAATCTCAGGATGATGGGGATTTTCCTACCGCTGACAGTCCAACCAAATGCCAAGCAGTTATTCTCCTTACGGGTCTCACCATGTCACAAATTGTCTTCCGTGAGTCGAGCGAAGGCAGCCTCGGGACATCCTCTGGCACGGTCTTGGGCGCGGCAGACGTCACTGAATCGCGGCTCCTCTCGTGTTTGGAGCGAACATCAGACAGGAGATGTTGCTAACTCTGCGGTTTGGCTGAGGTGCCGGGGTGTCCCTCAGGCTGAATGCGTGCCAGACACCGGTGGACTTTGAAGCTTCATCTCCTCTTCCCCTCCTGCTGGAGGAACTCCCAGGCCTCGCTGCGGGTCGCCAGCCACAGAAGACCGCTGGAACATGTGTTTTCTTCCCTAGACTGGGTCAGCCCCTGGTCTTCCATTCATCCACAGTGAAGTGGGGGTATGCTTCCTAGCTGCATGCCTATCATGAGCTAATGCTCTCAGTCGTGATGGATTTGACCCACTGGACAGCGCACACCTTGATTCCTCAAGTGTTTCTCGTCAGCTTGTAACACAATCTTTTAACTTATTTATTTATTTATTTATTTATGTGCTGCAGAAACTATCGCTGGACATTTTCTTTCCTATATTTAAGGCACAATTTTATGTAACTTTGTCATTGTAAAGCCAGTTTTAAAGGTTTCCTGTATTAAATAGTGAGTGGAAGATCATTTAAAGAAAAAGAAATAAAAGAACATTAATGGCACAGTTGTGAAGGTCATAAATATCTCATTAATCTATAAGCTAATTTATAATTAATAGGCCTAAACTTGAAGTTTCAAGCAGGGCTAGGCGTTGGAGGCAGGGCTCACTGAATGTCACACTGTGACACGGGGGTGTTAGACTGGGGGATGAAGGAGGCCCGGTTCTGTCACCATGGCAGCCTGTGATTGGCTGTTCCATATCCCTGTTCTGTGCTGGGTGGGTTCCTGAATATAGGTCCATGTCACGGCTTTACTGCAGTGTCCCATCATGCACCGTTTTCCATGTAAACGTGAAACCTGTGCTATTATGTTCCTGGCTGGCAGTCGGTAATATGATCAAGCCGTAGGTGAGAAGAGACAGTGAAAGCATTGTCGTCCTTGGAATACGTCATAGTATGTACAGGTGTGACGTGGAGCGTGATTGTGGCCATAACAGGACCCCCGGGGTCCGACTGTGTTTCTGGAGAATAACGACATAGGAATCTCCGACGAAGCACAAGAGTGGGATTAGGGCACTACGAACACGCCCGACGCTAAACCCGAGACAATGGTCCTTTTCAGGACCTTCCTTGCGATTATGCTGATTGGCAGCTCACTGGGAAGGGATTAGGGTCCGCAGCCAATCGCAGGAAATGCACAGGCCCGGACCTGGCCAGCGGCCTGACTGAATAGCTGTAAGCCCCAGAGATGGGAAATGATTAGGTAGCAGGGGGGCACTGGGGCCAGGACCCCGCCCTAGGGGGGAACTGGATTGTAGCTAATGTTTAGTCACCATTAGGTGTCCCCAAAATGGCTCTTTGGGGCTCCTCTGCGCCGAGGCGCCAAAGCGGGGACTCCTCTGATAGGTACTGCTTAATGTTTACCCGGCAGCGCGCCAGGCGCAGCCCCGCGCTGAGTAAAATTCCCCACGGGGGGCGTCCCCTCGGCCTGCCAGCGGGGTGCGACCGCCCGCAGGCGGTGAAAAGACAGGGCGAAACATTAGCCAGGCAAACACGTCCCCACAATGGAGGGCTTCTCTCCCGTCCCGCTTTTCGGAAAAAAGGAAAAAAGCCAAGTACATACTAATGTGGCCAGCCCGGTCTAAAAGCACTCCGCCGCTCATTGATACGGCGTCCTGCGAAGGAGACGCACCTAACGGGGGAGTCATTTACGGCTCTTTTAGAGGAGCTGTGAAATGCGAGATAATGGGATGATTCTAGGAGAGGCAGCCAGCGGAGTCGGATCCGGACTGAACGCTGCTAGCCAGTATTTATCCATATAATGGTGGTGCCTCACCAAAATGTTCGCCCAAGTCCCCGTCTCGTGGGTAGGCCCTCCTCCCATGCCGACCTGCAATCGTGGGGAATGGCTGGGGCCCCCAAAGGGAATAGCGGCCCAGCGAGGACCGACCAATGTTCTCGTCATTATGGAGACGAGGTTGCGAATTGTTTGTTGTCGTCCCGTTTTTTTTTTTCCCCGTAGCAGATTATCACGGCAGCCATCGGGAATGCTAATAGCAGTGAGATCGTGGTGTTGAAATGCTGCGAGGTGCCGTCTCATTAGTCTTGCTCGCTAATGACCTCAGGTGGACAGAAAGGCTTTGGGGGGCTGAGCTAATAACACAGACTGGCCTTATGGGCGACTCAGGGTCCAGGGCTGTGTAAATGAGGCCCAATTAAATGGCCCAAAAGAGCCGCCACTGCCTGTCCCGCTGCTGCCCTCTCTCTTGGGGTCCTGCTCCACCCCACCTTGAGCCTGGCGGCCTGGCTACACCGTGACTGAGTGCCTCCATTTGGCACTGCTGCCGTGTTTCAAAGTCCAGGGAAGTCCGAAGCACAAGCAGGGTGCAGAAACGAGCTGGGTCTATAGCAATGATTCTGCTGTGGCCCAGTCAGGATAGCTGGGTACGAGCTGAGTGTCCTCAGGCCGTCAAGGTGGACCTTACCAACACTGAGTCAGTCCGGTCCGGATCTGAACCTCCAGCCCAACCCATGTTTAAATCCACTCAGTTTGTCCTCTTTTAGCGCCCTTGTAGTGCTCAAGGTTTTCTCAGAGCTGGAGTGCATTGATAAAGTCTGGAGACAGTAAGCGAGAGTAAAGACAAACTCTCTGGGTGCTCTTTGGAGGAGTCCAGCCACCATTAAATAAGTAAATGAATGTCTCTGAGGAGCCAGCTAATGTCACATGGCAGAGTTAACGCCCACTTGTTCATCTCATTCGCGCAAGTTATTAGAGCTGTCACTACCGTGGGTTCAAACCCAAGCTTAGCACAGGTGGGGCTGGGGGCCACAGTAAGGTGATCACATGTTCCGACGAACCCAGCCACATGGACACCTCACCCCTGGGTAACGAACAATGTCAGGTGTTTAATTGTGGCTTTGTCTTTAACTGTTAGCTTTTAAAAATGAATAGTAAATGATTAAGATCTTCTGAAGCCTTCCAATGGTGTACTTAAATATTAAGCTGAAAGTAATTATGCAGAATGAAATATTCACCCCACAGTTAAGGCAATTAGAGAGATTTCCATCAAGGGACTTCTCTGCTTGACTTTTATTCTGAGAAATAGTGATTAACATTGTGCTTATTAATTGAAGTCATTTTGCAGAGCTTGGCATGTTTTTACCTCCCTTTGTCAGAGAGTCTATTGTACAGGGAGGTCTAAGGAGATTGTATAAAATGTCCTCCAGCTTCACCACAGCTTCCTATGCATCACCACACTGAGCAACGTTGCATAGCGTGTCCCTGGGGACAGTGTACCTGCGTGTGAAGATGTGCAAATATCTCAGACCCCGAACACATAACCAGGTGGAGATTAGTGCGGGAACCATGCGAGGCTGGTGATCTTCTGTCTCAGACCCAGAACACATAACCAGGTGGAGATTAGTGCGGGA
>JAACJT020000001.1:11921092-11934570 GCA_009936485.2 Gymnarchus niloticus
AGTTAGGTTAGGTAGTTTTTTTCTTATATCTTTAAAAACTGGGGGACTGCCCCTTTTGGTTATTACTCAACTTCCGACCCCCCCCCCCCCCCCACACACACACACACACACACACACACACATTCCATTTTAGTTGAGTCATATCCATCTTTCATCTTGAACTTGCCGTCTGAGGTCTCCTTAATAGTGGTACCTAAAATTGCACCATGACTGGTGATCGAGTCCAATCCTGCAATCTTCTCCTGCGGTCACATTTCTAACAAGGGGAAAAGGAGAAACCAACAGTGGTCACCATGGCAACTTCAGCTAGCCCAAAGACATAGCCTTTCCTGTAGTGAGACTTTACCGCCTTCTCCCATATTTCTCTTAGCTGTGGTTTCGTGGCCAGAAAGACCTTCCCACCAAGAGCTGTAATGGTTTATCGTCGTTCCTTGCCAGAATTCCTAGTTTAAATGGACACTGCAGCTCTTGGGTGTTAGAATCACTTGCTGTCATATCAGTGTGCCTCAGTCACAGCAGCTGGGTTTATGTTCCATGTAAAAATACAAATGCAGTCATCTAGACCCTTGGAAGATTCTTCGTGATGTTGTGTATGGCTTTGAAACATGTTTAATTGGATTCCTTTACAGGAATTATTGGCTACGCCCCATATGTCCAAAAAATAGTGCAACAGTGGGACCTGACCGAAAACGATGATGATCAACTGTTTTATACCAAAATATACCTGGATCCGCTCCAGAGGGTGAGTACGGAGCTCAGCGTCTGAAGCGAAAGGACCAAGTGGCATCAGCACTGGTGGTATAGGACCTGGGCCACTTTGAGATTCCTCACAACAAGCCTTTTGTTTAGGAGCGTCTGAATATAACTCTGGATCATAAGTGCCAGATCTTCCAGAATCTAAATGGTGCTGTCGGTGAGTAGAATAACCCCCCCAACCAACCATTTATCCAACACAGTACCTGTAATGATATGTTCACCTTTGTCATCTCCTTCTAGACGAGGTCCTGTTGAAGTTCGGTACCGACCGGGTCCGAGTGAGAAACACAGCTTATGACACGCTGCCCGTGGTCATCCACGGCAACGGAAACAGCAAGGTGAGTGAAATGCACAGGGAAACTGCCGGGGGAGAGAGGGACAAACGGTTGGTGTCTCTGTGCATGAGAAGAAACTATTTAGTAAAAAAAAAAAAAAAAAAAAAAAACTGGCAAGGATGAAAGATGGGATACCTATTAAAAAAAGAACTAAAGTGGAAGTCACCTGACCAGGGCTATATCCAGCCATTCAGTCAGTGGAGCACAGGTGTGACAGCAGGACGGCTGTGAGGGTAACGATCTCTGGGAATGAGTATCCGGCGTGTGCGGTAATGCCACCGTTAGCGTGTACCCAGAGTCTGTGGTAACGCCCTAGGGAGTGAGTATTTGGCGCTGCAGTAGCAGCCTCTGTGGGAGGCTATCTGCTGTCTGCTGGCACTAATGGGTGGAGTTTGTCTTCTAGTTTCTGAAATGCTTGTGACTGACCTCTGTAATATTTCTGTTCTTGTGAGGTTGCTTAGCAGGTCTGTTTTTCCAGAGGACATTCTAGTTAAGTACTGGTGTCGGGATTAAGGCCAGCAGCCCTTACCCCAGCCCTACCTGCTTCCCAGTTTAGAACACTGTCCTTCATTCCCATGAGGCTGTACTCTGAACCCATCAGCGGGGAGGTAAGGGGCCAAAGGGCAGCTCAGTCACCTGGGTCGATGAGGCTGGATGCTGATACAGATTGAGCACACCCTGTCTAACTGATCAGCCAGAAACAAATTTGGATTTTTATGGAAGCGGTAGCATCTGGAAGCTGTTTTCGCCTCTGGTCGGATGGAGGGATTCCCTCTGACGTCTTCAGCTTCCAGTAATGAAAAACAGAGGTGCCCGTTGCTACGGCGGCCTGCTGGCTTTCTGTTCTGGAGCCTTCTGCTGTATGCTGGCCCGTTCATTCGAGGCATGAAATTTACATGAAATTCCAGCTGCATTGGCTGATCTTTGCAAGACACACCTGCTGCAGAACTATGTGCTTTATGATCAGTCAGCTTAGGCGGAAGGCTTTCCGGCGGTTACGGGTAACTGTGATCAGACTCCAGCTGTAAGCGAGTGTGCTGACTTCCTGTCTGTGATTCTCACTAATGAGCAACTCACCAAGTCCTGGCAGTAAACTCTGCAGGATGGAACCTTTGAAAATGCATGCTTTCAGTTCTGTCTCCTGTCTCTTCCGCAGATTTACTTGAACTTCTTGGGTAACTACATTCCCAATGTGTGGAACTACGAGCGTGGATGTGGAGTCTGTGATCAGGACACGGTGGACCTGTCTGCGCTTCAGGTGAGTCGGCACTGGGCTCATAGCCTCCGAATTCTTAGCCTCTATGAGAATTCCCACATTTTTTATCTGTTTGTTTATGTTAAGGGCTCTGTCAAGGTTTGAGAGGCAAACTTCATAGCCTAGCACACCTCCCATCCAACAGCAACATGCGATTTCCGGAGATTGACTGAAACCGTCATTAAACATGCATATAAGGCCTGAACCTCGAACCCACAATGCAGGAAATGGCTTTGGCTTTTCCGAAGGTTTCACTTACAAGGGAGTCACTGCCGCCTGGCTTCCCTTTGCTGGGCATCTCTGGAGGGAGTTTCAGCGGTTGTTCTGATAGAGGTCAGCCAAGGTTGGAGACAGATGGTTGTGTCGCCTTGTATTAACCCTCTCGCCACCTATTTCCCAGGTGTCTTGCTTTTATTAACCCTCGCACAGCCTTTTTCCTAGGTGTCTTGCTCTTATTGTCTCTCGCTCCAAACCTTTCCCAGGCCTCAGGCTGCTGGTCTGGGAAGCCACACTGGTCATGTGTTAGAGTGGCAAATGGCAGTGCGTGCAAAGGCTGGGCGACGCTCCTCAAACCTTTGAGATGCTCTGAAAACTTAAATATGTAAAGGGTTGGCTTTTTTGTTTTTCTTACGAATTGCAGTGGAATTACGTGTTTGGTAAAACGTGAAGGGGGCTGGGTCTATGTAGCGTGATGTCTTTTAGCGCTGTGTGTCTTGAATGTGGTGTAGCCTCCGAGCGTGTTTAAAACGGAACCCCTGTCACTGGGGGGTGATGGTCCTCCAGTTCTGAAACGGGACCCCTTGGACCTGTGGTGAAGATGGGTGGTCCAGTGGAGATTTATAGGCTGGGACCGTGCATGGTACACCAAGGAATCTGTCCTGTCATTTCACCCTGCCGTGATTTTTAGCAACTGTGTGGTCAGAACATGTGTGTGCCACAGGCCATCCTCTGAGGGACTGCGTGAAATGTTTTTATGCCTCTGGTGTTTGGGAGGCCATGGGTAAAATCTGTCCTTTCTGCATTCTTTTCAACAGGAGCATCCAACTGTGTTGGTTGGTGTATTTATTGAACAGCCAACCCCCTTCCTGCCTGAATTTTTTGAAAGACTCTTGCTGCTTGACTACCCAAAAGATAAAGTCAACGTTTTCATCCATAACAGCGTAAGTGCTGGTTTTGGTTTCTGGTTGTCGTTGAGGGAATTTGTGTGTGTATTAGCTGTGGCCTGATTGTGTCTCGTCATCCCTGTGCAGGAAGTTTACCATGAGAAGCACATCCAGAAGTTCTGGGAGGAGAATAGGACAGCCTTTAAGAGCTTTAAGGCTGTAGGCCCCGAGGAGAATTTGAGCCAAGGCGAGGCCAGGAACATGGGAATGTATGTGACTGGACAAAACAATGTCATAAACCTTTGGGTTATGATGTCATGATCAAGAATTTATACAGCTCCTCTCATTTACAAAGTGCAATGTCTACAGAACCACCTGAATCAGTTTTTCCAAATCAGGACTGACCTGGTATTTATTGGAGATCTGTTGCCATGGCAAACTCTGTATTCCTTCACCCTTTGCACAGCATAAAATCAAGTAGGAAGTCTGCTTTAATTACTCAGACCTTGGCATCGGGTTTTTGTTTGTTTGCTGCTGGACTCATTAGAAATGGGCTCAGAAGCCCCCTTGTTATGAGCGGGTACCTAGGCTGAACCTCCTCACCAGTACACATGGACTCTCCTGTGTAACCTAACTGCACTTTGGCTTGATCTTTTGATGCATAACGTGTGAAATACCCAGCGTGTAACACTAGGTGTTCCCAGAACCTGCCGTCCACGTTCGTGTTGGTGAACATGCCTTCATCCTGGGAATCATTAGAGAAGGTGGCAGCTCAGGTGTCAACACTTTTGTCAAAAACATTAAAATGAGAATTTGGGATTCTCCGTTTTGTTTTGAACTTTTCTTTATTTCCCCACTTCTGCCTAAGTTTTCCCAATCCTGACTGTACTAGCGTGTATTGTCATTTTCAGTGACATTATTCATGTGGTGTTTGGAAACTCCAAGCTGGTTCTATAACAGGGCAATTACCACGAGAACAGGCCTCAAAGCCAGGGTAGAACCATGCAGGAATTCTTGTGTTAAAGTTAAATCCATCATTACGGCATGAACACTTGAGAGCTGAAATGTGTTTACAACGACAGGTCTCAGTGCATTCCAAATTTTATATCTACATTTCAAAATCTTACACCTCATTTAATGGTGATTAAATTTTCTGAGGTGAATAAGTCAGTCAAAGGTGTCCACCCCTGTCTTTCCCAGGGAGCTGTGTCGCAAAGACCTGGCATGTGACTACTACTTCAGCATTGATGCCAACGTCATGCTGACCAACAGGCAGACCCTGAAGCTCCTCATCGAGCAGAACAGGTACCTCTCTTGCTGTTCTAGTTAGATGAGGTAGAACCTGCTGATCAACAGGCAGACCCTGAAACTCCCCAATTGACCTCTCCCGCTGTTCTGGGTTTGTTAGTAAAGCTGGAATCAGCTGAGCCTCCAAGGTGCCTGATGGACAGCCTGTTGCTGATTAAAATGAGCATGGCTGCAATCCAGTACCACATATGGAAGCACCGTCCTACAAAAACAAACATGGTTGTCTTGTTTTTGGAGGGTGAATATAAACCAGATGTTTGTGGCAGTTGTGTGCCCTGAGTGACGTTCCTCTGGAGCTGTGCCCTCAGCTTTCGAGGAGTAACTCTGACTTGATATTTAAAGGAAGCGTGAGAATGCTCGTAGCACCAAGGCCACCGTGAAAGTTTCCCATTGCAGTGTAAGGTACTTTTTCACCGTCCATGGTATGCTTTTCCCATGAGAGCCTCATCTCCTGTAGCCATGACAGCAGGTGGGCTGATGGTGTCACATTTGGTGTCAGGCCAGACTGCCATTTCCTACCTGGCAGTTAGCTTCACCCACAATGAGTTCTACACTAGCAAAAATGTTAATTTCCTCTGCTTCTGAATGACATTAGGCTGCGAGACAGGACTATTAACAAAGCCAATCCGACAGTTCTGTGTGGAAGGCACAGTAGGAGCTGGTGATCACGAAGATTCTGGTTTCTCTCAGCAGAAGAGGCCATAAGATCCAACCCTAGAGTGAAAGCACTTTTATAATGAACCTGAAACCATCTGCTTCCTTCTGTACACTCAAGTGCTGAAGCAATAGAGAATGGGTTTAAACACCACAGGAGCGTGAGGACACACCCATCTTTCCTGAGTTTTAACCTGCAGCGGGTATAAAGTGGGGAGAAATCCTTGGTCTAGCTCTGAAATGTGGACCACTGCAGCAGTGTCGTCCAGCATCTACAGCTCAGGCTGTCCCAGGCCTGGGAGAGCTTGGCTGAACTGGCTCATATTCGACATGTTCGATTTTCCCAGTAGTATGAAGTGAAGCCTGTTATTACCATCTACTGTGATCTGTAATCTTGTACCATATAATGATACAGGCATGGTTCCCTCCTGCCCCATGTCCCATAGTGAGCAGTAAGTGAGCTCTTGCTGGGTCCTCAGCAAACTTGGTTAAGTGGTTGACTTAAATTGTAAGTGAATTTTGAAATTGTTTACAGTTTCCCTACACTTACTCTCCCCCTGCCCCCCGACAGGAAAATAATCGGACCCCTTGTCAGTCGCCATGCCAAACTGTGGTCGAATTTCTGGGGAGCACTAAGCCTGGATGGCTATTATGCCCGTTCAGAAGACTACGTCGACATTGTGCAGGGCAAGCGCATGTAAGTGGGGAGCCTATCGCTGATACCGGACGCGCACCATGGTCGCGAAGGTACAGCAGATGTCTCTCATTACTGCGGTCACATTTTCTGAGGCAAATATTCCTCGGGCCTCATTGAAAATCTTCACCAACGTTTCTTTCATGGCCATTTTGACATATAGTAGGTTTGTACTGGCTTCTGTCCCATAAATCAGATGATGTTCTATGTTCCTGATGTCGAAGGTCGTCTTTAAAGAAACGGGGAACCGTGTGAGGCACATGTGTGACTTGCCTACCCCCACTGTCTATATAGTCGAGAGGAGGATAAACCGTTGCTTAGCTTTGTTTTCATTGAGTGTTGTCCGTGCACCCCTGCAGTGGCGTGTGGAACATTCCCTACATGGCTCACATTTACCTGGTAAAAGGAGAGACCTTGAGGAACGAGCTGCAGGAGAGGAACCAGTTTGTTCTGGAGAAGCTGGATCCAGATATGTCCTTGTGCAGAAACGCCAGGGAGAGGGTAATGCACTGGTCCGGCACAATTATCATGGCCTTTCGGCAGTTCGGAATCTGCCTTGAAAATAGCAAAGCTGTGCCTGTAAAAAATATAGCATTCAATAAAAAAAAAAAAAAAAAAAGCTTAAAAGCAATGTGTTTAGTGGCAGCATCTGACAGTTATTCTGCTGGGTTAACTAGCCAGGAAATTTTGTGCCGATGCTGTTTTCTTAATGTTTTTTTAAAAAAAAAAAAAAAAAAAAAAAACCCCACAGCTCAACTAAAACCAAACCGAGAACCTGGCAAGTATATCCTGTGTCTGTGCTGTCTTCCTGGCATGCCCCCCAGCTTCTGGGATGGGTGGGCGGGTGTCTGTTGTCTTGTCATG
Organism: Gymnarchus niloticus; assembly: GCA_009936485.2. Classification (NCBI taxonomy): domain Eukaryota; kingdom Metazoa; phylum Chordata; class Actinopteri; order Osteoglossiformes; family Gymnarchidae; genus Gymnarchus; species Gymnarchus niloticus. The sequence continues at coordinate 11,928,062 of JAACJT020000001.1, forward strand.
CGCCGTCTCATCCTTGCCCACTATGATACGGACCCTCCTCCCCGAGCCAACTGGCTGTGTGTCCTTTGCCTCTGCCCACAATAGCTCTGTACTATCGCTGTTCCCCCAAAGCTAACACGGAGGGTGTGGCTCGCCTGGCCTGTCTGCCCCTTTCCCAGCATGCACTGCTTCAGGGAACGGGCTTACGAAGTGAGCTTTCTCTCAATGGCCTTGTTTTTCCTTCTGCCACATGCTCTGTATGGAACGCATCTCTGTCTCTTCGAGAAGTGATGTTCCACCACTTATACAGTGCTTCTCCTTCGTTTTAGACTGTACAGAGAGAGAAAGACTCTCCTTCTCCGGAAACATTCCATATGCTCAGACCCCCAAAGGTTTAGTCTGTTTTTAATTATTCTACTTGCTCATTCCCTTCTTACAGTGCTGCCACCAGAGTCTCCCTCACCTGTTTCCAAGGGGTCCGCAGCATGGGTTCTCCGGAGCCCTGGCCTTTTGGTTGCTTAAAGGCCACCATTCTTTCTAGGGAATGCAATGCTTACTCTTGTTCCTGACACTTTGTACCCTGGTAATGCTGGGCTCAGGCATAAAATACTGATCTGTGTGACCATGGATCAGCCACAACAGCAGAAAGACAACGATTTAAAAAAAATAAATAAAAAATCCAGGACTGATTACTGCTCTCGTCTACATCTGCACATGGTCGCAGTTCTTCTGTACTTGCGTACAGTCGGACCCATTGGAAAGGTGGTGCGGGTGACTAAAAAATAGTTGGCTGGCGGACCAAGAACGGCTCTTCTAGTCAGCTTTTCAACTTGTGTTACGCTGGTCAGGAAGCTGTGTGTTAGTTTACACCACACACAGGAGCAGAAGGTCCAACATCCGAGTCTTAACCCCGCTGCTTTGTGTAACAAGCTTGTGTCAAGGTGCCCCTCTCATTTTCAGCCTAAGCTGCTCATAAAACTAGCTGTTCACTACCAATACACTGGGGGATTAGCCTGTCCGCGTAGTGCGCCAAACATGACTAAAGTCTAGGCTGAAAATGACGGGTGTGTCACAACACCAGGCTGTCCCACTTTCCCAGGCAGGGACCCCGTTCCCAGCAGCCTCAGACACTTGATCCCAGTCTCACTCCCATTAACACCCCCCCCCACCACATACCTTTTTCTTTCAGGTGCAGTTCTAGTAAATATAAATCTTATTCATAGAACATTTTAAGCAGCAGTGAGGTCTCCTCGGTTTCAGTGTTCCGTGAATACTTCCTGTCATTTTGCAGTGCTGATTTTTTGGTCATTCTGCTGAATCTAACAGTGGTTCTTTGCTTGCCACAGGGTGTGTTCATGTACATCACAAACCGACACGAGTTTGGAAGGCTCATTTCTACAGCTAATTACAATACATCTCATTATAACAATGACTTGTGGCAAATCTTTGAAAATCCACTGGTAAGTAAATTATTAAAGACTCTTATCGTTATTGATTCTGCCAAGACAGACTTTCCTTCAACTAGCTGGTTTGTTGCAGGACTGGAAGGAAAAGTACATACACCCAAACTACACACGGATCTTCACAGAGAATCTCGCGGAGCAGGTAGGAGAGCTGAGCATGGAGAAAGATTAGTCCATTCCATAGCAGGTTTTATTTATAGTCCATTACCGTTTATTACTTTTAATGAATTGTAAATGGTGTTTGTTTTTAGGAAATGGCAGGATGAGCATGGAGGTAGCTTAGTAATTGAGGAATTGGACTGACCACAGGCTTAAAAAGTACTTAAAAATTACCAAGACCCTAACACTCAACCTAGACGTCACTGTCAGGAGCCAACTGGAAACTTTGCTTTAGATAATGTACTGCTGTGTAAACAGATCAAACTAAGGTGAACAAATCTAACGAAAGTGCTGTAGATAAAAGCTTGGCATAAATGCCAAGATACGACAGATTTAAAAGAGGGGTGTGATTTAAACAGCACTAATGATCCATAACCACTGTTACAACATGGTCTTCCTTTTACCCCGCACGCTCACCGCCTGTTAATCTTCCACAGCCCTGCCCTGATGTTTTCTGGTTTCCGGTGTTTTCTGAAAAAGCCTGCGACGAACTCGTTGAAGAGATGGAGAATTACGGCCTATGGTCAGGAGGGAAACATCAGGTGGGTTAAAAAGCCACGCCTGCTCAGAATGACGAGATGTCTTTCCTTAAACTTCAGTGAAGTTTTGTGAAGCACCTCAGGTGAAAGTACTTCATTTAATAAGTTCTGCCTGTTAAGTCAAAGAATCGCTCTGCTGCCTTAATTCTGCCAATACCCTTCTCCTCCTGGTCCGTCCAGGACAAACGCATCACTGGTGGTTATGAGAACGTCCCGACGGACGACATCCACATGTCCCAGATTAACTATGAGAAGGAGTGGTTGCACTTCATCCGCGAGTTCATCTCTCCTGTCACGCTGAAGGTCTTCTCTGGCTACTACACTAAGGTAACGTGCTAACAACCCATGCCTGCTGTTTGACTTGGTAACATGTCTCTCTGTAACTCTTCCCCAAATACAGTTGAATTTTCATGGGGCCGTGTGTAGGTCATGCCTGCTGTCCTTGTTCCCTTCATTACTCAACATGAATGGTCTCTGATTAATTGGATAGCTGATTAATGACATCTTTGGGATGTTTCTGAGGAAAACTTCCACTACCAAGTCTCTCTCCTGCTAGCGTAACTAAAACAGATTGCTCGGGTATTCAAAAATCCAACACGATGCCCTCGCTGACACTACTTCTCTTTTCAGGGTTATGCTCTGCTGAATTTCGTGGTGAAGTACAGCCCCGAGAGACAGGCCTCCCTCAGACCACATCATGACACCTCCACATTCACCATCAACATTGCGCTGAACAACAAGGGCAAGGATTTCCTGGTGAGTCGCTTGTCCTCAGGTGAACGGCATTTAGCCTGACTGGTTAAAGGTGCCACCATCATGCTAAAGTGACATATCTGACTTGAAGTTTGCTTCAAGTGAAACCACCACTAGAGTGTACTCCAATGGGGAACCTCAAGCACATGATGGCCTTGCAAATGCTTGCTGAAGTCAGCTGGCCGGCTGGGCCTGTGAGTGTCTAATTTCAATGAAGTCTGGGTCTCCACCTCAGATGAATCCACAGCCTTGTGACCACCAGCTTGGTTTAAAGGCTACGTGCAAAGCCTCCATTTGGCCACTGGTCCACTGAGCAGTGTCTCCACTACCTCCCAGGGAGGAGGCTGCCGCTTCCACAGGTACAACTGCACCATCGAATCACCGCGGAAAGGGTGGAGCTTCATGCATCCCGGCAGACTGACACATCTCCATGAAGGACTGCCCACCACCCAGGGAACGCGCTACATCGCCGTGTCTTTCATCGACCCCTGAGCCTGCTGACGTCTAGGACTCTTAGAAATATTCAGCTTTTTCCCCCTTTTGTTCATAATCCCACACACTGTTTAAAGAGTATAAATTAAATGATTAAGGAACCCCAAGGTGGAGATACAAAATAAGGCCCTCATCTTCCATGTGATTGACAGCCTTCACTGATTAAACAGGAAATGGCTTAAGTGAACTTTTTCAGGTATACATCAGACCCTTTAATATGTTTGCTCTGACTTTGTAGTCTTCTTCCTTTTTCATGTTCAAGATTTCTGTACTGTTTATAATTTTTCAGGTTTGTCAAATTTTGGTCAGATTTTATTTTACACTGACAATCATGGAAATTTGCACAGTGAAGTTGAGACCAATGCCAAAGTCTTTACTTGAAATCTTTCCGTGAAAAGAGGAACTTTAAGAACTGTTTTATGAAACTTTTTTTTTTTTTTTAATTAAACTTTAAACCTCAGCCAAGGAAAACATTTAACTTATTTCGTGAAGTAAAAAAATGTTTAAAAACTGGAATGTAGTTTTGCGTTCACTGGAAGGTGTGACTGCTTAGAGACTGAAGAATGACGGAATTCTTGCCACATACTTCAGGATAAAAATGCTTCCCATGCTCTGGACATTTCTGCAGAAACTGGTCTTAAAAAGAAACCAGGTCATGCCTGCTGTCTTTGCAAGACAAGCAGGGCTTCATCTTTAAAGATCAGCTGGTAGTCTCCACTATGTCTCTCAGCTCTAGGTATGAACTGTTAGTCACGTCACCATGCCGCATGGTTGCATATTTGTTCAGCTATTCTGTGTCATTGTTTAGCTAAATAAACCAGCTCATGGCACCACACTGAACAGAGCTAGCTGCTGTGGAAGAAATGTTACCACGGAGACATGATGTCATATCCTCTGGCCTTGTTGGAATGCTAGACAGCGGGAATTCTGGTCTCCTTGTATGATGTATGCTGGTCTCGTTCCATGGGAGCCAGTGTTGCTTGAGCACGCGTGTTTTCCTGGTACATGCGTGTTCTACAGCTGAACTCCACCCGTGCCTGTTTCAGGTGCCATGTTAATGTGTCTGGGAGAGTAACTCTGGCCCCCAAAAAATGACATTTTATCGTGTGTGTGGGTTTTTTTTTTTTCTCTCCCAGTGAATCTACTGACCTTTTACCCTTACCGACTGATAAAACACGACCCATGACCTCATGGTAATTTAAAAAAAAAAAAAAAAAAAAACCCTGAAGTAAAATTTGAAAGAAGATGCAAGAACAGCATGAGTTTGGTGACATTCCAGCATGTCCAGACTGCACAGACAGAACCAGCTCCCAGGGGCAGTTGTGCTTATGTGCTGTTACAAAGGCCAGATTGCCTGGACATGCATGTCTGGGGTTTGGGGCTCATAGTTCAGTCACACTGTGGAATGAGGTCATCTCAGCATCTGGCCACTTCACAAAACTCAGGAAGTGGGGCCCTGATGGAGATCCCCTGAGTATAGGTCCTCCAAAGGGGGGAACTTGAGGAGGAGAATCTGAGAATCAGTCGAGGGGACTCTAGGTCAAGCTTGACTCTTTGAGCACACAAAGCTGTTTTTGTAGGGAGACTTCTCAACCCCCCTAGCCACATCTGGCTCAGGCAGAGCTCTAAAGGGTGACTGATCTCAGGAAGATAAATTTACCTGACAAATTCAGCCCAGAGATGGGCTGAAGGAGCATCCAAATACCCCTCCGTTGAGTCAATAAGTCTGTTTCTCCACCACTTGCCTTCCAAGGGATCCACCGGTCTGTCTCAGAATCCCCCTCCAGCTAATTATCAAGCATTCACTTGTTTCATCACTCCTCTGCCTGTCGTGTCTGCTTGGCGTCCATTATTGACCAACTGCAGCTGTAGGCTGCGGTACAGTTTTAGGTAAAACAGTGCTGGATAAACAGCATGAAATGTTACACTATGGTTTCCTATGATATACTGTAGGCTGTGCCTCTAAGTGCAGGGTACAGGCTGGCAGGTAGCGATTACCCACAGTCTGGCATGTAGTTGAGTTTAAACCACACAATCATTTCACCAGTGAGAGTGTTTACAGCCTAGTGCGGGGTCCCTGGGGGAAGACAGGGCGTGGGTGCTGTTTATAACCACCACGGGGTGGTGCCACCCTGTTTATGGGTGCAGCCATGGGGAGCAGTTTATCTCCCTGTCCGAGTGGGGGCAGGGTACAGTGACAGCTGCAGGCTTAGTGGTCTCAAAGTGACTTAAAATGAAACAGTTACACTAACAAACATATGGTCACGTGTGTGCTCACACGTTTGTGTACATACAGTTACAGGCATGGATACACACTCACTGACACGTACGCCCTAGTGTGACTCCAGTAAAACCACATACCCAAGCTACTCCAAGAAGGGTTCTACTCCCTGAGTCAGAGACTGTAACTGGCTGGGCCCTTCTTTTGTACCTTTTATCTGTTGACAGACGATACCATGAAGCATGTAGCATTTTCCATATAACACTCTTGGTAGGTGGTGATATTATAAACACAATGCAGGCACAACGTCACACAGTATAAATGCCCCCTCCCCCAGCCCTGTGAAACACATGTTGCATGTTGGAGGAGTTTTTCTGATTTTTTTTTTAATGAAAATTTGACCACTGAAAGAGCCAGATGGCCTGATCAGAGAGAAACGGTAAAAGCAAAAATCTTAAGAACTCTCACTCCAGACATAAGACGTGTTAAATTCAAAGCCGAGGTGAATAATAAGGTTTTTGAAGATGTTCTTTACGCCACAGGTAAATTACAATGTCCTTGTTCTAAACACTGGACGACCACCACCACCAAATTACCAGGATGTCCAGGCAGCCATTACAGTGAGCCAGGTAAAGTATAATAGTTGAGAGTCTTTCATTTGGAATCTGATGGCATCATGCTCCTGGCCTTGAGTGGAGGCAGGAAAAAAAAGAAAACTATACGATATAATGTGGAGGAGTCACACTTCAACATCATTCATCATAATTTTCTTCTGGCTGCTCCCATCAGGGGTCGCCACAGCGGATCAGCTGTCTCCATCTCCTCTTGTCCTCCGCATCCCGCTCTGTCACACCAACCACCTGCATGTCCTCTCTCACCACATCCATAAACCTCCTCTTTGGC
>JAACJT020000001.1:11934670-11951822 GCA_009936485.2 Gymnarchus niloticus
TTTTTGTTTCCCCCTCTCCCCCCTCATACCACCCCACCCAAACACTAAGACTAAGATGAGGAGACAGCGTGCAGAGGGAGGAGGGGGAGGGGGGGGGGCGGGGGGGGGGGGGGGGGGGGGGAACTCTCATTCAAAACCACAGATTACCATCTCCCTTTGTGTCACCGGGTTTGTTTGCCCTTCCTGGTCAAAACATTTTTCCATCAGCTGCACCAACTCTAAACACAGGAGGTTTGGTGGGACTGGAAAAAACATCTGCACTCAATTACGTCAATTTGTAGACTCAGTAAAATCACAAAAACACAACTTATTCTCACATGCTGTTTTAGTAATTGCTCATTAAACCGATTTAAAAACTGACCCACCCATTATTAAATAATCCGTCCAGCTATTTCACATAACAGGTTCAAGCCAGGAGCCTACCGCAGAAAACACAGGACAAGGATCACTCTGGTCAGGACACGGACACACACACACACACACACACACACACAGTTACTAGTCACATTAGTGAAACCAAGCATCCAATGGGAACTGGGGTTTTCAAGGACTGTTGAAAGAAATAATAAAAATACATTTTTCACTGTATACGACTCACAATCCTAATAATTCCAGCATACTAATTTACCTGTACTACCAGAAGCAGGTCTAGAAGGCCATGTCCTGCTAGAAAACATGGATGTACACACCAGTCATTTATTTATGATCTTGCACTTGCCTGGCCAAGTTTAACTCGTAAAACCTTTGAGTAAAATGAACATTTTATAAAATTCCTCTCTTCTGTTTGAATTCACAATTGTCATGCAGTGTTTTTTAATACAATCTGTGGCCCGCAATGGTGTTAAAATGTCTGCTTGTTGAACTAACCTGTCTGAAGTCATTTCCCTGTGTTTGTCTTGGATTCTTTGCACGGTCTCTCTCTAATCCCCATTTTGTATGTTGCCTCAAGTAGGAAATACAGCCCAGTCCATTAATTATTTAGTGCTTGGAAAGAAGCATTTTTTTTCTGGTACATTAGTGAGCAGATGCAGGGTCTGCCATAGTTTATTTATACTCACAAGCCAAAGTACTCCTATTCCAGCCTGCTAATGAATTTTGCTGGCATGCTGGCTTGTAGTGGATTTTTAGGTTGAACAAAAAATGCTAAAAAGTGATTTTCTGTATGAGCAAACACACTCGACCGAAAAGTAAAGTTGTTAAACTCAGGGGAGATCAGAAATTGGCCAGTGATATTTCCATGATATTGAGATATAAGCGCATAAAACTTTATTCTGAATAAATGATCAGTTAGTATGTCAAAGCGGTCATGATTTGCAGTACAGCAGATAAGGGACATGAAAGGGGAATTGAATTTACACATAAGGATGTAACCCAACCCCCTCATCTTAAAAGATTGCATTCAAAGGGCTACTCTGCCTTTCCCAGCCTTTCTGCCAAGACCCAAACACACATGTAACAACGATTTGTTGTGAACTTGTCCTGTGTGATGTGGGAATGTTCATCACTGTGGTATGGGGTGCTGACTAAGTATCAGAGCATGGTGGGGGGGGCTGCATGTGTCCTGTCCAGGGTGTACCTCAGCCCCATTCCCTGTGATGGACTGGCATCCTGTCCAGGGTGTACCCCATCCCTGGGCTGCCCCTCCCCCGGTTAATAATAACTACTCCTTAGTATATTTGTCAATCAGATTTACATACGCTATACTTTAGATACACAATTTTAAATCTGAACTGATAAAATATTTTAATGGTTAGATTGCGGATAATACATTAACTCAGTGAAACTACTAATTATCATAAACAAAAAGCTGCGAAAAGCATGCAGGCAGCTAAATAAAGGCAAGTTAATCAAGTTGAATAAATAGGAACCAGACTAAGGTTATTAAAAGTTAATTTTCATATAGGGTACTGCAGAGAAAATTATATCAGCTTTTCGTTACGTGTTACTTGAAATCCATCCTTCCATCCATCCATCCGTCCGTCTTCTCAACAGGTCATTCAGGACAACATCAGAGGGAGGCCTGGACCTTGCAATAGGGAGCACCACCCTGCACAGGATGTAAATTCTGTTTTTAAAAAGCCTAATTATTTGTAATTACTGTGAAAGCGCAGTTTATGCAGAAGCTATTTTTGGCGATATTCAAAGAAATTATTTCCTGCAGTTAAGCCAACTTGTTTAGCTATCATTTAATTTGGATTGATTAATGTTATATTGATTCCGATATTAAATTAAGGGTGTTAAATTTTAATTGTACTAATTCCAGTAAATAGGGAATTGATTTCAATATAAATCAGTGGTCAGGCAGTCGATAACCATTCCAAAGCTCTCCATTTTGGTTCATTATCAATTGTCAACCAGCTGATGCAGACAAATTGTGGGACCAGAGGAGGATCTGGTGATAGCCGTATCTCAAAAGTTATCAGTGCCAAATTTATACAGTACATGCAGCACGCAAGTCAAGTTCACTTGTCACAGTGCTATTCCAACTTAGCATTTTTGAAGTTGCAGATTAGTAAATATTAAAATGATGCTCACGATGTATTAAACCTCTTTATAGTGTCGGTTTATTTTACAGTGCCACCATATAAATACTGTAATCACAAAAGTTTCCTAATTATCGAAAAGGGAATTTAATAAGGGCTGACAGGCTAATTAAACACCTTGAAATAGTCTTCTGGCTTTGTTATCAATATTTATCCATTTTTAAACATTAGAAGGATAAAGGTTTTGCTGGACTGTTATTGTGCCTCTGCATCTCCTCCCAGAATCCTTTATTTTTTTTTTTTCTTGTTAAAAATCAGCAGTCAATCAAAACATTGTTTCCCCATGAAAGGGCATCAGCACGCTGTACTAATTGCAGGCACCTTATCCATTTATTTGGCAAAATAATTGCACATAATAATATCTAACACACTGATTGAACTGACAGTGGCCTGGGTGCGAGAACATTTTGTAATTACTTCCTTATTGTTGTTCAGTATAAAATCTGTTAGAATATCTTTTAATTGCACATTAAACAATGAGACTTGACCATTATAATTGGTTACTTGGAATAATGTAAACAGCCCCCCCCCCACATGCTGTCTGTGGGGTGTTTTTAAATTACACGCTTTTCAATACTGTCTAATTATCCCACAAGCTCTGACTCTAACACAGCAAACAATAACACAGCTGCATCAGGAACTATATTTACAGGTGTCCAGTTGTGTAGAGTCTGTGTGTATCTCTGGGTGTGCGTGTGAAGGGCAGTCATGGAGTCCTGAAAGGTCTATGGTCAAGAAAGGTTTACTTTCCACACACGAGAGATTAATGGCTCATTGATTGATTACCTGAACACAAGGAGGCCGTGTCTCATTAAACTGCTGTGCTGGAAGGTGTAGGCTAGGCCAGGTGGTATCGAGAGAGGAAGGGACACTTCTACTCTGCATCAGAAATGGCCCTCTTAAACACTGCAATGATAAAGAAGAGATTAGAAGTCGGACATGGGTCCTCTGGCCCTGGTTCAGCATGTTTGTGTACCTATTCCTCCAACTGCCAAAACATTCCGGAGTGAATATAATATACTGTCAGTTGTAGATTTGAACGTGATTAATGCCGGAAAAGCTTATTTGGATCCAAAAGAAAGCAGAGTAGGTTTCTGAAGACTTATTTAACAAGGAAACTCAAACATTTGCTGCATTATCAAACCGATGACCTGATATTCCCAAGGCATTAATGAAGATGGAACACGAGAAGGCGCCGCTCCACAGGTGACCTGCCAGGATACTGACCCACAGCTGTTTTAAAGTCATCTCCATTCAATGGGAATTCACCTCATCTGGTTTTCTGCGAGTACCTCAAAATAAGTTCACAGTGGCAGCCTACACACGTGGCCCAGATGGAGCAGGCAGCACCACAGTACCTGTAGCTGCCAACATAGAGGACCAGGGCAGGAAATCAGAGCCCCGCCAGGGCCTGCATCTCTTAGACAGCAGAGCCTGCTTCCAACTGATCATTTAAAGAAACCATGAAACATCTTTCAGAAACATTCATATCTCTCTCGTGATATGACTTAAGTGACTGAGGTTAATTTTTTTTTTTTTTTAACCCTATTTGTGTTAGTCCAAATCATAATCAAAAAATAAAACAAAGGGTTATACCTAAATCAACACTGAAAAACAAAACCACATGTAAATAAAAAAAAAAAAAAAAAAAAAAAACCAATCACACTTGTAACGCTGTACATGAATACCTTCAGCTTTCCAGTTCAGAAATAGGTACAACAGCCCTGTTGCCTTAGAAACACCACCACTGCTCGACCCTCAAGCACCATTCCTGCTGTACTTAACTACACGGTAATACAATACCCTTACATGGTTAATATCTCAATGTATTTCTGCCTTAAACCCATTTTAGCCAGCAGATCTCACTGTAAAATGATCTCCCAGAATACAGGAATTGCATAAATCAAAGGCAGGATGAGGCTGTCAATTAAAATGTTACCTAAGCCAACCTAAGTAGGTAGCTCAGCTGCAGCATCCCCTCTCCATGCATGGTTTCTACGAAGTGAATTTGTTTTCCCACTGCCGAGACATTCCACATTAAGTGATGCTGTCCTTTCTGAGAAAGGCAGAAAGTTCCTTATCCGCAGTCAGTAAATAGCAAAGTGGCCCCAGACTCCAGCATACCATTCGGGGGGACAGTAGCCGTCTCAGTGACAGGTAAACATGCCCTTACCTGATGCTCTGGGATGGACGCGAGTCAGGCTTGCCTGTAACCATTTCCAGTTGCTGTCCCGTGACCACAGCACGTGTTCACACATGCAGGGTGCAAATGGTTAAAAATGGCATAAAAACTTGCAGGGTTAAAGATGAGGCGTCTTCCAAACCTACAACCCAACACAGGTCCTGATCTCGACCTGAACTCTTAATGAATCACCTCAGGTTTAACACTGAAAGATCTTAATGAAAATCTTGTTGCATCGGCTAGACTCACTTTAATTTCCCATGGATGTTAATCTAAATTAGAGATAATTGTGATGGTAAAAAATGTGCTATATAATACAGCATACATTATTCACATTTTTCAATCAATAAGTTATTAACTAAAGGACTGATTAACCATGACAAGTATATTCTCTTTGGTAAATTAATTATTATTTTCCCCTACAACCCTGACAAGGATCGTCATCGTGTGATCTTAAGCATACATGCCCAACTATAATTTGCCAATAGATTAGCGGTGCCCTCCAGTGGACCGCCCGGTCCAGGATGGGATTCGCTGCCTCTCCAATGACCCGTCAGCAGCGACCGCTACTTCCTCTTCACCTTGAGGCATGACAGCATGCTGTGATCCAGACTTTGGAGAGGCAAGTCCTGGAAAAAGTCATTAACGAAACTCTAAACAAAAGCTAATTAAACCGAGTAATTACAAACAATAAATCGCCCTTAAGACCAATAATCCTCAACACGTCATGCAGGGACCTACTTCCCAGCCAAAAGTAGCCCTCTTAAGTCCACCGTACAGCAATGCTCCCCTCTGCCAATGCCCGCGGGACCATTCTGAGACTATATCCGCGTTTCTAGGTCTCTCTATACTGCCAAGCCTCTCCGTTGAAATGATGCACGGAGAGCCTCCAGGCTCCTGTGGGCTTCTGGGCAGCCATGAGTCACCTGTGTTTAGCCACCTAGCCGCACCTGCAGCGGTATGGAATGCAAAGGATCTGGAGAGAATTCAAGGTGGAGAAATCCCAGGTATTGATGGGAAGAAGACCCTTTCTTTTATGCTTTATCACGGTGCAAATGTGAATTTCACTGCTGGGCTTCGATGCCCATGTAGCAGAAGTCCTGTCAGGTTATCTAGGTAATGAGAATATCCCGGTCAACTTTTCAGGCTACAGAATATAGAAGGCAAAGTAAACGTTCAAAATATGTTTCTCTCCATTTGAGCTACCCGATTCCCCTGCTGAAGCACGCAGGCGATTGGACCGCTCTCTTTCTGGGTCCAGCCAGATAATAAGCAGGCTTCAGACGTTCTATTGATCGCGGGCCATCAGAGTCCAAACAAACAAGCTACACACAGATCCTGGGAGACTGAAGGTTCTTTGCTTACCCATTTGATGGTGCTGCCATGTCACCGGGCAGGTCGGCCATCCACCGGGACGCAGAGATGCCCATTTGTCTCTTAAATCCCAAATGAGTGTTTTTAGGGATTGTGGTAAAACCCTGGACTGTCCTTGAAGGGACGCGCTGACATTCATGCTACGCCACGCCCATCCCTGCCACACCGTCAGCAGTTTAAACGAAGACCCAGCGTGCTGGTCCCCTAAATTGTCCGCATGAACGGGCTCGCAGATTAAAAAAAAAAAAAAAAAATTCGAATTAAAAATGAAAATCTTTCCGTAAAACGTGCCCTCGTCATCATCTCACAAACACGTTTCAAAGTAGAGGCGAACCTCATTCCTGATGAATGAGCAGCTTTTAAGAGTAAATGTTAAACTCCACAAAAGATCCGGCACGGCTGCGAGTTTTCCTCATCAAGGCATAAACGAATCGCCGTCGTCTTATTCCACCCTCCAGCTCTCTTGTCGATGTAATTAATTTCACAGCTCTATACGAACATTTAACCCAAGTCTGCTTCCCCGCTCTGACTTATTAATTTGCTTTTCAGGGAAGTTTTATCTCAAATGACATTTGCAGTTTTTCCACCCCCATCAGCTGACCAAGCTGAAACCAGGCCAGTTTTTCATAAATAGGAACCTAGTTTAGTAATTCATTTAGCAAATACTGCTAATTAATCCAGCTGGCATTTCTGCATTTGCTCATGCAACATTGTTTATTGTTGTGTTCCTCGAACAAATTTAGATGTTATGGCATGAGATTTGTTTTCACTAAAGAGACCCAATTAAACACTACAACAGTAGTTAATCCTTTCACAATTCTCTTCATGACTAAATTTGAATGTAAATACTGAGTTCTTAATATGAAATTTGAATATTGATTTTGCTAGTGTACTTTTCAGCCTTTGCTGAAATAAGTTTCCTGAGGATGCTGACATCTTGAAATTTGTTGCGTCGCCACCTTTCTGTCAACATGTGAAAGGTCTTTTGACAAAGGTGACTCAGAGTGCCCTGGTAAAGCAGCCCGCTCTGTCACCGGGGATTGCTGGGAGAGTGTCTGACAACACAAGCTCGTACATGAAGGTTACACAATCAGGTCACTCTGTGGCTAAATGGCTGCACCGAAACAACCAGCTCTCTAAATATGGAAAACCCGGAGACCCTCAGTAGCATACTGGCAGCGGAAGGCTTTGATGAGCAATAGGCCGAGCATTCAGTAAAAACCCTCGTGTGGCACTCGTACTGTTCCTGGCTACTTGTTACTTCTATGGATCTCTTAGCAATTTGGCCAGTTAACTCCATTAGATAAGCATTTAATTTTACACATGTTGCTGTGAATTACTCACTCTGTTGGACTGCCCCTTATTGTCCTGTGGTCTCTTATCATCCTCTGCTTCACCTGCGGCCCAAGCGGACCCCTATGTAGTAAGCTGAGCCTACTTTACATGCTGTATGTGGGCTAGAGCAACTCAACAGCATTAAGATAGCAAAATGGGGCTTGCCATGTTTGGCTTCCCAGGATTTCAGGGGCAAACAGGGTGAGTGATAAAGATTACCAGCCGTTTTTGGCTTATTACATCTGTGACATTTACAAATGGACATTCTCTGCACGCTCATTTCAATTTGGCCCAAATGAGAAAGGTTACAAACAATTAGCAGCATAATATGCGGTAATGGTAAGGAAAATTAGATCGAGACCCATTGCCAATTTTGGCTTACTCGCAGATGTGACACAGCTGGGAAAACCAGCCCAGCAGAACACTGACATGTAGAAACATCACAAAGGCCTACACATTTGGAGACAAGGTCAAATGCTAGACACACGTTTTTTATTTAAAAAAAAAGCATTGGTGACACCATCCCATCTTTAGCCAAAAATTAGACATGTGGCTCACAAATGCCATGCTAGCCGTATGCGGCATCTCCCTGCCATATCTGCCATTCAGACATCCTGCGGGATGAGTGGGTGTTGTGAGCAGCTGGATGTGACAGCCGACAAAGCACACAAAGCTAAAAAACCATCCAGCGTTCAGCGCTTACAGGATTTTAAAGCTATCTATACAGATCAAAGGAATACTATCATCTTGAGGGAACTTGTCAAACTTCTTGATATCATGACAACAAACTCAGTGTTTTGCACTTGTTTACATGTCATTTGGCTCTCAGACTTTATAGAGTTCAGAGATGGTTTTTGTTGATGGCAGGAAAATAAGCATGATGTATCAAATGTATGGCAGTTGTTCTGCTCCCCTTTGTTTATATTGAAACACTTTATTTTCACTTTCCTCATGGACCTTTGAGCAAAACGTGCCAGTGTAGTTGTGTTTTGGAGTCAATGGGGGGGGTCAAACTGTAGCTATTGAACAGCAGGTGGCATGGCAGTTAACATCACTCATTCGTAACCTCAGGTTTGTCAGTTCATGACCTGCCCACGACCCCTCCTGTGATGCCTTCAAGCAAAGTACCTAATCTGAATCTGTAGTAAAGATGTAGAACATTACAAATCAATTTTGGTTAAAACTGTCAGTCAAACAGCAAAATAGTAACACAATATAGAGCAAATGTTGCTGTGTTCAGTAGTCGGTTTGGTTTTTGTGGCAGGTGTGGAAGGATATGGGAGGGATAGGTATTACATATGTATTAAGGCAGATCAATGGGTGCCCACCTGTCTCCAGAGGCACAGATCTAAAGCAGTCAGAATCACAAGCTTATGTCTGATTATTTCCAATAATAGAATCAATCAAGGACAATTATGTTTTCAGGGCATGTGTGTTTTAGGATAGGCCTTAATCATATTAATGTGTTAGTCACCATCTGTGAACGTATTCTGGTGGGAGCATTATGTTTCACTAGGCTTAAATAACCCTATATCTTCAACTTCACAGAATTCCTACATTTAAAATGCTGTAAAAATAAGGAATGGTTCATAACCTGAAGGTAACCCAGTCAAAGCCCACAGAGAAAGGACCATTTCCAGTAAAATACACCCAGTTGACCTTGCCCCACCCCTCTGCCTCTTTGCCTTGGATTACTTTAGCATCCTGGAGATTATCAGCCGTTCTGCTGCAGTATCCGAGAGAACACAATTTCTTGGGAATTTCCCAAGACTCCAGGCATGAATCACCATTCTGCCGGGACGTATGTTTCGAGGTCTCAGGAAAAGGTGTTCTGTCTCGAGGGGGCGTCAGATAGAGCAACAACCCATAATTATCTACAGTGATGAGCCTTAATCCCCCACCGGACCATGGTACACTGGGACACAGAACATCAAGGGAGTGGATCTTGGAAAACTGGCATGGCAGTGCCTTCCAGCAGGTTGCCACGCTGCCCCTGTATCCTGTACTCCCAGGGGATTTGGGTGCGCTAATCGGTAATGAAAACTTCAAGTAATTAGACATCAAGGAGGTGGAAAGGAGAATGGTAATCCGCACGACCTGGCCGGTTCCACCCGTACAGTCACACTTCCATTAAACGGATTAACCAGGCAGAACAAAGTCATATTGAGAGACTGCGCGCTGTCTGCATACACGTCAGGCTTCTGTGCTCCGTCTGAAAATGGTTCACACACATGTGCTGGTCAGAATAAAGGCCATGCGTCTGATCTGACCGACCACTTATTAAGAGAAAAGGACCACTTAAGTAGGAGATGCTTGGGAGATGGTGAAATCGCCATAGTATAGAGTACTGCGATCAGATATGTGTTTGCGTCACTTTAATGAATTAGAAACTTAATTTAATTGAAAAATGATTAGGAGACCCAGACGGCGTTTGGAAAAAGAAGGTTTAGACATAAATTTCCATGTGGAGAAGATCCGAGGTGCCTTGCTTTTAGCTGCATGGGCAGAATTTATGAATCATAATGTCCCTGGACAGCCAGCGCATATGCATTTCACAGACCCGGGTTGGTGGGCGCTTATGGATCTCACAAACCTGGATCAGCCTCTATTTACAGATCTCACAGACCCAGGTCACCCACCACTTACGGATCTCACAGACCGGGGTCAGCTGGTGTTTACGTATCTCACAGACCTGGTTATTCATGTTTCGGCCCTGCTGGTAGGGATGGATACACTGATGTAGAATAACATCCAGCTTTGACACCAATTTGGTTTCTCCAAACACGTCATGTACACGCAGCTGGTTCCAGCAATTCTATCTGACACTTTGTGTGTGTGTGTGTGTGTGTGTTGGAGAGGCTGGTGCCCTGTTAATTACCAGCTCTGGATGCTCTTCCCTGCATGGACATGTTATCGATCGTCCTCAGCAAAGGCACACTGGGTCTGAGCCCGGTTTCGTCTGAATGCCCTTTCACACCTGGGGTCCAGCCAGGGAGGTCAGACCTTTATGCAAACAGCCGTCATGTCATCTCATACACAAGCCTTATGTTTCATCGTACACGCATTATGGATGCCTATTTATAATTCCTGTCATAATGGCATTCATGCAATGGGTTAGCAACGAATTACATAACCTGACAATTAGGATTTCTTTTCTTGAGAAATTATGCGATAATTATGCTAATCATTTTGCATTTCTTTGGGGAAATGATACTTATTGAAATCAACATGATTCCGATGAGTTATGCTGAGAGAACGCTTGGGCATTGTAGCTAACCCGTGGTACACCGCCAGTCCCCGACACATTCATCTCTGCATCATTAATGACATAACGAGCTGGCTGGCCTGCTACTCTGCTGCTGGTCTGGTCACTGTCCTCCAGTACTGAAGTCCAAACTTGAAAACCTTTCCCAGCCTCCTTTTGGTCATTAGTGGAAGTAGTAAGAGGTTAATTAATTAAGTTATCTAAAGAACACACATCCACAGCAGCTGACTGACAGAGTTATGGAAATGGGGGGCACACACTGCCTACTCAAACACTCATACATACCAGTCATGGTCACCTTTGACATTTACCGACTTCACGATTTGAAATAAAAATGTAAATGCAAATGTGAATGTTTCATTTTAGCAGCTGTCATCCGGTATTTTGTCTCCTAATAGTTTCTCCGTCAACACCCTAAGGCTCAGCAGGTTTGCTGAAAGGTGGCGTTTGCTGAACAGGTGAAGTCATGGTGTTTTAGTGATATGGCAGTAAGTGACGTGTGACAGATACGCTCATTCACAGCATGTCACGCTGGTGTTAACCCTTTTAGGAACAGGGACAGTAACTCTGTCAGAATGTGTGGTTATCAAAACGGGTTTAAAATGAACGCAGCTTTGTAAAAGTACGCCAAGAAAGCGGTCTCTACAAATAGAACAGTTAGCCAAGGAGAACCTTCGAAAGAGCTTTGAAAGATCCACAGAGTTCAGATATCCATCAGACAGGAGGCAGCCATTTCACTGTAAGGCTTAATATAACATAAATGTGATAATCACATTACAATTCATACTAGGTGTTATAAATAGAGCCAGACTTTTCTGTCCGTATTTCAGCCCTCCAGTACCAAGTGGTCAGCACAGAGTGTGTTTAAGAGCCTTTTGATTGGATCAGCCATCTCAGTTAATGATTCAATTACCACTAATTTCAGGGAATCAGTTTGAATGTTTCCTCAGACTTTATCTCACAACTCACATTGTCTAAGACAGACTCAAATTAAAATCCACTAATGCATTTCAACATTTCGTACAGCTGCCCTCCCCGGAGGTGCAGATCATGGCCATGCCGCAGAGATACTGCCATCGGCTCTAATGCAGTAGATTGTATTTTCTGGAGGAATTTCTGTACCGATCAACGCGTCAGCTAGATCACAAGTTAACCTGTCTCTATGCCATGATCCGTCTAATGGTACTTGATTTTGCAAGCGTTGCTTCAAAATATTCACTTGCATGAATCCAAAATAACTAACCTGTGACACAAAATGAACAATTTCAACGGTAATGTGATGCTGGTGTATTTCTCATCAAACATCCAGAGTGCCTGACTTTTGGCAAACCTGTTCACAAAACCTGCATTTGCCAAGATGCTAACTGCCGATCTCTCCCTGTACACAGACTGAAAATCCTTTCAGATCACAGGGTGCATTTGGGAGTAGTGACATAAGCACAAATAAAGTCGTAGTCACATGGCAAAATGGCACGGAAGCCACGTCACATTGCAGGTGAAATTCTGAATGGGCTCGGAACTACTGCTAGATGGATTCAAACTTGGGGCTTTTAGGCCACGATTAAGACACAGAAGTCAAATCCGCTGAAAACAAGCGAGCACTGAACAGCAAAATCTTTCTCACACGCGAGAGAAGACTGCTGTGACGATGAATAATCTGCATGACAATGATTTCTTCCAACATGAAACCCGAGACGATGACAATAGTCACAAATCAGGTGACATTAGATAATATCATACTGAGTAGAATTCTCTATTGGCCATAAATCCTAAGCAAACGTCTCCATAACATTTTACTGCTTAATGCTTTGCATCTGGTTATGACAGCTGTCGAAACATTAAAATGCCGTCCTGTAGCGTGATGATGCTGTAGGGTATTTTTACCGAGGCACTATATAACGAGATGTCAAAAATCTAACCCTGAATTAATTCGCAGTATGACAAGAGGTCACACACTTGAGATGGAACAGCCTGCATTTTCTTTAACACACACCAACTCTAATCCTACTATTCAGCGACACCATGCCCACGGTCAAGCAGGACACTAAGGAATGAAGGTGCTAAATTTGGATCAACTGACACTGAACAGCATCACACTTAATAGCAGGAGTTGTTTTACTGTCAATTCATCATAACGATAGTGAGATGAATGGGTAACATTTGTTCATTCAACTGGAAAATGTACACAGCTGAGACGAACAGCCATCCCACGCGCTGGCCTGCCTTGTACACTGTACTTCTGAGAGATCTCAGATCGCCACCAGAGCTTATTATGGGATGCACAGATGGTTAGATAAAGCATCAGTCCATACTTACTTAAGTTACATCAATCAATAGTTCACATCTGTCCTGTAGCTAGATGTGGTCATCATTTGGATAGCCATGAACATTTCTCATGATGCCATATGATATTCACTTCATTTTTAATAATCTGTGCGATGTATGCTTATATAGTCTTGATGCATCCTTGCCTAAGTCTAGCAACATCTGGATTTCTGTGGGAAGGATGCACCACGCATCTCTAAACAGGAAACCGAGGATCCCCACACTATAGAATGCAAAAGACATCATCGCTGTCATCAAGCTTTTGACTGAGCACACAAGTGAAAACCCCGCCCCTTCTTAATCAGAAATATGATCCCTACCATGAATGAGATGATGCCATACGATGGTGCCTGCAGCACTCGGAATGGTGCCGATACCCTCAGATGCAGGAGCCGCCACTCTCCAGACAGCTTCCATAACGGCATACCCACTTCATGCTGATAAACACTGGCACTTTTAATTAAAGCCACAGGATGATTAACAGCACCGTTTATACAATGCCAGATGCATGCTGGGAATATTTTTTTTTAATGCATGAGCCACACCTGAGGCGGGGTCTTTCATATACTTTCTGTTCTGGGGTCTAACTAGACATTTATGGTTGGGGGGGCCAAGCCGTTACTATGGGGGGCTGGTTGCAAGTTCAAACAATCGATGATGCCAGTATAACATACACCTGGCAGGGCTAAAGCCCCCTGAAACGAGGCTTAACCACACCCCCATCTCTGTCCCCCCCCTTGACAACAGTACTCACTTTATTGTCTAAGCTACAAATTATTCTATGTTGGTGATTTTTCACACTCACAAACGTTTTCAGAATATGATCCATAAAATAATTTTTTCCTCCTTCCAATGTATTTTTGGAATGATGTGTTTTCCGAATACAAATTAGCATAGTTGAATTAAACACGGTCGTCATTAGTATTTTTCTTGTAATTTGTTTTTCTTCGTTTGCTCTTGGGTATTTTGTAAAATACATGTTAATACATGTTGCTGAAGCTTGATGAGTCTCACTGATTAGAGGCAAACTAGGATGATGAAATTATTTCATAATCAGTGATGGTGTCACATCTAATCTCCATTCATAAGAGGAATTCCACGCCGGCTTTCTGAAGACACTCAGATAAGGTTGGGCTTGACAGGATTGTGGCGTGACTGGAGGCAGACAAAAACATGGCTTCTGTTTTAAAGCGCAAAGTTGCCCCTGTTCCAGAGGTGGTGCCAGCAGGATGACATTTCAGCTGGTATAATAACGGGGTCAGGTCTGGTCCTGCAGAAGCCATGGCCAGCAGAGTGTTTCCCATGAGAAACCCTTGGGAACCTGAGTCTGAACTCCGAAGGAGCACGTTGGGGAGCTGCTCCTAACATCTGAGAATCCATGGGCAGCTGGCACATGCACACACAGAAAGGCACGTGGCCTGCGGATAAGAGATGACCTGCCATATGCACTCACGCATGTGACAGACTTTGATGGGACTGGAGGGCTCAACACAGGGGGGGAGGAGGCAGGAGAGCATCCACTGGGGCTCAGACCTAATGTTTCATGGGAGATCTGTCCCAGATTGCATCGGCATGACTCAGAGGTTACCAGACTGAGAGATGTATAAACAACAAGCAGTGAGAACAAAGAAGGTTTGGGCTGGATATCTCAAACAGAGCGAGATAAAGGGCATTTTATTTAAAAGAATAAGCATTTCATTAGGAATCACTGGGCAGCTGAACAGAGGCCAGCACATAACCCACCATTGCTCTCGCTGCTGGAATTAGAAGCCTCTGCTTTGGTGCCCAGAAGGACAGGCAGCTGTGAGGCACCCCAACACAGCCACTGCTTCACCACTTTCCTCAACAACATCCTTCAAGATTCCTCTCTTTGAGGAATGCCACACCTACCCTCTTCCTACTTCTGACTGAAATGGCACCACTGGAAGCTGTCTTTTGCACTTGGGCTTGGTACCTCCTCCATTCTCTTGGTGATGTTTATTCAAATAGCTTTTCTGAAGTTAGTTTCTAATAGTGTCTGTATAGCCTGTGTTCTAATATTATTTCACGCTCATTACAGGTTCCGGTTCCTAATCAGAAGATCAGCCTACCAGCCCATGTACCCAAGCTCTCTCCATAACAGCTGTATGCTTGTAATGTATCGCCTGTCTCTCTGTACATCTTCATGGACTAAAGCATCTCCTAAATAAAAGTAGACGTACCCCTGTCTGCCGGTCCATGGGAAGACCTGCAGAACAGTAGATAGATCATTTCAGTAACACTAGAACTCATGGTCAGCTTGCTCTTTAGCTCCAGTCAAAGTCATGTAGTGAGTCAGTCACATATCAAAGCCTGCCTCACTGCAAATTGGTACTTATTCCAGCTATATGTCAACTGTATTACGGTTTCCTTTCTAGGTTAAGACCTATAATCCTTCTTGGTTTGAGTACTACCCACACATGGCCTTGAGTGCTAATGTGACCATGTTGGTGAATACTAGTCAGGCATACCTAGTCTCTGTCATGTTACTCTAACATTATCAATGTTTTCTGAGAAAATTTTTCAGGCGTAAAAAATTTAGATTTTTTTTTTTTTATTAAGGGACAGATTTTTAACCTGACAAAACTGGTTCACTTCCATTTGTATTTCAAATGGCGTGTGCCTGACAGAAATAAATGCTTGGGGTATATTAAATATGAAAAGTTCTCTTTCTCAGATTCCTCCTGGAATTTTAATACCCTGCATGTATTTTGAACTTTTACGGCATCCATTTTGATACCATTACGCCGTGGTGAAGATTTGCTGATGAATATGGAACACTCCTGAGGGTAGACAAACCATTAACGAGTGCAGTCCTACATCCATACGCTCGTTCAGGGGCCACTAAAGGCAGCTCTGAAGTTCACATCTGAGCTATGAATGAAGCAGTTATGTCTGATTTTAAAATTCCTATCTGCTCTTGTTTTCTCAGCCATTTTTTTTTTTTTTTTTTACACAGGTCACTTAGGAGTACCAGTGAGTGATGGGGCCAGGGCTTCAAAGGTACAGTGATAAAAGGTACAGCTTGTATGTGACACCTAGCTGAAGTTCCTGCCTTCTGTCTCAGAATTACACGCTACCTTTAAAACCATGATGCAGAGTTAAAATCTACATAAGAACTGAAGCCAAGTCAATGTCCCACTCATATCACCAGCAATGTTGAACATAAACTCTATATGCAATTTCCCTGAGAGTAAAACACACCCAGAGGTTGGGATTTAACATCATTATGGGATGTATAGGGGTCATGGTAACCAACTCTGTGTGATTTAAAGGCAGCTCAATAAGAGATATGGCTGAGCAGTCCTCACCTCTTTATCTTGCTTGGTCCACATCCTCTAGCTGCTCACAATGACACCTGATCACTCACATGATGCTCATTGCTAAGAATAATCCTGAAACAAAGTTCTGATTCTCATTGTGTTCTCACCAGAACATTTCAGCTAATAAACCAAATCTTGTGGTCTGAAAAAGCAAGAAGGAAAAGGACAACAGGAGTAACTGAAAACACCCTCTGGTAGCCTAGGAAACGCAACATGGACGCACTGTGTGACATCACTTCATGTGCTCTCCATTTGCGCTCCTCCATTACCAGGACGATTGAGTAGTAACCTCCGTGTCTACAGGTAATCTAGTTAATGAAATCCAGCTGGCCCTGGTTAAACTAGTAGCTTCTGAGGTTGTTGTGGGTGAGAAAATGGTTAATTCCACCTTTAAAGATCCTGACCCCAAAAATAACATGAACAGCTATAGTAGACTAAAAATATGCAAAACAATAATATCTGAATGTTCTACAATAGGAATTATTAAAATTATATATGTAAACATTCAAAAAATGATTAAAGAAATCATTTTATTCCAAGAGACACAGAGGGATAATATCAACCTAATCACTTTACCAAAAAGCACATCGATTCAGATCTGCTAAATCTCCTCTGTCCTGATAAAACTATTTTCAGGTGGATCGTGAAATTGGTGAAGGGAGTAGGGTGTCCATGAGCCAGCTTCAACAGTGATGAGACCGGGGTGTCCGTGAGCCAGCTTCAACAGTGATGAGACCGGGGTGTCCGTGAGCCAGCTTCAACAGTGATGAGACCGGGGTGTCCGTGA